>OZ018301.1:12426979-13010354 GCA_963969485.1 Nomada goodeniana | reverse complement strand
ATTATATACAGGGTGTCCGGAGACTCAGGGAACATCGAGCATTGACATATAGCCGGGGTGCATGTAAGCAACTATTTCCTTTGTAATAATGTTATATGTAGTTTCGTTTTTGAGTTATTAACGAAAAACACTGGCCAATGAGAGCGCCCGCCGAGCATCGGCCGGCGCGCGCTCAGGTGCGAACCGATCACTTGCGGTAGGTCGTGATGGGGGCATCGAGGGTACCGAGGAAAGCATGCGGCAAATGTTACATCGTCTTAATTAACAAAAATGTGGAATTATTCATTATTCGTGAATATGAAATACACTAATAAATCGTGTAATAACCATGTTCGATACGTTTATTCATTATCCGAAAAGAATGAAGTGTTTTATTACTTATGAAAAAAATACTTTTTTTTATCAGTACGTTTTCAGGTGGATAAATTATGTTTTAAGACAAACGATTCGCATAACTAATGTTAGGAAAAGCTATTTAAACTTACCCATTCGTTCACGAATTAACCTGCTTAACATTGTGTGAATCCTGACCTAGGCAACGTTCAACAGCTGATGCTGTTACGGCCGGCTTAGTATCCTTGCACGATCACTTCACTTCACGATAACTTCATTTGCCACTATGAAATGTGGGGGGAGTTAAAAACAATTTATTGTTCCCACGTTTGAACATTTTGTAATATTCTGCGTTTGTACGATTCATGTTGCTCGCTCGGTTAGCAGCATGGCTCTGCCAGCTTAAACGTTCGCACTCGCTTCCACACGCACACATGTTCTTAAATGTGATAACATTGTAGTGCTACGCTCGCGCTGCGACGGAGTCCACGCAAGGGCCGATGCTGCCCTGTGTGATCGGCATCTGCCGCCGATTTCCACGAAATTTGGAGACGGTGTGCGTGCGTGTGCGTGTGGAAGCGAGTGCGAACGTTTAAGCTGGCAGAGCCATGCTGCTAACCGAGCGAGCAACATGAATCGTACAAACGCAGAATATTACAAAATGTTCAAACGTGGGAACAATAAATTGTTTTTAACTCCCCCCACATTTCACAGTGGCAAATGAAGTTATCGTGAAGTGATCGTGCAAGGATACTAAGCCGGCCGTAACAGCATCAGCTGTTGAGCGTTGCCTAGGTCAGGATTCACACAATGTTAAGCAGGTTAATTCGTGAACGAATGGGTAAGTTTAAATAGCTTTTCCTAACATTAGTTATGCGAATCGTTTTTCTTAAAACATAATTTATCCGCCTGAAAACGTACTGATAAAAAAAAGTATTTTTTTCATAAGTAATAAAACACTTCATTCCTTTCGGATAATGAATAAACGTATCGAACACGGTTATTACATGACTTATTTGCGTATTTCTTATTCACGAATAATGAATAATTCCACATTATTCTTAATTAAGACGATGTAACATTTGCCGCATGCTTTCCTCGGTACCCTCGATGCCCCCATCACGACCTACCGCAAGTGATCGGTTCGCACCTGAGCGCGCGCCGGCCGATGCCCGGTGGGCGCTCTCATTGGCCAGTGTTTTTCGTTAATAACTCAAAAACGAAACTACATATAACATTATTACAAAGGAAAAAGTTGCTTACATGCACCCCGGCTATATGTCAATGCTCGATGTTCCCTGAGTCTCCGGACACCCTGTATAGTCCCGCGGACCTATACAACCACTTTCGGGAGCCGGATCGTCGTGCTCATCGTACTTGTCCCCTAGCGGTGTATGTGGGAAGTGCCCCCACACTTTTCTTTACGGTTACAAGATTTCATTAGCGATTTTGTTATAGTATTGAACATCATTAAAAGCTCGTTCTGGTGGCATTGCATTCGATAAAGGTTTGTGATAACAATGCAACAAAAATTGGTTCCGGTTTCGTCCGGTTTCACGTTTTATAGTTAATTTATGTTATATGTATAGGGTAACTGTTTGGTTGCAAGAACCGATCATATCGACGGCCTTCGTTACCAGACAAACTTTTTTATGATCGGGTTTTCCTGAACTTGTCATAAAACAACTCCCAAAAAGTAATGATTACTGTATTGGCATTTAAGACGTTAATGTTACGCTGCATTTAGTCGAAATAGGGTCGCCTGAGAGTACGCACCAAATTGACCAAATCTACTATTGACCCTATTTTTCAAGGGGTTTGAACAGTCTTAAAAAAAAATTTTTTAAATAAAAGGTAAATGGTATTCAGACATCTACAAACTTCAATATGCAATTTCGAAAGAATTTTTTTTTTTATAAAAAATTAAGTTATAGTGTTATAAAATAATGTTGAAATTTATATTTAATTTCATAACATTGTAGCTGACGTTAAGACGATTTCAATGACCTACTACATTATGACATTGAGCCTATAAACAACGCTACAATATTTCTGTCCGGTTTTTCGGACCAAATACCCCACTGTGCGCCGTAACGTTGCTCGAGGGAGAACGAAACGAACTTTGCGCGCCGGGAAAGCATTGCGATGAATTCGATCCACTTGATTCTCGAGCACGGCCGACGGCTCTGTTTTCGGCGCTTCAACCATAACACACGTTTCGTTATTGTATTCAATTGCGGCTGATGATTTCAGTTTTGCATGTGGCATTTCATTATTATGTGCTTGCATGCGCTTCTAGAAAAACATAAAACCATACTAATAAAAGCGCATCTTACCTTGAAGAGACCTATTGGAATATATGTTTAGATTTGGACTATTCTCTAAGCCCGTAAAGTTATAGTAAAAACTGAGCACGACCGTTCCCAAGCTTTTCTTGTAAGGATCCTTGCCCATTACGTATAATATTACTAAGTAAGCAAATATAATCCAAATTCTATCGTGTTTGGTCTCATTTTAATCACCACAATCTCAGCAATAATTCCCCCCAAAAATTATAGCGATATAAGTAACAATAAAAAAGTTACGCCGTTGCATTAGTGTTGCCTCACCGATACGAAGCATTTTATCTTTTAATGACGCCCGACTTCTCATTCCTCTCTTTCTTTCGCTCGCTGTCCCTTTCTGTGGCCGCCGATATCGGGGTCTCCACAGTAGCCGGACTCTGATGGTTCCGCCGAAATTTCTACGAACCCAAAGTTCGACCAAATTCTCTTGGCGCTTACGGCCGGTCCCGAATAGTAAGCGCCAAGCGAAGAATTACTGTAGTTACAGGGAAAAACAAAAATCTAGTTTTCGGCCAATATCTCCCATTTTTACGAACAAAAAATTTTGAAAAAAATCAGAGACTTATACTATGGAGGCACATATTATAGAAGTTTTTTAGATTTTTAAATTGAAAACCGGAGCTGCACAAAATAAAGAAACGTCTAAAAATGCTGAAAAATGCCGATTTTGTATTGAAGGAATCCTGGTACTATAATTATACTTTTTTTCTAGGTGTATATTATTGATACTAATAGCAATACTCTCAGTTTTTTTCAGATTTTTAAAATCAGTGCGCCGCAGTTAAAAAAATTAAAATGCAGGCCAAGACGTGCGACGAGAGAACGGGGGGCGTTGCCTCTGAAAATCGACCCAAAAGTTCACTTAATTGCGAGCCCTGCTCTAACATAATAGTGCAATGTTATAATGTACATTTTCGTTTTTATCAAATATAGCGTGCATAACAACAATACAAATAGAAAAATTCATAACTTATTGTTAGTTGAATGGTTGCGATAAAGTTTCAGTATCTATTATTGGGATTACTTACAAGGGAACATATCCAAACGTCTCCGATTTTTATGAAACTTGGTGGAAAGATTAAACCAGAGCTGGGCAACTGAAGACCCGCAGGCCACATGCTACTCCTTTCCCCTCTTCTCGAGCTCAACCGGCGTCCACCACTATGTGACTAGCATTTACAATTTGCGCAAAGCCTATGGACTGTTTGTGCTATGTATCTATATGTACTTGCAGTAGGACCATAGTCTATAAAGGCAAGCGACGAATGCTGCGTAGTAGTGGGAGAACCGAAAAACTAAAGGAAGGGTCGCGGAGTTACGGCGGTGAAGATGTTGCCCGAGTCTGTATTAAGCAGGTGAAAATAAGGCACCCGTATCTTTTTATAGCGCCCCCATCGAAGGTTTAGGGGGTTAGATCAGACCATGAAGTTTCAGCAGAAAAATGTTATCTCGAAAACAGTCATAGATATAAGAAAACTTCTTAAGGAAGTTTCATAGTTTTTGGCATGGAAACAAAACGTGGTCACAGTTTTTGTAAAAAGTCATTCGTTTATAACAAAAAAATGTATTGTTATATTATTTTACGAGATACAACACTTTACATAATGGCAAAAAAGAACTGGAATTTTTTTCTGAGGCCATTGATATATAATATGATGGATTTTCCTCCAACAGTTTTGTAAATTTTCTTATAATACGCAAGTCGCGCGAGTCCACCGAGCTGCGGCCGCACGAGATACATATTTATACATGTACAGTAATGTCTCGATTAGTGTTCATTTCTATCCCCACAGGTGGTCCCCCCTGGAACCGGGTTACCCTGAGATTGCCGACAACTCATTTCGCCGACACTGTTATCATCGACACGATTTGACCGACATTAACTTTTATCGACACTATGTTTTCTCCGACAGTCCGCACTTAGAGACAGGTTTTAGTTCCAAACCTAACCCAAACGTTTAGATGTTAAAAAAAAATAAAAATAGGGATAAATTATATTAGTGGCTTAGGTTTGAGTTAGGTTTGGAACTGAAACCTCTCGCTAACCCAAACACGATATGGTTCAGATAAGTTTTACTTATCATTGCATTAATAATTTTATTCCGCTTTATTATTGTTTACGATAACAACTAAAATATGCATTCGATCCCGAGCGAGGTACATTAATCGAGACATTACTGTATAGGCAGAAGATATACATATCGCGGTGATGATTTTATTGCACTTTTCGTTTGGCCTATGGGAATGGCGAAGCCAATGCTGACAGTATACAAACAATAAATAAAAGATGAGATGGAGATGGCAAATAATGGGATGGAGAACGGTCAGAAGGCGATTTCCAAAAGACGATTGGCTGCCGCCTAAACGAAAAGTTCACTGTCTGTCCCTAGGGATTGATGTAGCACTTAACGTGTTAACGGATATTAATTTCCAAGCAACAAACTACTTCCTAACAATATCATACTGCAATGCATACTAATGTAATTAATATTACTATTCCAAATTAGATGCTATTAGATGATCCTGTTATAATTAATAAATGCGTATCTCAAAATAATAGCCACCCATATACCCATCCATGTGCAGCCGCAGCCCGGTGGACTCGCGCAACCTACGTATTATATGAAAATTTATAAAACTGTAGTAGGCAAATCCATCATATAACATTTAATAACATATCAATGGACTCAGAAAAAAATTCCGGTTCCTTTTTTAGGTCATTATGTAAATTGTTGTATCTCTTAAAGTCATGCAACACTACATTTTTTTCTTATATATAAATTACTTTTTACAAAATCTGTGACCACTTTTTGTTTTAACTCAAAAAAACCATGAAACTCTTCCTTAAGAAGTTTTCTTATATTTGTGACAGTTCTTGAGATACGATTTTTCTGCTGAAACTTCAAGCTGGTGATTTCACCTCCTAAACTTGCGATTGGCTGGCTATACAAAAAAATATGTGTCCCTTATTTCACCTGCTTAATATATCTACCAAGTTTTATCAAAATCGGAGACGGACAGTTCGATATGTTTCGTTGTTAGTCATACATAAGAGAAAATGTGTAAGATGGTACCTTATATTTAACTTTAAATACATTGGTCCTTTATGGTAGTTTACTTAACAAACTCAGAAGGTGAGACACTGGAAAATATAGTAATTTACGGTATACTGAACTTTTTTCAAGCAAAATGTACACTAACCCATATGATATTAACCCTCTGCAATTGAAAGGCAATTCTCACTCATCACTGGCACTTGTGATACAATAATAACTCTTCTACCAATATATTTCACTCCTATATTTTAAATGTTTAGGCTATGTGCAATTTATAGCCCAGCGTGGTCTTAAAGATTATTATTTTAATTGTAGTCTATCTCAAGTTATCACATCTTCACCCTTGGCAGTTCAGGGTTAAAGTATTCTTGCACTGGCCAAGAAACACTCTCAATGTTCTCGCAACTCGATTCAATTCATTTCTTCCCTCCATGCAAAGAAACGCAAAAGTATGATTGTGCTATACTTTTTTTAATTCTTAATAATAAGAAAATTCAAATGCTTCAAAAATTGTTAACTGGTTAAGAACCTTATCCAAATCCTTCTAAAATATTGTAAAATGTACCAAACGATTGATGTATATAAAAAACAAATGTGTAACCATTTAATATGAAAAAGGCAATCCAACAAAAATATTTTACCTTTCACATCCTCTACAAAACTGTAGTGTTGCCTGTTTTGGAATATTCTCTGTGACATCAACTTCGGATCGCAGACATGCCACACACATGTTTGCTGGATTAGGTTCAATCCCAATGCCACAAATACAACATAATCTACAAATACAATTGCATAATTCATATTTTCAATTATATAAGACTACAATAGCAACAGTTTCTTACATATACTAATAAGTAACATATTAACAACATAAGTTACCAGTTGTAAACAAAATATTCACTTGCTAAAATGTATAATAGAAGCATCAGCTATAGTTATTAGCTCAAGTTAATCATCAAACCCCAGTCAATTGAAGATATCAAGAACAAAAGATTTACATAATTTCAACAAAATTTTTGCAAAGATTATTACTACCATTCCAAGACTCTGACATGAACTCCTCTCTCCTACCTAAATGCCCAGATATGTTTTGGTGCACAACTGGTGACTCGGTGCAAACATAGAAACTAAACATTTATATCCAGTTTATAGAATATTAAAGACCTGATCCGTTGTGAACGATTCAACATTCTCACATGAATGATATTACCAACATTTAAATCTAATAACATTTTTTCGAAATATTTATTTTTCTACAATCATAGAAAACCAAAGCCTTTAGTTTGTTTGTTTTATGCCATGATATGTATATGTTTATGCATGAACTATTATGGATAACATAAAGTAATGTTTTTGAGTATAGTTTAATGGCTATAGTTGAAGACTCAGTCAATGTTTAACAATTGCTCAGATTGCAGATGAGACCAATGTAACTTGGTCTATAGTCAAAAAGTACTTAAGAAGTAAATGGAAAAAGTGAAAAGTGGGTTGAATACTTTTTTATGGAAGAAAACAAAACATTAAGATTTGTCATATGTAACTACTTATAAAGTAAATTACAGGGGACAGAAAGTGGATGCTTTATGACAATACTAAATGCAAAAAGCAATAGCTGCCAATCATTGGCAATCAAATCAATGTCAAGTAGCTACTCCGACACCCAATACCCATAACAGTAAGGTGCTCCGTTATGTACAATGAAATATCTGCAGAATGCTGTATTTTGAACTGTTAAATAACAATTGGTTTTCCACTGCCAGACTTGTTGGAAACAACGCTTGTACGTATAATTAATTTTTTTTTATCTACAAAAGCGACATTGCTTCTCGGTACCTCCAATATTTTTAGAAATTGATTACATTCTTTTTAGGCTCATGTGTATGCAACGTTTGGTACTTCTTTTCCAGAAATCTAGACATTTTTAAGGTTACGATAACTTACACCATTAACTCTTGTCGAACAGGTTCGTTTAATGCTTCCATGTTTTATATTTCTATCTCACCAAATGTTTTGTAAGATATTACGAACTAATTAAACAAAATTAAGTTAATAACTTGATGATTGGAAGTTAATGGTCGCTTTTGCGTACTACTAGTAACGTGGCCACGTGTAAACCAGTGCCAACTTCAAGTATTAAATAATCAATCTATGTAAGTGTTGCCACAGCCTATAGTGCGTTCGCAGAGAGATGGCGAGTGACAGTGTTGCGTATTGTTGCGTATCTATTGATGGGATATAGGGAGTTTATGCAGGTTCGGTTGCCCGTGGAGCGCTGAACCGCTCTGCTTGTGGTGAAGCGCGGCGAAATTAAACACAAGTTATAATCTTTAACAAGAACGACTATTTATTCAGTAAATCAATGTAGACAGTACTGGTTGCAACGAGTTATAAAGAAGTTCTGATCAGCAAGGCTTTTTCTTCTTCCCTTTTCGGCTCTGTTTCCTCTTCCGGCATTCCTTGCTCCTCCTTTTGCCTTCGTCTTGTCCAATGGGTAGAGTCTTGCTGTGGCTGGGCCGTGGGGGTGGCAACGCTTCCATGTCCGCGTGGCGAGTCAGGGTGCGCACGAGCTAAGGGAAAAGCGCGGGAAAGCCAGAAGATTGCGTCGAGAGTAGGTGGGAGTTATCAAAGGCTCCTTTGTTTCGGGTAAGCTATGTGGCGACCGATTCTGGGTATCGTAGAACTCGACCTCTCAAGGGTTGTACGTGACTTTTTGGACCTAATTACATGATAACCGGTGGAGTTTACTAACGTGAATTGATTACACCTGGATTCTCGGAATCGCTCTTTTCTCGGTCACCCATCCTCGGTACGTAAATAATATTCGCTTTCAGGTCGTGTACATTCTCTTTCCGGTTTCGCATTTCGCTCTTAAACTATTTATCAATGTGGACATAAACTGGTAGTTTATATTGGCGGTATTTCATTTGAGATTTCTAGGGAATTGACGCCCGGTTCAGGCGACAGCGTAACAGTATCTATTGGTGGGATATGGGGGGTTTAGGTAGGTCCGGTTGCCCGTGGAGCGCTGAACCGCTCTGCTCGTGGAGAAGCGCGGAAGAATCAAACACAAGTTATAATCTTTAACAAGAACGACTATTTATTCTATTATTCAGCGTAAGAGATACTGATGGTTCGAGAAATAACGAAGTTCTGATGAATGTGGCTTCTTCTTCTTTCCATTTCGGCTCTGTTTCTTCTTCTTGAGTTCCTGTTTTCCCCCTCTCCTTTGGTAGCAGCCAATGAGGTTGAGTCTTGTTGGGCCTTGGATCGTCCTTGGGCGCGTGGAGGTGGCAACATTTCCGCTTTCCGGTACGGACGTAGGAGTGTACACGCAAAGGGGAGAATGGGAAAAACCCGGTGAACGCGTGAAAGTCGCATGGTAACGGTAAATGAGGAATCATGGAAAAAACCTAGTAAAATACGCGAAAAGACCGAAGAGTCTTACAGCGTTTTCTAAGGATATGCGTACATTAATTAATCTGACTTTGAATTTAGCTTCTGAATTCTTATCGCTATCGATAAGTGCGGTTTTACTGTCGATTCGGGGTTCGATGTTACTAGACATTAAGCCTGACTAACGCGATAGCGTAACACTAGTGTTACGCTATCGCGTGAACCGAGCTTCAATTCCCTAGAAATCCCAAATGAGATACCGCCAATATAAACTGTAACGATAGGTAGTTTAAGTGCGAAACCGGAAAGGGAATGTACATAACCCTCCGAATGTCGAGTTCTACGCTACCCGGAACCGGCCTCCACATGGTCTACCCGAAACAAAGGAGCTTTGATAACTCCCACCTACTCTTCGACGTACTCTCCGGACTTTCGCGCGTTTTCTTCTGGTCCTCCCGCACTTTTCCCTTAGCTCGCGCGCACCCTAACTCGTCACGCGGAAACGGAAGCGTTGCCACCTCCACGGCCCAGCCACAGCAAGACCCAACCCCATTGGACAAGGGGAAATAAAAAGGAGGAGCAAGGAACTCAGGAAGAGGAATCAGAGCCGAAAAGGAAAGAAGAAGCCGTACAGAAGGAAAACTTCTTTATCTCTCGTTACGAACAGTACTTTCTACGTTGATTTACAGAATAAACAGTCGTTCTTTTTAACTTTACAATTTGTGTTTGATTTTTCCGCGCTTCTGCACAGGCAGAGCAGTCCAGCGCTCCACGGGCACCTGAATCCACGTAAACTCTCCATATCCCACCAATAGAATCGCAACACTAGTATATGCAGAAGTTGGTTATATTTTTTCAGTATATTGGCAACAGTATTATTGTATATTTTTGTTAAGGTTGTTTTCTTTATCGAAAGTAAATACACCCTGCAAAGAATAAAAGTTTTTGACTAGTTAAACCGATATTAAGTTTCGATGAAATTGAACGAGTACTTGTACTCATTGAATTGTTATTAGAAATTTATTATTTATCGTAGAATGACATAATACAGTTTTATGTGTGTTGGTGATTAAATGTTGACATTGAACTAACCTATAAAGTTATGGATATTCCAACTCCATCGAATGTAAATCATGGATTTTCCCACGATAGTGATGGATTTTTAAATATACCTATTGAATCTCCAAACTTGGATCCGTTATCTACAAAACGTAGAAGGTGCATATCAATATCCTATATCCGTCCACCAATGATACGAAATGCATGTTTAAATATCATGGTTTGCAAGATTTAGTGTGTATATTAACAAGTAGTCCTCAGATATTCACTTCTAACATTTACATGTATTTTCTACTCTATATGGAATTACTAATACCTTGAAGATCTATTGATAACTGTTCTATGAAATATTCAATGATTACATCCAAAATAAGCTATACATAATTACACAATCAAATTTTTTTCCTAAATGAATATATAATATTGGATTGTTGGCTGCACTATAACATTTGTATCTATCAAAGGTTTTCACTGTTACACTGTAAACATCTATGTCAGGAAATATAGATTAGAATGGACAGATCTATCAATGACTTACATGGCTGCATTAGTATAATGAATATTCAGTCTTTAGAAGATTGGGTTGGTAATTGGTCATGAAGAATATAGCTGCCTAACATCAGTGCCAAATCTATACATTTCAATCTATAGTTGCCAAACAGGACGTTTGCAGTAATGATGGCTATCCTTGTTGAATATCTTTACTCATAAGCATTCCAATAGTGTGCCATATACCAATGGGCACTGGTCCAAATACTAAAGGCTTCCTATGTTGTTTAATAAGTTTGTGTAGTTATTTGATGAACAAGAACATTTTTTTATTGTATGGACTTTACTAGGCCCATCACGTTGCCAATGGGCAAAGTTTCAAAGAATAATATTTGTTGCATTACGTAGCATTGTTTTCAAATATGTTCCATTGTAATAAGTAGCATATCCAAAGTATAATGTATTATTTATATAAAGATTGTCATTTATAAGGTCGAAAAAGCTGTTTGTGCTCCTTTTTTGATAGCATGACTTTTATCATAAGTGACACAAACACGTTACACAGCCTCAGTAACATTGGAGCATTGATGAACACATTAAATGACATGGTGATCACCTGTGACTGACAGTGCGGAAGTTAACTGACAACCTGAGTGAAATAAAATACATTATTTATAAAACTCTCATTGCTGTCATTTTTAGTAATGATGCACGCAGAGCTGCATTTATACTTTTGAAGCCCCGGGGCGCAACATCATTATGAGGTCTTAAAAAGGCAAGTCCACTTCAGTTTTAAAATGTGCATTTAACAGTACAAGTGTACCATAGAGCACTGCAGAATTTTATTTTATTCTATATGTATATGTTACATATCATGGCAAAGTGTAGTGCATTGAAACAATGAAAATTTCACTTCCGCATTGTGGGTAGAACTTGTGAAATTTGCTCAACAGTTAATGAGTGAACACAATTCATAGTCTGAGGTATTAACGTGCTCCTAGTTGATAGGTCCAAAACATTGAGATGCATTTTGCCAGTTCTGCATCTTCAGTCACACATTCAAAGACACGATAGCTATGTTTATTAAACAAATCGTGACTTTTATTCCTAGCATTTTATTACTTTTGAAAATTCCTCAGTTGCAGCACATTAGCCTTATAAATCATAGTTATTATTAGCTGTATTATATTTGTTGGAAAGTTAAGTTCGGTCATTCAATTTATTCAATTCATTACAGATGTTTAAACGGTCATAGATATGTTGTTTTTGAACGTGTTAAACTGGTCAATTGAAATGAGTAAAGTCATGTTTTTGTCAACTCTGTATTTCGCTCTAATTAAATTAAAGCTTTTTTACTGACAAAGTGCTAATCAAATGTTGTGCAATTAATATCCTATAGGCAAAAATTATTGAGAATAGTTTGCTGCGAAATAAAAAATGTTTGCACTTATTCAACAATTCAATACAAGTATTAATTGTTATTCTACTATAAAATATGACAACATTATTCTTAAGTTAGTTGTTATTAACATAATAAATTATTTATTATTGTAAATTAATTTCTTATAGTAATACGATTTAGATTGAACAGTAACCAATTCGTCACTGTAGACAGGAAATATTTGTGTACATATAGTAATTGTTTATTTTGTGAAGATTTTAATCTTTTCCTTTAATATAACAAATTGCATTAAATACAGTCCTACTTCCTTTAAACTAAAATGTACACATATGTGAAAATTATTATGCAAAGAATGTAGTTTTTCAGAAAAATATAACACAAGAATGATGCCTATTTGATTCTACTTGAATATTTTCTAATTATTACATTTCATTTAAAGACATATTAAACTTATATTGTTTGACTGATGCAATAAAATGACTTGGTAAAAGTTATTAATTATACGTGCTTTTTATTGAATTACAGCTCCTCACGGACAATAAAGCGCAGAAAATTTGACGATGAACTTGTTGAAACAACATTCAATTTGCAACCTCCAGCTACAAGTACCAAATCTGCCTCCAGATCTAGAACTGTGTCAATTTCTGCTGCTCCAATGGAATCTGCAATTCCGCAACAGAATGTACCAAGCCCTATTCAGGTTTCCACAAATATTGCTCAATCTGACAGATGTAATAGGAGAACAAGCAGACCAGGGGCATCTAACACCCCTGGGCGAAAGAATAAGAAGAATAAAAATCATTCACATTCGGTGAACGCAACAAAGGATTTAGGAAGGTGGAAGCCAACAGATGATTTGGCATTAATTACTGGCGTACAGCAAACAAATGATCTAAGAATGGTATATACTTGATTCTCTTTTTGCTATTATCCCTTCGTTTTGTTTTAGTATAGTAGAGCCTTCTATATTTGAACTAATAGAGACATGAGTGTTCAAATAATAGAACAATTACATTTTTTCTGCTAAACTTCGTTTATTTATTAGTGTGTCTTTTTAATTTATTTATGTATTCCATACCGTTTTGGCAATTATACAAATGTTTTGATATACTGTGTGTTTGTTTTAAGTGAAATTGGCTTATTCGAAATACACATGTAAGTAGTGTTTTGGAAGCGTTGTAACGTCGGCTACAAGAGTATTTAATAACAAATATGGGGTTTCATTTAAAAATCTAAACCGGCTATTTACAGGACATTTCGGGGTCATCAAGGTTAAATAAATATCAGTAAAATATGTGCTTGCCATACTGTAACTTTTATTTTTATCGTTTTATCCTACCATCTATATTTCTTGAGATATTAGCTGTTCTCATTTAAAACGGATACTTTCTATGTAACTGTATAGATCAGAAGTATTCTCGATTAACCAAAGGAATGTTTCATCTTTCCTCTCTCGTAAGATCGTGAACGACATAAATTTGTGATCCCCTTAACAGTTTCGGTTTTTCCATAATTGCTCTCATTTTTTTGGAAGTTTGGCAATCTCACTAACATTTCTTCGTTATTGTTCGGATCCACTCTTATCTTCGTGACTGATTCGCTTTTTGGGCGCAATTCTAACATTCCACATAACTTATCTATTCTCTTTTTCCACTTGATCCTTCTCCAGTTGCAATCCCTTAATTGTTACACAGTCGAATCTCGGTAACTCGAAATTGAAGGAAAGAGCTAAGAACTTTGAATTATGGAGGTTTGGTCTGATCAAAGACTTGGAGTAAGAGAGGTTTAATGAACAAAAATTCAACTTACGCAGGCTTGGAACAGGGATTAGCGTTAAATTTTTCTTACCATCCTAGCTCTTAAGATATTATAGGCTAATGACTTAACATTCGACTTCCTATGCTAATATTTTTCTTTCTGCACTCTCTGAAATATATTAATAAGCTGGTTTCAGTGGCAGCAAATTCACTGCTCCTTTTTCTCCTATGATAGCATTGTGCCTCAAGTTCTAGACACACCTGTCGCAAAGTTTTGATTTATGGACAGATACTTCGACTTGCAGAGGTCGATCTTCTTTGAAATAGAGTTGCACAGCTAAAGTGGCGCATCTAAATGTGTAACCGATAATTGGAGTTGTAGGAGATTTATATTTTGAGTTGTAAGAAACAATTTGTTTGTGTATCAAGGTATTCGAATAATGGTTGTTTATAATATGGAAAACTCAACTATAATTTTCGAGTACCAAAAATTAACAAATATATATATAAAATCTGCTCTGTTAATGTATCCATTATGTATTCATAATGTATCCATTGATTCCATATGTCAGTAGTAGGGTAATCCGTGACTTGTGGATTAAGTTAGGTAACTGGAAATTCAATGTTGCCACAAAATTAAACTTAAACTATTTAAAATTGACGAATGGCACAGGAATTGATATATTTAGACCAGATGGTAAGAGAATTAACGACCCTTGAGAGGTACATAGAGTGTATAGCATTGTACAATATATACTATATTATAAAATGTATCATGTATTATATTAATAATGGCAAGAATATAGACGTATTTAGGTCAGTTAAAGTTATCTGGCCCTTTGGGTTTCGATTGTGAAGGTCTGCAATTGTTTGTGCATTACTTGGAATATTGTTAGGTGTTATTCAGTGTTTGGTTCAGATTTTCTGATCTTAATTTTTATTGTGCAAATAGTAAATATTAGTAATATGAAAAATATAACTAAACACTGTTTTGAAATGCTGAGAATAATTTTTAGATCAGCAGCAAAAGTGTCAAAGTAATATTGCCTTTATAAGTATCCTTTACACCTTAGACAGATACGTAACTATCTTTGCTGCGAAATAGGTTCACAGGGGTACAAAATTTTCTTGCCGCTTTACATTGCAAGAAATACAACAGAGATGGTACGCTTTGCTTTATGATAGTGCTGTTTCACGAGTAGCAGTCCAAGCTATGCGTAACTTACATCCGGAGTTAATTGCTAGCGTGCAAGCCAGGACCTTGTACAGTAAAGCGGAAGAAGATCTTTTGGGTACAGTAAAATCGGTAACTGATTAAAAGTGTTGATTAAATAATGACATTAAATATTACATAACCAAGAAAGTTCTATCTTTTTCCGTGAAAAATAAGTATAATAGAACATATTACATAACATATTAAGCACACAGTGTTTTTATTTTAATGGTATTTGTACAAAATGGTGTCAAAATGTGATATTTGCTTGGAAACGGTATAAGCCGGCATTAGAAATTCATGCTTATCTGTTCTATGAGCTAAAACTGGGAACAAAGGCTATATAAGGCCCCCAAACAATATGTCAAGTCATCAGAATAGGAGTAACTACTGTTCAGATAACACAGCAATGATCTGGACAGTTATTTATGGAATCAGTAGTTTAGAAACAGAGTGTGTGGAAATGGGTTTGGGAAACTTATTCACTTCCAAAGACCATACCTGTGATAAAAGGGATATTTATATGCTTGATTCTCTTTGGTATAAGGTGGTTGATTGCGAGATAAATTATTTTAATGAATGAATTACATTCCTTCATATTATGCGCATATTTCTGTTTCGGATTGGAAAAAAACTAGAACTTTCTTCTTTATTTAATATTATACTCAATGAGTATTATTCTCTTGAATAATTTTTTAATTAACAAGAACTTCGTACACTTCTTCAGACTTCTCAACCAATAGTGGAAGTATTTCAAGAACTTCTAGAAGCAAATGCCCATACATTCTATTCTGCTCGAACAGCAAAAGCATTATTAGCTCACTGGCAATTAATGAAACAATATCACCTGCTTCCTGATCAAACTGTTCAAAGTTTACCTCGTGGTGAACATGTTCTCAATTTCTCTGACGCAGAAGAGATGCTTAACGACACAGAATTATTCGAACAGAAAGACGAATTGGTGGATGCAGAGCTTATTACAGCAGATAGGAGAAATAAAAGAGAGATAAAAGTGTTGGAAAATGAATTGAGTAGATGGCAAGTGTTAGTTGATAGCGTAACAGGCGTGAATCCACCAGACTTCGATAATCAAACATTGGCTATACTTAGAGGAAGGCTTGTTAGATACTTAATGAGATCACGTGAGGTAATATAGAAAATTTGATTAAACATTATTTTTCAAGAGAAGTATATGCAATAAAGCTACCTAGTGCCTTACCCTTCGTTAGACACTAATTGTTCTTATCTAATTTATGTTATTCAATGCATTCTATTGAACACAATTTTTATTTATTTGTTCAATTATGTATTCAGATCACTGTGGGTCGTTCGACAAAAGATCACAATGTGGATGTAGATTTAACATTAGAAGGACCAGCCTGGAGAATTTCACGGAGGCAAGGTACTATTCGGCTAAGAAATAATGGAGATTTCTTTCTTTCCTCGGAGGGAAAGCGACCAATATTTGTAGATAGTAGGCCCATTCTTGCTGGGAATAAAATGAAACTTAATAATAATAGTGTTATTGAGGTATTCATTTTTTACTTCATTGTCACCAATGTAATATATGAAACAAAGCACAGTGGATTCCCGTTAATTGGGACACATTGGGACTGGACTAATTTGTCCCAATTAAGGCCAGCTGTCACAAAAAAACGAATTTCAGTATCTGTCCTAAAGAAATGGCGGATCCGTTTAACTAGTGTCCCAATTAACCGGAATACACTGCATTGTATTTGTTAATAATATTATTGATAATCTTTAATATTTCGAAACCTTTTTCAGATTGCAGGTCTGAGATTTATATTTTTAATCAATCAGGAACTCATTTCTGTTATACGCCAAGAAGTGGTTAAACTGAATTTGAAAGCATGAATGTTCTACTTCATTCCTTAATTAATATTTCGCACTACTGTAAGTGTAGCATTGTCTAGCAAGTATTTATTATCTTATACTGATATTTTGTACAAAGTCCATAGTTGTTCAATTATAAAAGTAATAAATTTTGCTCAATTTTATATGTATATTGTATTTTGATTTTCAATTAATAATAATTTGCGCGTACATTAAATAATTACGTTGAATTGCCTATAGCGACATACTTATTAAAAAAAACTATTTCAATAGTGTAGTTAATGTAGAATCACATAATTCAGTAATTTAGTAATGGTTAATCGAACATAGTTATAATAAACTTTTAACATTGAATTTCATTTTTAGACATTTTAAAGCATATAAAAGAAGGAACAAGAGTGCAATTTAAAAATGCTTGCAGTTTTTTTTACTTGTAGTGTTAACTTCAATTTATCGAAATACCACCGACGAGGTATAGGAATAGACCTATCAGTCAATGTATTTGGAATTTCTACAGATCCGATATCCAGGTCCTCAAGGGTAACGAGACCAACGGATTACACAAAATGTTGTTAACGCTCACCATGGCAGAAATTGAAATTTAACTAATGTTAAAAATTTGTTTTTTGCCGCGGTGAAAGGCATAGACACGTTGACTACGGGAAAGCATAGGCGACAAAGGACATCAAAGTTCAGTTCCCAATATGTATTTATATATGTAAACAGGTTGTTCCGTAACTATGGGACTTCCTCAAAATTGTTTGAATCTTCGTTTTTGAGTTATTAACGAAAAGCACTGGCCAGTGAGAGCGCCCGCATAGCGCGCAGTCGTGATCGGTTGGCGATGAGAAGACCTCCGACGTGCCATGATCGTTTGCACTACATCACGCCTACGTTCGTTAATGTGCGTGTCGTGTGCGTGTGGAAACGAATGCGGATCAGATCTGTATCGATCGCTGGGGCGTGCGTTTCGTGGCATAAAATTGTTAAGATAGGTCAGGATCGATACAATGACCAAGTGTCAAGGTCCTACTTGTGCCGAAGCAGGTAAATTCGTGGACGAAAGGGGAAGTTTATTTAACTACCTATTTCTAACATTAAGTATCCAAACATTTTTTTCATAATTAATAAAACACTTTATTCGTTTCGAATAACGAATAAAAGTATGGAACAGTTATTAGACGACTTATTAATTAAATTGTTATTGATGAATAACTAATAATTACAAACTATTCTTAATTTAAGACGATGTAATATTCGCAGTACGTTGCCCCGCGATGCACCCGATGACGACGGCGTATCTGAGTTTGTCAATGAGTCATTGGCCAGTGTTTTTCGTTAATAACTCAAAAACGAAGCTTCAAACAATATTTGCGTCAAGGAAAAAGTTGTTCAGAATATACAGGGTGTCCCACATAACACGTTTTACGATTTTTCAAGTACTTGCGGTAATCTGACAAAAAAATATTTTGGACAAAAGTTGATCAGTTTTCGATTGGCTATGCATTCCAATAAAAAAAAGTTCAAATATTCTGTTACTATTATTATTGTCAAGGCCACCTTCATTTTTTTAAAGGGCATTTTGTATTTTTGAGTTAACAGTATTATAGTCCGTATCAAGACGAATTCAACGACCTAGTATACCATGATCTTCGGATGACTTTGAGAAAGTCGCAAGTACTTGAAAAATCGTGAAAAGTGTTACGTGGGACACCCTATATATAATTATTCTCGATGACACTTGTTTTCAACATTTTTTAAACGGCACCCTCCAGAATACATTCACTTAATAAAAAAATAATCTGTGCAAAATTTGAACCCGACCGGATAACGGGAAAACGTGCGCCCTGAGCCTTGAAATAAAAATATAGTTATTATTTAAATGCTCATAAAATCGGTTTTTCTCGAATATCCTCTAATTTATTGATTATATCAAAATACGTATCAGATAAAACTTGTAGTTCTACATAGGATGCATTATGTTATTATACTTTTTTTCGTACGACGCGACGGCCGGTTTCTGGAATAAATAGAAAAACAGCTTAACTAAAATCCAAAGTTTTGTTTTCAGTTTTGAAAATTAAAGTGTGCTTTGTTTATTTTTATTCAATGAAGTCTAAAGAAATGGATATTTTTTATTTTCGATCCTAAAGCGAGTCCACGCGTGTCACCTCACCTCACACTGTTACCGGGATAAGTATGTACAGTAATGTCTCGATTAGTGTACCTCGCTCGGGACCGAATGTGAACACGAATCGTCTACAGACACGATTCTCGAGCGAGTTCGGGTCCTCTTTGATGTTGTGGCAGCCGAGATACGGGGCAGCGTTCCAGGAAAAAAGCACGTTTAAATACCGGTGTACGTGAGACAACACTACAGCGATCAAAATCTAATATTAAAACTTGTTCAGTTTTGGTCCGTTTTAAATGAAATTGTACCAAAGTGTTCGCTACAGTTTCCTGATTAAAATGATACCAAACACGATATGGTTTGGACAATTTTTACTTATCACGGTATTAATAATTTTATTCTCCTTTATTAGTATTTTCAATAACAATAGAATATGTGTATATTAGTTAACAGCAATAAGGTTGTTAGTAGTGAGATTGTAAATTTGGGAGTAAACTCTCGAATCGAGAGTCTCTTAATTCTCTTAACCTTAAATTGCTAAAAAATAATGGCAAAATATTGTTGTATCGAGAATTATTCTCGTTCCTGTGACATTCGGTGGTCATAAGAGTTTATAATTTTGACTGATAAGAAATCGTAAGAATTTATATCTACTTTTTAGATAAAGAAACTACGCAGAAAAGAGAGCTAGGTCATTCATCGCATCAATAATAATAAGTAAATATATGTACAGTTCCAAAATATATGGTTCTAGTTGTTATCGAAAACAATAATAAAGGGGAATGAAATTATTAATACCCTGATAAGTAAAAATTGTACAAACCATATCGTGTTTGGTGTTATTTTAATCAGGAGATTGTAACGAACATTTTCGTACAATTTCATTTAAAACGGACCAAAACTGAACAAGTTTTAATCTTAAATTTTCATCTTAATCTTAAATTTTCAAAGCTTCACACTTCGCTGGTTCCAGGGGGGACCACCCCAAGTAGTGGGGATAGAAATGAACACTAATCGTACACACAATTTTGAACACAAATCGAGACATTACGGTACCTAGTCAAGTGGTCTTCCTGATATCGTTACTCGTTACACTTGGTTCGGCGGATCGAGGAACTGTCGGTATATTTTGCCCGTTCCAAAGGAGCCAGTGAGCTGCCGTAGATGCGTGCACTCGTCCTTGCGCCACTGCCAATGTGTTAGCTCCCCTAGGAACTGCTGCAGCTGTGTGAACTCGTCTGTGCGACGCTGTTCCTATGTATTCTAGACCGTTTAGCCTTGGGAGATACGGTTCATTGAGCATATGTCTATGAGATAGACCAGACCCCCTTGGCGACGTAGGGCTGTTGTGAATTCATGCCGATTGCGGCCCTCGGTCAGGTTTCTGACGCGGTCGAAACTAACGCTACTTTTGCCGAGTAATTTTTACCCTTTCGACCATCTAAGTGCAGGATTTAGATGATAAGGATTGGAATAAGAGAACACGAGGTAAAGAACCATGCAATTTCAATCGACACATCACTTTCTCTTTTATAATACAATTAACGCCATTAATATTGATCGACAGACATGTAAAAATCAATTTTGTTAAGTATTTTCATATTTTTATAAATAATGAAGATTTATTATATACGACATAGAAATTATTGTTATATGTACTAGAATCATTAACCTAATCCGGCCAAAGGTAGCCAGAAAGGATACAAATTTAAAGAAAGGTATAACTTATCAAGAGCGACTCAAGTATGTACCTTCTTCGGGCCGGGTCACAATACCGACAGCGCATGGAAAGACCGAACAAAGTAAAAAGTATCGCAATGAGGTATCAAGACACACTTCACATTTCTTCCCAGATCGTTTCTCAACCACTTGACTAGGTAACAAATCTCGGTACGATTACAAATTTGGATGCACTTTTACGTGTAGAAGAATAGGAAATGGGCCCCACACCAAACCTCGTTACCAAAAATTGACGTAACGGCTGTCACTAACAGGACTAGGAAACAAGTGTGGACCCTTACTGGTTTATTTTTGTAATGGCCGGAACATTTCTGTAAATTATTATAATGAATATACAGGGTGGCCCGCAAGTGTCGCAGTATTTTTAATTTTCTGTTAGCTGAGGTGATGCTGAACAACTTTTTCCGTGACCAAAATATGCTAAGTAGCTTCGTTTTTGAGTTATTAACGAAAAACACTGGCCAATGAGCGCGCCCAGGCACCACCGCGCGGGTTTGTCATCGGGTACATCGAGGGCAACGTACGGCAAATATTACATCATCTTAAATTAATTATAATGTGTAATGATTCGTTATTCACGAATAACAATTTAATTATCAAGCCGTTTTATAACTGTTCCATACTTTTATTCCTTATCCGAAACGTATAAGGTATTTTATGACTTATTAAAACAATGTTTGGATAATTAATGTTAAAAAAAGATAGGTAAATAAACTTATCCTTTCGTTCACGAAGTAACCTGCTTCGACGAAAATGGGTCTTTGGCCGTTGGTCATTGTACCGATCCTGACCTATCTTAACAATTTTATGCTACGCACTTGTTTCCACACGGATACGACCCACACACACCTCTGACGGGCCATGACCGTTTGCACTACAATGAGGCCTATGTACGTCAACGTGTATGTCATATCCGTGTGGAAATAAGTGCGAATCAGATCTGTATTGATCGCCGGGACGTGCGTTTCGTAGCATAAAATTGTTAAAATAGGTCAGGATCGGTACAATGACCAACGGCCAAAGACCCACTTTCGTCGAAGCAGGTTACTTCGTGAACGAAAGGATAAGTTTATTTTTTTACCTATCTTTCTTTAACATTAATTATCCAAACATTGTTTTAATAAGTAATAAAATACCTTATACGTTTCGGATATGGAATAAAAGTATGGAACAGTTATAAAACGGCTTGATAATTAAATTGTTATTCGTGAATAACGAATCATTACACATTATTATTAATTCAAGATGATGTAATATTTGTCGTACGTTGCCCCTCGATGCACCCGATGACAAACGCGCGCGGTGGTTTTTCGTTAATTACTCAAAAACGAAGCTACTTAGCATATTTTGGTCATGGAAAAAGTTGTTCGGCATCACCTCAGCTACAAGAAAATTAAAAATACTGAAACACTTGCGGGCCACCCTGTATATATATACAGGGTGGCCCGTAAGTCTCGCAGTATCTTTAAATTTCGCGTGTGGCTTGATAATTAAATTGGTATTCGTAAGTAACGAATCATTACACATTATTATTAATTTAAGATGATGTAATATTTGCGGAACGTTGCCCCTCGATGCACCCAATGACAACCGCGCGCGGTGGTGCCTGGGCGCGCGCTATACGGGCGCGCTCATTGGCCAGTGTTTTTCGTTAATAGCTAAAAAATGAAGCTAGTTAGCATATTTTAAAGAAAATATGCTAGTTATAAGAAAATATTAGCTAGTTAGCTAAAAGAAAATTAAAAATACTGCGACACTTGCGGGCCACCCTGTATATGGACATGGAAAAAGTTGTTCAGCATCACCTCAGCTAAAAGAAAATTAAAAATACTGCGACACTTGCGGGCCACTCTGTATATGGTCATGGAGAAAGTTGTTCAGCATCACCTCAGCTACGCGAAACTTAAAAATACTGCGAGACTTACGGGCCACCCTGTATATATATTATGTTTAATAAGAAATAATAAGGTCAAGAGGAAAATAAATTGCTTAATAAAGTTTATATTTTAACTTGGGCTTATTTACAAATATGGCCTTCCAGTCAAAGTTTCTTTTTTGCATCCTGGAAACTCTTGCCGATAATCATTTCCAATCTGCAGCACGTAATTTTTGTGTTCCTCATTTTTGGTAAAATATTTATTGGATTCTTCCATTAATTTAATTCATCTCTCTGCCGTATCACTTATTACCCGCAGCTTATTTATTAATTCTCAAACTTTAATAAAAACTTATATTTTAGGACCAAGTTGAACGATCGATTTGTAAAAATTGATCCTCTACTTTAGGGCTCGGAATTAAGTGATCTTTCCAACCGATTTTAGGAGGCAACGTCCCCTTTCTCCCGCCGCACATTTTATTCCACGCGATCGCCTAGGCCTAGGGTCGCCTAGGATCGCCTAGAATCGAAGTCCGCACTGCGAAGTCCAGAGCGACACTGCGGATGTCGTACGGAAATCGATGGATATGAGTTTCGCCCTAATGCGACCCGCGCGGTTCTTATGCTACACGCCTGAGGAGTTTCGAACCGCTAGGTGATCGCGTGGATTAAGACGTGCGGCGGGAGAAGGGGGGCGTTGCATCTGAAAATCGGCCCGAAATATCACCTGCTTTAGCTCAATCCTGGTAGAGAATTTTCTAGTTCGGAGCAAACAAATTGTTCAATCTGGATTTAAAAAATATCAGGCATGTTGTCAGTTGACAATTGAATTAGCTTTATACAGGGTGGCACAAAAGCCAGGGAACATCGGGGTATAGGGTATAGCTTGGGTGATTCTAACCAACTTTTTCCTTGACCAAAATGTTATGTATAGTTTCGTTTTTGAGTTATTAACGAAAAACGCTGGCCACTGAGAGCGCGCGCTAGGCGTCTGTTTGCGCGCGCTTAGGTACTAACGGATCACCTGCGGTCCGTCGTGATGGGGGCATCGAGGGTACGGAGGGAAACGTGCGGCAAATGTTATATTTAGTCTTAGCAGCAGTCTTAATTAAGAATAATGGTGGAATTATTCGTGATTCGTGAAAAAGAAGTACACTAATAAGTCGTGTAATAACTGTGTTCGATACGTTTATTCATTAGCCGAAAGGAATCAAATGTTTTAACGTGTGGGAGATCTTTCATGAGACACCCCGGGCTCTGGGATTTTAGTCGGATTCCTACCGACTAAAACCCACACAGTGGCTTTCCTAAGCGACTTGGGAGGGGACGTGGAACCCTTGCGGACGCAACACCGTGCCTTCCCACGCCATGCCCCAAACTGTAAAAGGAGGTCAGTCCCGTGGAGGGTCAGAAGGACCCTCCTTTTGTCCCCCTGTGGGGACAGAAGGTCCCCACCATCCCATTCCTCCGGGGATCCCAGTCGGTCACGGGGGGGGCTATGGACGCCCCCCCTACCGGCACCACCTACCTACCGCGGGCAGGGTCTGCCCGCTCCCTACCCCTTTCCGCTGCCTCCTTCTGCAACATAACGTCTTCACAGAAGGAGGCCAGGGCTCTCCAAGCCGCCCGGCAGCGCAAGATGCCAGCGACAACCACCGGCAGCGCGAGGTCCGAGCCCACCGCTCGCCTCAGGACTCGGCGCTCTGCAGCCCAGGCTGGGCACTCCTCCAGCGTGTACCTCGCTGAGTCCACTTCCTCCATCCCTCCCCGGGTACTCCATACACCTGTCGGAGAGGTAGGACCCGAGAATCCTTCTAAGGTGGGGGGCACTCGGTGACGGATTAGCGCCCCCCTTATCGCCTCTCAGGGTACGGAGTTGAAGCCATTGACGATGTCTAGCGGCACCGCCAGCACCACCCCGCCCCGGGACGTGGCCTTTCCCGCCAGGGAACGGACGCGCGCAACAGCATCCACTGTCACCGTCCGCTGCGGAAGCTAAATTGACCCTCGTCCAAGTCGGGCCCCACCCCGGAGAGATGCTCGGCAACGTGGCCCGCGATAATCCTCTTGAGCATCTTCTCGATCTCGTCCAGCAGGCATATCGGCCTGTACGCGGACGGCTCCTCCGCAGGCCTGCCCTCTTCCTCAGAAGGACCAGCCTTCCCCTCCTGCAGGATGAGGGGAACTCCCCAGGCAGGCATCGAACGCCCGCCTGAGCCTGTACCCCAAGAACGGCATCACCCAGGCGAGAACTTTCCCCGGAACCCCATCCGGACCCGGCGCCGTGCTGCGGGCCGCCATCTTCCCAACGGCTGACGCGAGCTTCCCCTCCGTAACGCCCAGCTCGGCGGACCAGTTGGTCGGGTCCGCCACCCCACCGAGCACCGACCGGGCGCATCCTCCCTGCCCCCGGCTGCAGGGAACAGAGCGTCCAAGACGCCCCACAGCAGTCGGGGCTCCATTGTCTGCGTCAGTGGGGGCGCCCATGACCATCAGGTATGGGCGCCCCCACAGGCTCCGGTCCAACGTCCCCAGAAGTTCGCGCCACGCGGGGGCCTTGGCCACCGCGATAGAGCGTCGCAGGAGCGTCGTATCCTTGTCTTCATTGTGCCCCGGAACCATTTCGCCTCGCCCTCCGCACTAACTGGCTCCACCGGGCGAGTGCCCGACCACGCGACGGCGCCAAGGCATCCTTGTTCATCCGGCCTATCACCCATCTCAGCGGGAGCGGAGCAGCCCCCCCCCCCAAGACCGGCTTTGTGCGGCGGGCTCGCCAGTGGCGGCCACCCCCATGATGACGTGGAGGTGGTCCGATAGAGACTCAACGTTCCCCGCCACTCTCCAGCCCGAAATCCCGCGCACTGCAGCAGGGCTGGCCCACGTAAGGTCCACTATGGACGTACCCTGCCACCGTACATAAGTCGCCACGGACCCGCGATTCACCAGCCGGAGGTCAAGACCCGCTGTCCACACCAGCAGCACATCACCCCTGGCGCTCGTACGGGGGGAACCCCACGCAATGGCGTGGGCGTTGAAGTCCCCCAAGACCACGGCCGGTCGGGAAAGGCACCGGGTTACACACGCCCCGTACGCTCGCTGGGCGAGGCATATACTCCCACCATCGCCAAGTCCCCCCACTGTACAGCTACAAACCCGTCGCCGCGCTCTAGAGGGGTCACCGCCGGGAGACCTGGGCTCCCCCCCTCCACGCTATCGCCACGAAGCCACACGCATCCATTATCCATGTGTCGGAGGGGGTAACGGGGACCGCATATGGCTCCACGACAACCGCCAATCCCACCCCCCACTCCCGCATGGTCTGCACAAGCAGATCCTGCGCCCTGCGGGAGTCGTTGAGGTTGGTCTGGAGCAGCCGGGCACTGAAGGCTACTCCAGATCCATACCCGCCTCCATAGGGCATTGCCCGACCAAGCGGTCTAGGCTCCTCTCTTCTTCCAGCTCCTTGGTTGGACTCTGTTCAGGAGTCAGCGCCTATTTCGCGGCCGGCGCCGCGGGCGCCACCGGCGGGGTCGCGGGAGGGCGCGATGCAGGCGCTTGTCCCCCCCTCCTTCCTTTTCTTGGGCCAGGGGCGCAGGAGGGAGGCCCTAGCCTGTGGCCCGCCGGTCGGCTCAGGTCGCTGCACACCGGGTATCGCGGGGCAGCCGAGCATTTGCTCGGCCGGTGGCCGCTGCCCCCGCACCTGTAGCACCGTCCGCTTCTATACACCGCACTGGTGCTTCCCACTCCTCGTATGCCCAAGCTCTAGGCATCTGCAACACTGGAGCGCGAGTGCCTGGAGGAGCTCCACCGTGGCGCTGCACCACCCGACGGTGAGCTGTCCCGTTTTCGCCACTCGGTGCGCCGCCTCCAGCGGGCATCGCAGCCAGGCCGCCCCCCGCCCAGACGTACAGTGGGGAAAAGCGGCAATTTAGGCGTGCAAAAGTCTTTCTTTATGAAATACTTTTGATCTCCGCCCGTTTTCACGCTAATTTTGGGATGTATACTATATGCTCTATAAAATTTGGATGCAACCAACTGCAGCTGCAGCTGTTATTGCATCTTTAATGGAATAGTTCGATGTCGAGCGTATGCGACCTACGGTAGACTCCCGATCAACGGACCCCGCTTTTTTTGTTGACAATTAACTAGAAGAAAAACGTTTGATATATTCCATCCTTGTTTACTTTTTGTCGCGTTTGTCATTGTTTAAATAGTTTATGGATATTAAATTTTTGTGTACTGGATACACATCCGGTCACTTCATTTCTATGATGTCTTGTAAAAAGAAAAGTTTAATGTCTCCGAAAATTTCAATCTTTGAAAATGAAGTGAAAGCTCTTCTCGAAGTAGAGGATCAATAACTTAGAACTGACAATTTTTTATAAATCGTTTGTAATTTAATATTTTTTGTTATTATTTAATATTAATGTTTTTATATACAGTAATTCTTCTCTTGGCGCTCACCACGATCTCTACCGAGCATGCTTACGAGTTATCCCCACCACTGGAGGGGCCCCTCTAGTTCTGAGTCGACGGAGTAATTCGGCACCTTTCGATTAGCCGACACGTCGCGGCCGCGACGGCCGCGTTTAACCATTAAAAGATTAAATGCTTCGTATCGACGAGGCAACACTAATGCAACGGCGTAACTTTTTTATTGTTACTTATATCGCTATAATTTCGGGGGGGGGGAATTATTGCTGAGATTGTGGTGATTAAAATGAGACGAAACGCGATAGAATTTGGATTATATTTACTTACTTAGTAATATTATACGTAATGGGCAAGGATCCTTACAAGAAAAGCTTGGGGACGGTCGTGCTCAGTTTTTACTATAACTTTACGGGCTTAGAGAATAGTCCAAATCTAAACATATATTCCAATAGGCCCCTTCAAGGTAAGATGCGCATTTATTAGTATGGTTTTATGTTTTTCTAGAAGCCCATGCAAGCACATAATAATGAAATGCCACATGCAAAACTGAAATCATCAGCAGCAATTGAATGCAATAACGAAACGTGTGTTATTGGTGAAGCGCCGAAAACAGAGCCGTCGGCCGTGCTCGAGAATCAAGTGGATCAAATTCGTCGCAATGCCTTCCCGGCGCGCAAAGTTCGTTTTGATCTCCTTCGGAGAGTCCGAGGATGCCCAGACCCTGGGACTTTTCCTTCTCGTGTTGGTCCTCCTTGTCCTTCCCTGGATGCTCGACCCAGAGTCGGATTGCGCCTCCGGTCATCCTCCCGGTGCGCCCGTTCTTTCGCCAGTAGTCATAAGGTGTGCAGTGGCCTGGTCTTCCACCACCGACACTTCGCAGTCGTTAGATGACGACGCAGCAGGGGCCTGCTTGACCACCCCCACTATGCGGACCCCGGAGGTCCGAGGCCTCCTGAGCAGTAGTTATCCATTCCATTGTGTGTGTCTGTCATGTTTATATATGTAACTCCTCTCTTGCCCTTCCGTCGTATGAAGTTCCGTCCGGTTACCACTCACTCTTTCGCCTTCTGCCCCGGCTATGCCGTTGCAAGGGCCCAGGAAGCCCCACGTGGAGGTCAGGTGAGTGGATTTAGCCAGTTTGGGCCCACTAACTTCAGCGAAGTTCTCCGCACCTGGCATCGATAACGTGGCCAGGATATAGGAGAACATCAGTTCCATCAGGGTGTCGACCCGGCGAAGACGCCTCCAGGAAGTCCCGCACCAGCTTCTGCTCCCCGTGCGAATCCTGACCTGGGCAACGCTCAACAGCTGATGTTACGGCTGGCTTAGTATCCTTGCACGATCACTTCACTTCACGATAACTTCACTTGCCACTGTGAAATATGGGGATATTTAAAAACAATTTATTGTTCCTACGTTTGAACATTCTGTAATATTATGCGTTTGTGCGATTCATGTTGTCCGTTCGGTAATCAGCATGACTTATTAGTGTACTTCTTTTTCAGGAATAACGAATAATTCCATATTATTGTTAATTAAGACCATATAACATTTGCCGCACGTTTCCCTCGGTACCCTCGATGCCCCCATCACGACCGACCGCAGGTGAGCCGTTAGTACCTAAGCGCGCGCCAGCAGACGCCCAGCGGGCGCTATCATTGGCCAGTGTTTTTCGTTAATAACTCAACAACGAAACTATACATAACATTTTGGTCAAGGAAAAAGTTATTTAGAATCACCCCAGCTTATACCCTATACCCCGATGTTCCCTAGCTTTTGTACTACCCTGTATTTTTGTTTGGCGACTGTGACTTGCGATTTAAAGCATCAATCATTCTTCTCTTTGATTCGGGTGACAAACTTGAATCAAAAAATGCTAATGCCACAGCTTCGGGACTTAAATACCATAACTAATTTATGTTTGTAAAGTAACGCGAGAGACACCGCGATCGACTGTTTGATATTCGAAACTGTATGCAATACTCTAAAATCAAGATATGATGCTGTTGCACCTGTTCGGGCGTAAAAACCCACCGTGCGAAGGGATAAGCGCATGACCAGGGTTAGTTAGGGCAGCCAGATGGCGGACTGACCGCGAACGTCATAAAGGACAAAGATCGCGTCAGAACCCTAGAAACAGTAAATTGCCTAATTGCCTAATTGCTTGGCGTTAGCCAAGGTATGCAAGCCTAGCACACCTAGTGCTAGCGGGCAAAGGCACTGATTGGTCGATCAATGCGTCCCTTTTTTGTATATAAGTCGACAATTTGAGTCTTGAAGGGGTGACGTTACTGAGGAGCTGGAGCAATCAGTCGTCGAAGTGTACTCTGTAGATTTGAAGAACACCAAGGGTCGTGGTCGGCCTGCCGGACACGACATAGCATCACCATCCAATCAACTATAGAAGGGACCGTCCCTTAATATTCAACGCATCCAAACAACAGAATTACAGTCCACTAATTGAACAACATCCCTTTGGCTATACATTCTTTCCTCCATCAACCCGTTCACGAGCCTGCGAGTGTTCGGACGCGGACAGCAGCATATACAAAACCATGCATCAATGTATATGTTGACAAAAAAATTATAGATATCGTTAACTATAGTTTCCTCCTCATTTTATAATTGAAACTCATCTCTGAGCAAACAAATTTAAACAATACATTGCCTTTGCCATCCATATCCCAAGCTTTTCGGGGCAAATTCTCCACTGTGCGACTTGCGGAATATACACTTTAAACATTTTCAAACACTTCAAGTTGTTTAACGGTTCATTCCCATGGAAGATTCCATGCCCGCACGATAATTTTAGACGAATTTTCGCTTATAAAAAGGGTACGGAAGCCACTCTCGTGGCTCAGTATGGAAGCCACTAGCTTCGTATCATGTCGGTGCCAGCTAGCCATTCTGATGTCCATTCATATTCGTAAAGATTGAAAAAGGTGGATTTTAGTTCCACGACAATCAGTATACAGTAAAACCTGCTTATAAGGGCAAAATTTTGCTTGGATATAGGCACTTTGACTGTCCCTACACTTTTGGGGACTGCCCCTTCGCGATAGCGATGCTCGGTGAAGGAGCGGTGGAATATGATTATTCCCGGAATATCGGTGTGCCTAATGCTAATTCAACATTGAAACTTTTTTATTTTTGACTTTTTGTTATGAAACTTTTACTAACGCATTTGTGAGATTTTTCTGATTAAAATGAGATAAAACGCGATATAATTTGAATTATATTTACTTATTAAAATAAGAATAAACGTATCGAACACGGTTATTACACGATTTATTAGTGTATTTCTTATTCATGAATAATGAATAATTTCACGTTATTCTTAATTAAGACGATGTAACATTTGCCGCATACTTTTCTCGGTACCCTCGATACCCCCATCACGACCAACCGCAAGTGATCGGTTTGCACCTGATCGCGCGTCGGCCGATGCCCGACGGGCGGTCTCATTGGCCAGTGTTTTTCGTTAATAACTCAAAAACGAAACTATATATAACATTATTGTCAAGGAAAAAGTTGTTTATAAACATCCCAGCTACACCCCAATCCTCGATGTTCCCTGAGTGTTCCGTCACCCTGTATAGTTCTAAAATGTACTGCAACGCATTACAACTTTCCATACAAGGAAGTTTAGGAGTCTTCGTTGGGCCACGCCCGTCTCGGTCATGATGCAGCTAGTTCCACTTGTGCTCAGGATCTCTTTATTTGTTTACGATAACCGGAACAATTTTATGGCGTTTTCCCTTCACAGACGCGAGCTCGAAATCGCGTTGAGAGCGACGTGTGTAAAATATTCTCCCTACGTAACACTGCCATTCTTATTGTATTCTTGCCGTTCCTTGATCGACATCGCTTGATACGTAGATTGTTCCTTCTTCTTCCGCTCCAAGAGCGGCCGCTCTCCTTTCAGACCGAGAACCAGGTGGTCGAACTGGACCTCGAAACGCCAGCTGCTGTCCAGGAGCAGACCGAGATAATTAATCCGGTCTCCAACCTGAACCCAATTCGCACCTACCGTGAGCCAGGACCGGGGCGTCCCTCCTCCAGTCCCTCCGGCTCGCCAGCAGCACCGCGTCGTAGCCGATGACCCACAGGATCGGTCCCAAGACTAACCCCTGTGGGACGACGCGGTTTACCTCCCTCGAGCGCATCAACCTGTCTCGGAGGTAGTCCCGAAGGACCATGCTCATGTAGAGGGGTCCTCCGCGCTCGGAGAGTGACACCCCCCCCTCGATAACTCCCCAGAGGAGGAAGTTTAAGACTTGGACGATGCCGAGGTTGATCGGCAACCCAGAGAGGGACCTCACCCGACTAATTGCGTCTACCGCCGAGCATCCCCCTTTAAATCCGAATTGGACCCGGCCAGGTCGGGACCTAACCGAGAAAGGTGACCCGGGAGTCCGGAAACACCCCCCCCCCCGCTTCCCCACCTCGTGGAGGAGACAAATTAGCCGATACGCCAAGGGGGAATCCACGGACTTTCCGGCTTTCCTTGCCAGGACCATTCTACCTCGCTTCCACTGAGACGGGACTTGCCCCGTCCTCAGGCATCCGTCAAACAGACGCCCGAGACGGGATGCCGTCGGGACCCGGAGTGGTGTTCCGGGCCATCATCCGCTTGACGGCCCGGGCCAGCTGTTCCACCGTGACCCTCATGTCAGCGGACTACGTGTTAGGGTCCGCCGTCCCAAGTCGCGACGTCACCTTCGCCGGCCCCTCTGGTATGGTCGCCGGGCGTGGACGCATCTGCAACACTTCCACGCTATCCACGCGACCCACGCGGTTCTTGTGCTACGCGCCTGAGGAGCTTCGAGCAGCTTGGTGAACGCGGGGCCAAGACGTGCGGCGGAAGAAAGGAGGCGTTGGCTCCGAAAATCGGCCCGAAAGATCACTTAATCCCGGGGCCTGGCCTAAATTACTGATTTTTACCCGAGACGCTTCGCAGTTGAAAGCTCTTGGAAAAATCTGGTTTGTTTATGACTTTTTTTTAACCTGGAAAGTAGGTATGTACATTTTCTATTTCCCCCTACATTTCTTTCCCTACGTTCGATAAAACGACCACGCTGCAACGTGGTTGCATTGTCTCCGTAGTTCCTTGGACCGCCCATGTCGAACACATGCGGCCATTGTTATCCGTTAAAGTCCCTACTTTTTTTTATAAAGCAACATCTTATTTTCCCAAAACAAATATTATAATGTTAATATTATACCGGGTGGCCCAAAACCAAGGGAATATCGGGAAATGGGGTGTAGCTGGGTTGATTCTGGACAACTTTTTCCTTGACCAAAATGTTGTTTGTAGTTTCGTTTTTGAGTTATTAACGAAACACACTGGGCAATGAGACCGCGCGCTGGGCGCCCGCTGGGGCGCGCTCAAGCGCGGACCGATCAGCTGCGATTGGTCGCGATGGGGGTATCGAGGGTACCGAGGGTAGCGTGCAGCAAATGTTACATTGTCTTAATTAAGAATAATGTAGAATTATTCAGCAGCTTCCCTTTCTTTTTCACGCACCTTCCGTTTCTGCGCCCGTAACTTATTACCATCAATTAAACCAGTAAACATAGTCCAAATTATATCGTGTTTGGTGTCAGTGTAATAAGAAAATTGTCACCAATGTCTGGATAAAATTTGTATAGCAAAAGAATGAGCAATAGCAAAGTTTCATTGTTCATATGAAACTTCTCGGTCCTCGGGAACGTCTATCGCCCTGACCGTGGTATGATTTGTTTTTCTAATAACGTGAACCAGAAGGCGTTTCAAGTGTATCCACGACAAAATTAAAAATTGTTGAATTCGTCCGACTTTTGACTTACCCGACAAGAACGGTTACACCGATAGACCTCACACATGACTCCCAATATATCGAAACGCTCACACATTTTAGATTACGTCAGGCGTCGGGATAATCGCGCGACATTGGTACCACCGTGAGCACGTAGGGACGTAGGAGGATGAAATCGGCTGGACCGAGACAGACATATGCATCCCAAGGCATCGTGCACGTAAATGCCGCCGGTTTCGGGCGAATCGACCGTTGTCGGAGCCACGGTGATTGTACCCTAAGGCAGGGATTGCCAAGCTTTTCTCCTCCAAGAGCCACCGTCTCCCCACTACTAGTTAAAGGAGCCACGTCTTGCTCGCGAGCGACTAGTTCGTTGGAGCCGGAAATCTAGATGGGGCGATATGCGAAAGAGGGACTCGTGTCTCGCGAGCCACCAGTTCATCATCCCAATCATCATCAATTATCATTCAAGATTCATTCGAGATTCAGAATCCATTCTATCACCGACAGTAGCGTACTTAAGATCAAGAGCATTGTAAATATCTGATCATAACGATTCATAATAAAGTAATTGTTGCTTTTAAAAATAAGTTACATTCATACTCGCCTGTGACCATATTCTATGTTAAAAAAGAACACGAGGGTTCAATTCGTGCTATGGATGTTAATAATTGGTAACGAATTAATATTGAACGTATATCCGTAAAATTTTCCCAATTTCTAGTACCCTTCGCACTCAACATACTTCTCCCTTCTCTCTTTTCCAGTCTTTTATTCAAGCCGATTTAATTCTGCGCAGACATTCTTAACAACTCTAGTCACGGTATTACGACTTACTCTTTTCCTTATCTATTTTTCCAATATCGGATTTACTCACATTAGGAACAGTAAGAATATATGTACATAGCAGTACATTTTTCTAGATGCTGCTAACACAAAGGGCATATACGATACTGTTCAAGAATATATAATAAATAGTCATACAAAATGATACATATACAGCGAGATCATGTTTAACCGGCTTATACGGAATACGGAAGATTGCGATGTGTAGAATGCAATTCAATTTTTGTGCCGTTGAAATGTCCTTTTTTACTCCTAATGGCCGACTTTTTATTTTTACAAAAGTGTCTAATAAGGCAAATAAACATAAACATTTAGTTAGTGTAATAATAAAAAAAAATGTACACATGTACATAGGTGGGCAAATAGTTTTGAGCAGTAGTATAGTATAATTATATAGTAGCGGTATAAATGAATGCATTTGGTAAGGTCAGAGAGTTATTAATTTATGTTGCGAATAAAATATATTTGTAAGGAACAATATGTTACAATAAAGATCGTTATCGAAAAATGGATATCATGTGTTCGTTGAAAAGACCAAGTTTCCATAATCATAAAACGAAACAAAGTTACGGAATAATTCTCTCATTTCGACAAATCTTATTGAATTTGAAATTCTCTCCCGTTTTACCACCAGCCACCCAATCTTCCAAACCATCCTCTTCCGCCCCAGCCATTGTAACCATAACCATTCCATCCATAACGCCCATAATACCTTAAAAGCACGCGACAATATTGTTATTAAATGCACACAAGTTTTCCATAAATAAAAAACACACATGGAGAATTAACAATCTTAAACCATAATTGTGAATGCTTATAATATTTTTATACATGTACATGTTTTATTTTGCTATATATTAATTACGAGACTGTTCCATAAATAATATTATCTTGATCTCAACTTCACGAAATGGCACGCGTTGTCTAGTATATATTCTCAAATTCTGTACAAGTGAGACGAACTGAAATATATACTAGCATTAGTAATATCTTAAAAATGATATTCAACAAATTTATCGATTGTAGCACCAATAGGTTGTTCAGGGTGTCATAATCGTCCATTATTAACCCTTATGTTAGCAACCGGGTACCCGGGTACCCATTTTATGTTTCCTACAAGAATTTTTTATGTTCTGGTAACAATATCGCAAAACGGAAACAAAGTTTTATCACAACCATACACCCACCGTTCCCCATGGGTACAAATAAACGTAGTAAACGTAGTAAAAGACATTAACTGTTGTGTAAAAAGTAGAGAACTGTTCGATGCCTACATTTTTAAACCAATATCAGCAAATACCATCCCCTTCAATTGGCAATTGGTTTCCATTACTAAGGCATTGTTGGCGTGATCAATTTGTTATAATAATTCTAATAGTTTCGTCTTGATAATAATGTGCTTTCGATGCACGACGTCGGAAATATATTGTTTATAAAAATTTCATGAACAGAAAGTTCTTTTCGATTAATTATTTCAATTTACCCTGCGTAATACGTTGCATCGGCGTTCAAGTCGTTGGGTTTGCCGAATTGAGTTTCTGCCTCCGCTCTTGCAGGATCTGCAGATTCCTCAATGGCGGCCACCAAAGCCACCACGAGAAAAACAAGTACCTAGGCAGTAAAGGAATCATTATTGTTTATACATTTAAACAATGGCAACTGCAAAGAATTATACGTTATATATGAATATAACGATCAATATATTCAAAGATAAATGAATGGAGGAAAACGTAAGTACCGTTAAAATTACATACAGTTTTATCGAGGGAAAAAAAGAGGAGGAAAGATAGAGAGAGATTTGAATTACTGTTTGTTAGGGAATCACCATCATTGTCTCTACGTGCACGCAGTATAAGTTCAAAGTGTTCCTAAGTAACGTATCGTTTATAGAGTAGAGTAAAGTGAAGTCAAAAATATAAGCGAGGCTAAATATTTTTTTAGATTGTTAAAATAGAATTAATGTTTTTATAGTCCCAAACACGAGTAATCGTAGTATTTAACGTGCTGCATTTCTTAATCGCTTTCCATATCATCAATTACTTGAACAGTGGTTCTATTGTCACTTATTAACACATTGTCGGCGGCAAACGAGAATTCTCGTTTTCTATATCATTAAAATCATCCGTCGTATAGAAAAGTCTTAATAAAAATGTCCCGTTGTTAATGTTTTAAGATAGCTCATGTTTATTTGTTAACCTATACGATATTATGAAATTTGTTCGTCACACATATGGAAAAGTTCTTCTACGTGGCTTTAATTCATGCTGCATTTACTTTTATCGAGACTCTAAATTACAAGTTTAATTGAAGTTTGAAGTAACTGGGTTTTCCAAATCGTATAACTCTTTGGGAAAACAAATAGAATGTTTACATCGGAATTGTACCTGCATTTACTCCACGCGAGGAAATGTGAAACACACACCCATCAGAGAAAGAATACAAACATTTCGGGTGTCCGAATACTTTTGCCCGGTAGTATAGGTGTATAATATAATAAAGTTAAGACGCGTTGTCATTATCTACATGCGAATGAAGGGCGGGTAGGAAAGGTGTAAGAGAGTGTTTGTTAATAAAATCGCGCACGCAATTAATTGAGACGAGCGTTGCGGGTTATTTACTCACCAAGTGCAATGGTCGCAGCATTTTCAGAACTGACTGTGATCAGATCGGTTTGGGCTGGCTTATATACATATGTATATCGCTGCAAGCACAAAAAGTCATCGTAAAGTATTGGGCCTATACAAGGATGAGGATGGTAAGACGAATAATTATGGGTAGACGGTAAAGGAACACGACGTGCTATGTTGTATATCTTTGTCGATAATTTATATTCGGAACTGTCATCAGCAAGAAAACTGACGCGCGATTATTTGAAAATTGTTGCACCAGGAACATATTTGACTTGTATGAAATATATTTGAGAGTAATTACCTGGGATTATTATGGTTTTACGATTTCGTTCAATTTCCTGATTCAAGCGCCGTATTATTAGAGTAAATACGGTATTGTTTGCATAATAATATTAAAATAATATGTAGCATACGAAATGTATCCGCATTCGTTATATACATACATAAATAAATAAATAAGTATACGAAGTTTTGTTCAGAATTATAGATGTAGCATTCTTTGCCTATGACATTTGCAACAGTGAAGTAAAATAAACTGGGGCTTAGTATAGAAGGAACGGGAATTACCAAATCTAATACGACGCAATATTTTTTATTTGATTAGCTTCAAACAAAGATGAGGTCAATATATTAAGCGAATACGCGGCAGTTTTCAAGGTAGGCAGGTCACGTTCCAGTTCTCTTCAAGCACGAATCGTTTGTTCTTTTTAAGAGAAGGGGCGGAAATATATTTATCCTTTTTTTGTCAGCACAAATATATGCCGGGAGAAGGATTATTTGTTTTCTCCTGCACAAAATACAGTTTACATTCTCAACACTGTTACTGTTAGCATCTAAATAAATGTCTGCGTCTATTTTACAACAATAATACTTAAGGCACAAAGTTCCAAGCAATAGACATCTTCATTTATGTCTTCATTTTTTATTAAAAATAAAGAAGCTATTATTTACGTATCACTTATAAAAATGTAAATGGTTATTAATTACGTATACAATGTATATGTATAGTGCGCGAAAATTGTTTAGGTCCATGTCTGTTTCGTTATGCGGATTGCAATATGTAAAGTAAAGTGTATTATTAATTAATGGCTCTTTCCTTCCTCCTACTGTTTTTGTGAGCGGGTCATAAAGAAATGGGTATACAAAATTATTTGTCTCGGAAACGTGGCATTCCAATAAAAGATTATACTTTTTTATGTTAGATTTATTTTCTTTTGGAGAATCGTCTCCTTTCCGCATTATCGGCTGCTACATGTCACCATGTATAGCTTCTTATTTAAAGATGGAACATCGTTATTCAAAAGTTACTTCAAATGCAAGGAGATTGGTATAGTTAAAAGTTATTCATTTGTGATTGGCCATTTGAAATGCACGATCTGAATAAATGCTACTCTACGCTTTATATATACTTATTTGTTTTATTTAATACACTGATTGCAGTAAACTTCAACAGATTAGATTAGTATCTCAAAGATTTTAAGATTAATTTTTAGAGTTTAGATAGAATTTTGTGTTCATTATACCTTAACTTGAAAAAGTAACCAGTTTTGGACGGAATAAGAATAAATAATCATGAGCACTAAATTTCATTATATGTATTGCCTCGTCTCCCAAAATATTTGCATAGGTGGAGTTAAGCGAAGGTTTCTCTTTTTTTTACTAAAGATTCGATACTCTCTCTTGCAGAGTTTCACAAAAAAAAATGTAACGCTTTATTCTAAGGAAACAAATGTAAGCTATAAATTATCGGAATGGCTTCTCCAAAAAAGGAAATCTTTTGTCAACGGACAGTGTATTAGTTATTCGTGGTATATACATTAGATAGGCCACTTTCTCCCTTTCCTTCTCTCCCTTTCTCTCTCTCTCTCTCTCTCTCTCTCTCTCTCTCTCTCTCTCTTTACCTTTATATACAGGGTGACAGAACACTCAGGGAAAATCGACGATTGACGTGTAGCTGGGGTATATGTAAGCAACTTTTTCCTTGATAATAATGTTATATATATGTTAGCAACAGCTTATTTTTTTAAAGAATGGAATAGAATCGGGTGGCGAAGTACTATGCCCCCTGTGGATCATTTATGATGGGGACGCAGTCCTACACGTGGTCGAAGAGTGTTTTAGGAATGTGCGAGGATTGACATTGTCCTTGCACGTATTGGAAGGAATGAATGGAAACAAACATCCTGTCGGCAGGCGATGGCTGGCGACCACCTTGGGCCTTCTAGCTATCGAGTGCCGAGGGATGGTTTATTATATACAAGAGATAGAGACTTTGAGTATGGCAAGTGACCTGACGTCACATTGCTAAAGAATAGGGATTCTGTTTCTGGAAGATCTGGCCACGGAGCGGGGAGGGTAATGCCTTTTGGTAAGAGGACTGTGATGAACCCCATGGGACTTATCCCAGAACCTCCAACGAATAAGCATACTTTTAGTAAACCTGACAATCTTAGAGAAATAATTATATTATTTCTAACATATAGTTTCGTTTTTGAGTTATTAACGAAAAACACTGGTCAATGAGAGCGCCCGTTGGGCATCGGCCGGCGCGCGCTCAGGTGCGAACCGATCACTTGCGGTAGGTCGTGATGGGGGCATCGAGGGTACCGAGGAAAGCATGCGGCAAATGTTACATCGTCTTAATTAACAAAAATGTGGAATTATTCATTATTCGTGAATATGAAATACACTAATAAATCGTGTAATAACCGTGTTCGATACGTTTATTCAGTATCCGAAAGGAATGAAGTGTTTTATTGCTTATGAAAAAAATACTTTTTTTTATCAGTACGTTTTCAAGTGCATAAATTATGTTTTAAGAAAAACGATTCGCATAACTAATGTTAGGAAAAGCTAGTTAAACTTACCCATTCGTTCACGAATTAACCTGCCTAACATTGTGTGAATCCTGACCTAGGCAACGCTCAACAGCTGATGCTGTTACGGCCGGCTTAGTATCCTTACACGATCTCTTCACTCGCACCTGAGCGCGCGCCGGCCGATGCCCAACGGGCGCTCTCATTGGCCAGTGTTTTTCGTTAATAACTCAAAAACGAAACTATATATAACATTATTATCAAGGAAAAAGTTGCTTATATACACCCCAGCTACACGTCAATCCTCGATGTTCTGTCACCCTGTATACATATATAAGTATACATAGTGTTCAAAAGATTTGTGCCTTTATATAAAACGTATCAAAAGGTCATATCACTGAATTTTATGTGCGGATTCAGTTGTTTCCTCATAATGCGTGGCACCAATGGGAGGTGACATGAAATAATATGAAATAGTCGATTAAAAAAAATAATTTGCCCGTTTTTCTTCAAAAGTTATTGATATTATTACTGGTATTATTCGTAATTTTATTTTATGTAGAACACATCTAGGCTCAGATGTCAAATATTCTTTCCAGTTCAAGTTATACACCTTTTGCTTAATTTTTCGTGCAATCTTTCCGATATTACTTCAATTTTTTCCTGTCTTTTTTAATTTCGACAAATTTTTCATAATTATCTAAGAAATTAATTGTCCTGCGTCCATATAATTGAAACAAAACACGGTTAGAATTCACTTTTTGTATAATTTGAAAAAAAATTTGTTTAGCAATGAAATAAACATTTCTAAGAATGTCGCGAAAGTCTAGTTTGGACAAAAGCTTACAGCAAATAAAAAATGATTTTTCAGTTCATTAGTTTCCCATTTAAATATTTGCAGCTATAGTTTATTACGAGCCACGGCTGTGGGCAACGCCTAGACCGGCGAGGTTCATATTACCCAAAGAACTTGCTAGTTTGTCTCGATACTTTAAATTAATATTCAATACAACTCGCGCGGTTAAGTTGTATTTCTGGAAACGTTACTACTAATATAAAGGATTACGGGCTAAAGATAGGTTTAACGAATCTACTCGATTTAATGGTGAACAATTTATAATATATATATATATACATATATTAATATCAGTGGTTTGTACAACTGTAATTGTCGCGAATATGTATATAGTGTGTGGATTATTACTTAACCCTCCGACAGCGATGTCGGAGTCACTGGTTTGGAGACCGATACGCACGCAGTGGCGGAGCTGTTTGTGTTAGGCGCGAGCGGGCCTTTTTAGCTGTACCCCAAAATTGGCAAAGCCCTGAACTCGGTTGGCTGAATGGAAACAAATGTGCAGCGAGGTATTATTCTTGCGACGACCAGCGACTTGAGCGAACCTCTCTTCGTATTCCTTTACAGTTTTCCATTTTACTTGAGTCTTATACGTTGCGAAAGAAACTTTTTTATTGTTATTTCTTTGTTGTTTTTTATTAACGCAATATCTGTGTTACTAACAAAGGAGCAAGTTCGTTTTGGTGATTTTCCGGAAGACGCCTACAATTTTGTTTGAAGACGCCAACAAATTACAAAATGTATTCCATGCAGCAATACAAATTTATAATCAATATAATGTTAATTACAATTCACGAAATTATTATTTTTTCCTATACGTTTTCCTATACGTAGTAAAGAAAAATATACCTGATCGCAAAGCGAATAGAATACAATGTATCCATGAGGGTCTAGGGACGAGCAACCGTCCCCGGTTAGTACAATATCGGTGAGGGTTTGGGGGCTCGTGAAGATGTGGTAGTGAAATATCGGTGTGAGTCAAAATGACTCCACGTTCGCCGCCCGAGTCACCGCTGTCGGAGGGTTAATTCTGTACGGTATTGACGCACTGGCGATGCGGGATCTGAGAATGGTTACAATAGTATACCGAAAAAACTTCAACCGAACTTGCGGATTCTAACGGGTTAACTTGTGTTCGTGAACAGTGCCCTAAGCCCAATCTCACTGAATGTAATCGATTCTGTACGGGCGTAACACGACGTGAATATTCCCGTAACTTGTGTAGTTATTAAACGAAGATGATCAAAATGGAATGGCCTATATAGTCCAAAAATGCATGGAGGGGCGTATTTAGGGTTTTCATATAAGGTAAGATCACGGGGAGCTCGTCGGGTCGCGCATATACTTAATCGGTCACGATGCAGCTAATCAGTATCAAAACCCTTATTGTTCGTATACGATAGTGACAGAAATCTTTGATTTCCCTTCTTACGGAAGCTTGAGCAGCACGCCCGAGAGCAGCGTATAGAGAGTATTATTCATACGTAACAAGTGCGAAGCAACGTTCGCCAGCGCGCAGAGCCGTGTATCCAGATTCAAGGGGGGTACATTGAGCCAATAGTCGCCGCCCTACCATGACACCACCGCCACTAAATCCGCCCTTTTCGAAGCCACAATTTTTTAAAGCGTAGGAAGGGTCAATCGTTGTAAAAAATGAAAGTGACCGTGGAAGAAAACTGACCGTGCACCGACACGGCCGTAACATCAGCTGTTGAGGGTTGCCTTGAAAGGTCAGTATCGACACAAGGACCCACTTCCGTCGAAGCAGCTTTATTCGCGGACAAATGGTTAAGTTTAACTAGCTTTTCCTAACATTAGTTATGCGAATCGTTTTTCTTAAAATATAAGTTATCCACCCGAAAACGTACTGATAAAAAAATTTTTTTTTCATAAGTAATAAAACACATTATTCCTTTCGGATAATGAATAAACGTATCGAACATGGTTATTACACGTCTTATTAGTTTATTTCGTATTAATGAATAATGAATAATTCCACATTATTCTTAATTTAAGACGATGTAACGTTTGCCGTACGCTTCCCTCAGTAACCTGGATGCCCCCATCACGACCGAGCGCAGCAGAAAGGTACGCACTGGGCGCGGGCCAGGCGGGCGCTGTCATTGGCCAGTCTTTTTCTTTAACATCTAACAAACGAGGCTGCAAACAACATTTCTTCAAGGAAAAGGTAGAAGGTGTAAAACAAAGACATGGGAAGGCAGAGAAAAATATCTGAAAATAAACGGGCACAGTCAGGTGGCAGTGGATAGGGAGCAGGCGCGGGATGAAAGGATGGAGGTAATTTTGGGGGAAAGGTCCCTCGAAGTGCAGAGGCAGGAACAGTTGAACAGCACCAAGGACTCCAGGTGATCTGAGAAATACCAATACATAAGAGTAAAGGGGCTACCGCAGCACCTAAGGCAGGGCTTAGAATTAACACGTTGGGCCCAGCGCCGGTCCCTGAGGACCGGCACTAGAATTTTCGTTTGGCTGTCGTCGGTCCGTGGGACCGACAGTATTAAAGTTAAAAAATAAATATATTCTCAATGAAATGTGATCAAATGTAGTTTAAAAATATTTCTCTTGACGTGTCACTATCTTCTTCTCTTTCGGACATATTCAATGTTATGGGCAATAACTATTTTCAAAACTAAACTCAACTTTCTTTTTACGAACAATCTGTGCACTTCGGTAGGTCTTTTCAAACTGATCGCCTCTTGGAGGTACGTACGTGGCTTTCCTATACATCATACGAAAATATAGTGAACAGAATCACACATACATCACACATACACCTAAAAGACGTTGAAAATAGCGCGACAAAGAAGAATTCCTTATCTCTTGGCGATACCCTACAACATTGTATCGCTTGTCGGCTGCCGGCTGAACGGAAAGGACAGCAAATTCGGCGCCGGGCTCAACGTGTTAAGTGAATTTTCGGACCGATTTTCATAGGCAACACCCCCTTCCTCCCGCCCCACATCTTTGTCCCGCGATCGTCTACTACTAAGGCGCGTAGCATATAAACAGCGGTCCATGGGACATGGACGATATGGAATCCTATTGATACGAGAGTCGCCTTAATGCGACCCGCGCGGTTCAGGATGTTGAAACGATGTAGGGATGATGAGGGCGAATTCCGAAGGACTGCGGAGGGGGATCATAGGGCAGTATGTCGAGGTATTTTGGAAGCGGAGATACGATAAGGTTATATGACGAGTGTTTGCGACGACGGAGGCTTACAAATATTTGTGTACATGAATCCTTAGGTGACTAGCAGATAATAAGACTAATGTAGATATGTTGAGGGCGAATACATTACAACGATTTTAAAATAAAATTGATTCGCAAATTTTTAAGTTTCAATGCTTTAAACATATTTATACGCTTGATTGGTAACCGGGTACCCATATAAGAGATGTGATTGTTAGGTGTTTTATGCGCACAAACATAAACCTATGCTTAACTAATATGATTTATTTATTTATTAAATTACAATAATTAAGAATTCTGTGGACAATTTCTGCAATTGCTATAGTATTTGCGTATTCATCACAAATAGGACGGGCGCAATTGTGGCAAGCCTTTCGTGTTTTTCTTCGCTTCTTTGCGGGATCAGTCTGACACATATAACAGGATTTTTTAACGAATTTTTTCCTTCCACTGGCGTCGTGTTCTTGTGTATAAGTAGAAGGAATTCCATTGATTTCTACTTGCCAATGTATCATGCTTTGTATTGCGAATTTTGTGGAAAGATGTCTCATAATTTGAGCATTTGTCAATCGGGTTGGAATTGTTGGAAAACAAATGTCTTCCCCTAACTGACGTAGAAATACACGACGATTATTTGATTTACTAGAAAATATATTAATATTGATAATGTTTCCATTTTTACACTATAGACTACTAAAACATACAAATTATATTTCACAAAAGCCCTGTACGATTCACCTAACTGTAAAGAATCGCGTGTCTCGGATCGAAAACTGAATATAAACTGATGTATATTGGAGACGGTCTCTGATACTAGCTTATACTTGTTTATATAAACAAGATAAGCATCCATTCTCTAGTTATCGAACTAGGAACGATTCGAAGAATTAAAAGTCGAAAAGTAGACACTTGAGAAACTGGGAGACTTGTACTTAAAATATTAAAAACAAACTGATACTTGATTTCAGTATAAGAATATACATATAATAGATTTGCATAAAATGTTTGAAGCTGCAGTTGTTGAGTTGTAGAAATGAAAGTTAACAGTCTCGAATAAATATGTAGGATTATTCCGTCGTCGGTCGCCGTTTCTTTATTACTACTCATTCGATTCTCGATCACATGCCACACGCATTCACCTACGCGCGGGCGCGCGAGTGCGCACATACGCACACATAGGCACAAGCCAGGACTGTTCGGGTCCTACAAATATAATTTTATATTTCAGCCACTCATTGGCTAAATCGGTTAACTCCACAAAACAAAAGTAAGTCGATTTCTTTTAAATATAAGAAGTTAAGTGTCAATAAAGCACTTTAACGATAAAATTGTAAAAAATTTAATAGGTGGAATCAACCAATTTGGCTAATGTGCCGAGGGAAACAGTATGGGGTATCCGGGTACCCGGGTACCAAACAAGCGTTGAAGTTTCGGCTGCTAACATTTATGTTAGCTCTTGTAAGAGTTAAAAATTATATACATATATAGTCGCGGGGATTTATGCCGTGCTCGTCCCCTAGCGGTGAACGTAGAAAGTGCCCCCACATAAGGGTTAATATTTTATTAATACAATTAATAAAATGAATATATTTTTATTCATATAGCTACCCTGTTTGAAATTCAAACGGTCGTCGGCAGCGGCAGCATTCGAAACGAGCAAAGTTAGTCGAAGACATGTTTTTTCGAAAACCGTACAAGTTCCTATTCTATCGCTCGTCCTGCACCACCTTCACGTTCAGCGCTGAGCGATTCCAGCGTCCATCGATCCAATCCGAAACATTTTGGTTCTTCGAGCCGGATTGGAGGTGAACCGACGAGCAAACTGAAAGATGGAGAACGCATTGGCTAAGCAAGCAATGCTACAGCTAGCCATAACCCGAGCAAGAACTTCAGGAAAACCGGGAAAAGCAATTGGACTCCAGCCAAGATCCGATCCAGGATCCACCAACTCGACGCGGCCTGGGACGAATTCCAACAAGCCCACGCGACGGTGATGAGTATCAAGCGACCAGGCGATCAAGCGGCAGCTTCTGCTAAAGTGGAGGATCAGCTGGAGAAAACAGAGGATGCCTACTCCGCATCACGCGAATTCATGACGGACTGTCTAGCGAACCACGAACTACCTGTAAGTCAACAGAATTCATCTCCGGCGCCTCCAGCGCCAACTGTAACGCCGTGCATTTCCGCCGTGTCACTCGCTCATGTTCCACCCGTGCAGCACCCTCCGTTTGATGGGGACTGCAAGGAGTGGGAGGCGTTTCGCGATCGCTTCACGGCACTAATTCTTGCGAATCCGGAATTGTCGGATTTACACTTTCTCGTGTCGTCGCTCAAAGGCCGTGCCCTCGACGCGATCAAAATAATTCTGCTCACCGCTGAAAACCTCGCTATCGCGTGGCACACTTTAACCGCTCGATTCGAAAACAAACGGCGGTTGATTCAAGTACACATGGCGAATTTGATCGGTTTAACGGCGGTAAAACGAGAATCTCCGAGAGAGTTACGTGCATTAGTAAATCGATCCAACGTTGCTGCGGCGTCTCTCACTTGTCAGTTGGGTCGAACTCCCACCGAATTGGCGAGTGACATGCTCGTTCATCTGGTCTCGCAGAACCTTGACCCATCGACATTGAAAGCATCGACTCTCGTCACGCCGCAAACCGACGAAATGCCCAGTTTCGAAAAACTCACACGATTTGTGAAATCTCGCGCACGGATTCTCGAGGAACTCGCTCCGAGCCTGCCGACCAAGCCAATTATAAAATTAACGGGAATTCAGCGAGTCCGTGCCGCCAACGTGACGGCAAGCCATGTGTCCGATAACTTCTCCACTCCGACCGACACAAAACCAACACGGCTATCGTGGCCTCGTTGTAATGCACGGCATTACTTGAGCTCGTGCCCTTCTTTCCTTGCCGAGGCTCCGAGTCGCTGCTGCGAGTTTGTTATTCGGGCAAATCGATGCTTCAACTGCCTCAGTGACACACACACCGTCGCGACTGCCACAGTCAGTACACGTGTCGACGGTGCCACAAAAAACATTTCAGCACGCTCCACGACGATTCCGAGTCTCGAGCAAGCGGCACGCCCATCATGTCAACCCGCGCATCCGTGACATCTTTTGACAATGCCACCGTGACGTCCTTGGCCGCGACTACACACACGCGAACTTTGTCGCGCATTCTACTCGTTACCACGTTGATCAAGGTCAGCGTTTCAACCGGCCGAACTGCAGGTGTTAGAGCGTTACTCGATCAGGGGTCCGAAGCGACCTTCATTAGCGAAAACCTTGCGCAATTACTAAACGCCAAACGCATGCGTAAAAACGTGAAAATTGCAGACAGACCTTCCGACAACGTGCTTTTCGGCGTTGAAGATATCGTGTCTCTCCGGCAAAGTCGCGATCAAGTAATCGCGCTGCTACATCGCGGTAAATTTGATCTCCGGAAATGGGCGAGCAATTCGACTTCGCTCCTTGAAGACATCGACCCGCCCAATCACGGTTTGGCATGTACAAAAGCACTGGATGAGGAAGAAAGGGTTAAAGTACTTGGAATTGGGTGGAATCCGTTTCGCGACGCCTTTCAAATTAGCGTCTCAATTGATGCAACCGCGCCGGTGACGAAACGCAACCATTCTATCGACGATCGCGAAACTATACGATTCATTAGGATGGGTAACCCCCGTCACAGTCTCCGTGAAAATCTTTTCTCGGGACCTCTGGCATCTCCGCGCTTCATGGGACGATCCCATTCAACCCGCTCAGTTGTCACGATGGACAACCATTTATTCCGAACTACGCGAATTAAATGAACTAACCATCGATCGGTGGACCGGGCTAACTTCAAAGTCAGTTCAAATTGAACTCAACAGCTTCGCCGATGCATTCAACGTTGCGTACGCGGCCGCAGTTTATTTAAAGGCAACTTCGTAAGCGGGCGCGATTTCAGTCTCGTTACTTGCCGGAAAATCACAGGTCGCTCCGATTACTCCGCACACTATTCCACGATTGGAGCTATCCGCCGTTGGGGTGGCCCCCCCTGGACCAGCGAAGCGTGAAGCGCCGAGCATGTAATCTGAACCCAGATCGAATGTCGGTGAGAGCCAACACTGATGCAAGCGAGATTAAATATTAAAACTTGTTTCATTTTTAATTAAGGCAATAAGTATAGTCCAAATTATATCGTGTTTGGTGTCATTTTAATCAGAAAATTGTCAGCTATGATATGTAAATGTTTCATAAGAAAAGGATGAGAAATAGCAAAGTTTCATCGTTCAATTAGTATTAGCTCACCGATATACCCGAGCCCGGATCGCGTTACACTGATCGCCAAGTGAACTTCTGGACGCCTCAAGAGGTATACCCCGCAGTGGTGGGGATAAACTTTTCGCTTGCATGGTGTAGAAATCTTTCGCGTCCATCAAGGCATTACTGTACTGTGCTCTCTCGACCGTAGTCTATACAAGAATGCCTTCCTTTGGCAAAAGCTTCGGTCGTGAGGACGCCTACGTCACCATGGCCCTTTTTAACCATTTTAGGGTTCGCCTCGAAAGAAAGCTACGCTAGACAAAGACAGCGTGCATCGGCGAAATGCACATGGCCCGCCTCGGCCGTCCCCGTACCTCGAATATTCTAACATCCGAGTCGACCAGTTGAGAGTCTTCCCTCGTAAGGACCCGGATAGTACTAAACTCTTATTATTATTCTTAAGCCCGAGCTATATATGGAGTCTAGTATTTTTAACTTGACTTATTAGCTGATTCATATACGATCGAACTATGATGCAACTCGGGTGTTATGACGGCTCTATATGCTTTATGTAATCATTTATATCTGCTCCCCACGTGTGGGCAGATAGTATCCTCAGAAAGTTTAATCGATGATTGCATTCGTTTTTGAGATTCTTGATGTGTATGTGCCATATTAGTTTACTGTCGAATTTCATGCCTAGCATTATAATGGTGCTTACTTGGTCAAGTATCGGGTCACCGAGGCGTAATTAAATTTTTGGTGGGGTATGTTGTCTGGATAGGACCAGGTACTTCTTGTTTGTTTTTGTAAATTTGAAGCCAGTTTTAGTTGTCCAGTTTTGGAGCTTGTTTAATGTATTTTGAAATATATTTTGTGTGGTTCTTCCATCTTTCCCCTTGCACAGTACGGACAGGTCGTCTGCGAATAGATATACCTTGATTGGTACCGGTATGTAGGGTGGTGGTTTCGGATAGTGTGTTGTTCATTCGAACTTTTATGCGGCCCGTTTTAAGGAAATTTTTAATAAACGAAAGAGTGTGGGTTTGTTTATAAAACTCTCACATATTTGGGTTTCATCATTAATTATTAGTTATTATTTTGTTACCTTCAACTTGTTGGGTTTATGCATTGTATAAAACCCAGTTAAACAAAGATTATCTCTTATAGTTCTGAGAATATATTGGGGTATAGAATTCCAATGCTTATACAAAAGTGTTTATACTAATTGTAAGAGGGACCGATAGGGTCCGAATGCTCCTCCTTTGAATAAGGACGTGCCTTCTTTTGCTATATAAAATAAAGTACTTTTATTGAACTGAACTGTGTATTATATGTATATTGTCACACTTCCTCATAATCTAGTTTTCCAATACTACTATCCAGTGTTATGTATGGCTTATCATTTTTGCTAACAATTTGCACATAGTATTAGTGAGTGATATGGGTCGGGAACATTGGGGTGATGATGGGCCCGGTTCTAGAATCGAGACAATGATGGCTTGGTTCCAATTGTCTGGGAACACGTCATTGTTCCATAAGGTGTTATAGATCCTTAGTACATATTTTATACCGTTTGGGGGTAGGTTTGTTAACAGTTTATTATGGATGCCCGCTCACCCGGGGCATTGTACTATTGCCCAATACATTGCTTACTTCGTACATTTGGAATTCTTTACGGTTCAGTATCGAAATTTATTCGGTTAGCCTTGTATACGAGAAATTCATGGTCATAATTCGAATCACTGCAGTCGTTTGCAAAGATCTGTGCAAGGGAGTTAGTTATTTATCGGGTCTGGTTAGAGCTGTTATGTTTTTTTGTGTAGGATTCCTTGGATAGCGTTGAGTTTCTTCCACATTATCTTAGTGGGAGTTGACCTGTTTATTGATGATGAAACATTTCACCATTGCTGTTTCTTACTTTGTTTTACGATTTTCCTAGCAGCGGCACTAGTTTTTTAAATTGTATTAGATTGTCAGTTGTTTTGTGCTTCTTATATCTGTTGTACGAGTGTTTGGAGTAATTTATTGCTGTTTTGCATTTGTCATTTCACCATGGTATTTTGGAATGTTTGCTACCCGATTTGGGTTTCGTTTGTGGGATTGAGAGATCTCCTGCTCTAGTTATAATGTTAGCGTATACTTCGGTTATGTTATTTATTTGGAGTGGGTTGGAGTTGATGGATATGTCCAGAGATAGAATATTCTGTTCAATTATTTGACGATACTTCTTCCAGTCTGCAAGGTCATACTTCCATTGGGGCATTGGTTCAGGATGAATTTCAGGACTTGTGAGAGGATTTTTGTTAAGATAGAGACGTGATCGCTATCATACAGGTCCAGGATTGTCTTGCATTCGCATTTGTAGGCTACGTTTGGACTAACATAAGGGAACATATCGAACTCCGTCCGTCTCCGATTTTGATGAAACTTGGTGGATATATTAAACAGATGAAAATAAGGGACACGTATTTTTTGTACAGGCCCAATCGCACGTTCGGGCGGGTGCAATAGTTCCTTGAAATTTCAGTAGAAAAATGGTGTCCCAAAAACTGTCACAGATATAAGAAAACTTCTTAGGGAAAAGAAGTTTAGGTTTCTTGAGATAAAACAAAAAGTGGTCACAGCTTTTATAAAAAGTAATTTGTTTATAACAACGAAATTTATTGTTACATAATTGTAGGATATTCTTGCTCTAATTTAATCATTTATTACAAAGATCTCTAGTACACACTGTTCTCGTACACGTCTCCCCACGATCTGCTTTACATTCGCCCAAAACGCTTCCTCCACGCATTCTTTCTCACTCGACACACGCATTCGTTCTCTCTATCTACATGCGTTAAACTAAACACAATCAACAGCCGTTCGGTGGCAAATTCCGCGAGTTCGGTGCAACGCTGGTCTTTAAACTCCAAAAAAAAATTTAATCTTAAGGGATTCGCCGCCTCTTCCTATTGGGTATGAAAGTTTAAAAGAATGCACGGAATTGTATCTCGTAAGGTTACCAAATTTGTTACAAAACACAAAACATGAAATTGATTCAACAAATGAGAAAATTGCACAAGGTGATGTTTTCAACAATGAAGTGAAGTCGCAAACGGACCCAAAATGTCTTTAATTCCAATCAGAGTGGATTCAGCCTCGAACATCATTCTGGTAGAACGTTGGTTGACCGAGGACAAAACAAAAATGGAAAGTGTAGTTCAGTCTGTGTTATCGACAACTCATAGCTATACGATTCAACCTACGATATCCGCGACTGGCAAACTCCTTTCACTTCTTTTGATCGTACTTAAGGAAGTCGGCGGACAGGTTGGACCGAGGGATCAAGAAACTATGTTTTGGCTGAAAAATGTTTTTATACTGGCGTCCACGTGTGGGAAACTAACACTTTGTTGAAAGATATGTTTTTGAGTAAAAATATTGATTTTTTAAGCTTTTATCATATAGATATTTTTCAACGCGATAAGTACTTTACTTTAATAATTTTAACTTTAAATTAAGAAATTGAAAAGAAATATAAAGTTGAAAGCCAGTTATTAATTGTTTCCGTTTATTTGTTTATTGAGTTTAATAAAATTAAATCAGTATTCGAATGATGTCTGTGGGGGCACTTCCCACATACACCGCTAAGGAACGAGTACGACGATCCGGCTCCCGAAGGTGGTTGTATAAGGCCCCGCGACTATATACATATATAACCTCCGACTATTCCCTACTATCCCTGTGCCTAAGGCAGGGCCTGCTAGCATGCCTTACTGACAAGTCCGCTAGCAGTCCTAGGACGAAACGCAATCTTCTTCCTTCCTTTCTTTTCCCGCCGCTTCCTTCTTCCACCATCATACACGAAGCTCCCCACATGTTTATCAGTTTTTAAAAGAACCGGTCAAAACAGTTAAGTTAAGTAAAAATTAAAAATAATCGAATGTATTGAAAGAAATATGAGAAGAAATTTGTTCTTTTTTGTGATATTGTTTATCCGATTATTTAATTTTTCTATGTGTACATTTTATTTTATGTAACAAATCACAAAATATCATAATTACTAGGGTAGAAACATTTTTGAAATTTCTGCCATGTTTTGGGGATGCATCGGATTGTCAAGTGTTTTGTTGTTCGACTCCTGGGGACGTCAGTGTTCTAAAACGGTTTTGAAGGCTACGCCACCTTAACACCTTATCATAGCGAAAGGCACAAGGAGGAGAATTCAATGCCGCCGCCACGTGTATTGCCAATCTGTTTCGCTGTGATATTGAAATCGAAAATGTAAGAATCAAAAACCACGGGAAGAACGGGATGGAGGTGTAACAAAATAGTTGTACTTCGTTAAGGCGGTACAGGCTTAAAAATGCAATGTGTTCGTTCGGAGGTCTATGCAAGACTGCCGCATGGTCCAGAGGGTCCTTGCGTTGACACGGTCAAAAGTCCGTAGGGCCTTATCTAATTTATGGCGGGCCTGGCGTCACGTTGTCCGGCCCCGACGTCGTCGTGCTCGCCTTAAGGGCCCCGACTCCATGCGCCATGAACTGTGTGCGTGCACTCACACAAACAAAGGAAAGCATGCACGTATACGCCATGCGCGAGAGAGAGGCTCGATTTCATAGATTCGATTTTTCTTCTCTATAATTTCATTAATGGAACTTTCACGGGTACACCACACACGGGTAGACTTCACCGCAGCCCGAGTCATTCGTTTGAACGCCAATAAATTCAGCATTCGTTCAGGATAACGTTATTTATGAAACTGGCAAGCTTGAGACAGACATCGATGTAGGCAACAAGATGGCTGCAGCATCTTGACACACTTCACATTTCACCAATATTGAACGATTTAATGGTTTATTCACTGCTTACACCCCACCTAGTTTCCTTGAACTAGCACAAAATCACATAAATTCGATTTTTCACAATCTATCACTTCTGGAAAGCGGTGAAACGATTCTACGATTTGCACGCATCCGATGTGAGAATAGTTCAATGATTCTCCGTCTGTGGCGTTTATGGCACATTTTAGTTAATTTGGCCAGGTTATCGTCAGAGTCGATAAAAATACATATCAGTCGGTAAATGTAAGTTATAATTTCACACCACGAACGGCGATTCATACGTGAATACCTGATGCGCAAACACAGACGCAAGTAAAACATAGTTGCTGGCACGTAGCAAGACCTCTCTGACGCTGTTGCCACATATCTTACAATGTATAACCATCAGCAAATGAATCGGTTCGAGCAGAGATTTTGATTCGAGCCGTTGCAAAAACTTTTTTTTAGGTTCGAACCCCCTCAAGTTCATTTTTTCTATATAATTTTTTTCAAGTTACTAACTATATGTGAATTATATATATTTATTAACCCTTATGTTATCAACCAGGTACCCATGTACCCACATAATAGACGATATTTGTAGGCGTTCTATGCACATAAATGTAAGAAAACCCGAGGCTTTGGAGCGCCTTGCTTACCGATCTGGTAAATGTCACTACGAGGCCGATAGGCGAGCGGGACCCGTAAACATTTCGGGGTCGTAAAACGGACCCTCGAAGGGACTGCATCGTGGGACCGCAGACGCGCCTTCTCGGCGGGCAATAGACAACGTCGAGGCACTCTTTAGGAAACGGTCGAATAGAGCAGACCGATTGTAACCTAACCATTGTATTAATACATAAATAGTTATACTTGTTATCGTAGACGAATTGTGCGATTTCTTCATTTATTCGTCTTACAAATCAGAAGTGGGATAAAGATTCACTACGTGTCTTTTTGTAAGGCCACGACACGATCTTGCACGTTTCTGCTTTGCGCGAGTGTGTCGGTGAAAGTGATATTAAAGGAGGACCTTGTGTGAAATTCGTCGCTCTTCTTTTTGAGACCGTGAGGCTACGGCACAATTTTAGACGTTTTTGTTTTACGCGGTTGTGTTCGTGAAGCCACGGTGATAGATCATATTGAGAGTGTGTAGACAGTGAGTCAGGCAGAATGGACGGGCAGTCGCGTCGAAGCCTATCCGTCGGGAGTCGTGTGGGAAGACGTGTTTCTTCTCCGGATGTCTCGCCGGTGGGACCGGTACGTTCGCTAGGAGAATATCGCGAAGGGGATGAATCGAGGCTCGAACGCCTTGAAAGAATCATGCAGGAGAGTTTACGCACCGGGCATCGGTCGCGATCACGTTCACGGACGCCCGTCGGACGCAGTCGGCGCGAAGAAGTTTCTCCCGTCGACGATCGTTTGAGCAGACTGGAGCAAATGGTGATGGATTTGAGTGACCGCACCATTTCGCGCGCGCAGTCTCCTATACATGCTCGTCCAGGTGACGAGTTGCTTATTCCGCTTTTCGATCCTGCAAAGGATGTGCTAGTGATTGATCAGTGGGTGAGACACGTGGACGATCTCGCGAAACGGTACGAGTGGGACGACCTCTCAGTGATGAAGTTGATCGCGAATCGATTGCGCGGTCACGCGAGAGAGTGGTACGATACACGTCAACGTATCACCTCTACCTGGGGGGAAACGAAAGAGTTATTAGTAGCCCAATTTCGAAAGACGGTGCCGTTTAGCCGCTTGTTTAAGGAAGCCGCGTTGCACGAAGCGCAGTCGGGTCAAAGCCTGGCAGATTATTGCTTTCAGAAATTGGCCAAATTACGAAAATTGGACGTTCAAATACCGGACAAGTACCTGGTCGATATGGTGATCGGGGGCATACCGGACGACACGGTGGCCCGTGCGGTACGGTCAGCACAACATCGAGATGCAAACAAATTGTATGCATTTATGAATTCGTTGGGACGCATGCCCGAGCGCGACGAGGAATCGGAGACCCCCCGCAGTGCTTCAGGAAAGCGGGCATGTGCCATCTCCGACGGAGGAAAGTCGTCAAACGACGACGAGCGGCGAGAAAAGAGGCGATCTGAGAGGGGATGCTACACCTGCGGAGAGATGGGACATCATGCCAGGGATTGCAAAATTTCGCGGGAGGACCACTGAGGGGAAAAAATGACCGCCGTCAGAAGTTCGCGATTTGTTTGTGGCAATCGTGGACATCAAGGAAAGAGCCGGCTAGGAAGCGATTCTTTGGTGCGAGGCGTGTCTTGTCGTTTCCTTCTGAACAAGGAAATACAGGAATCAATGTTGGAGCGAAGAAGAAAGGCGCCAGTGAGCGGTAGGAGCGAAGAACACCTGAGGTAGAGAGCCTTGGGAAGCAGCGGTGGACTTGCTTTTGGCAGTACGAAAACGTAGTACCCAGAAGGAATGGCTGGCAGAGATGCTTGGTGGAAGATTTGCGGTAGAGGGAGGCAAAGGGGCCAAGACAGTGGTCGCGGTCGAGGAATTGCAACGCTGGGTTGCAGTGGTAAACGAGTAACCTTGGTAGAACGATTACTTATCAATTATGAGTTGTAGGTCAAGGGTGCAATTGGATTATCAGCATGTAGTACTGATCTGGATTCACGGACGACAGGTAGAGTGACCTGATGCAGTGTGGAAGGCTGACCGTCACGATTGTAACGGAAGCATTGCTCAGGGGATAGTCGTCGGGGATTTTTCATTGACAATGGGTACGAAGTTCCATTGCAGTGGCAATGGATATACCGTCATTGAATGGTGGGGGAGTTGGCTGCCGCCGACTCCACATAGCGTGGGCTGTCCACCAGGGCGAAGGATCGGGCAATGCCATCCTTGCCAGATGTGGGTTTTTGTTGTTGCGCTCTTCATGACAGCGGTGACGATGGTATCACCACTGTATGAGTGAGATGCAGGTGTGCGGTAGAGGGTCGCGAGCGCGACCTCTACACGACGAAGATATCGGTACATCGAAGGGAATACATTTTGGTTTGAGCATGTTACGCCGGTCAGAAGTATCGCATAATACTGTCTGTTCATGGTCGCTACCTGTTTGCATGTGTTGTATTTGCACCCGTTTCAGGAACTGTAGTATTATATATATTTATGACAAAGTAGTGAAAGGGTTGGTGGCCCTGAATTTGGAAAAGGCAGACGGCAACGCTGTCGAGGTCCTGGTTTCGACAACCGAGGTGGTTGACGATTCCGAAGCCGTGAAAGGGTTTAGCGGCCCGGGATCGATGGGGGCTGACGGAGCAGGTGACTCCGGGTCCTGGTTTGCGTTAACCGAGGAAGGGTGACGATTCCGAAGCCGAGAACGGGTTGGTACCCCGGGATCGAAGAAGACCGATAGAGTTAGTGGCTCTGGGTCATGGAAGCGCTAAACTGTACTGACGATACCGAGGTTGTGACGGAATCGGTGGCACTGGGACTTGATATAGTAATTTGGGATTGTCGATGTCGAAGAGGAAGGGGGTAAAAGCCCCGAAGCAAGTACGTCAAAGCAGGGATTGTGACTCCGGCTCGTTACACGAAGGAAAAAAGGAAAGGACAACTCAGGTAGCAAGCGACCTCGGATAAAGAGAGACAAGGGTACACTCTCACTAGCAGCTAAAGGAAATCACGCTGCGATGGTGTTATCAACCCCAGGCCGATGTACAAATAAAAAAAAAGCTAAGTAGTGACCGAAAAATGAAACCGTATAGTAGAGCGAAACTAATGACGTTTTCTGTTCTTCCTTCTTTATATGTATAGCGAGTCTGAGGACAGACTCATAGTCAGGACGGCCGAATGTAAGAAAACCCGAGGCTTTGGAGCGCCTTGCTTACCGATCTGGTAAATGTCACTACGAGGCCGATAGGCGAGCGGGACCCGTAAACATTTCGGGGTCGTAAAACGGACCCTCGAAGGGACTGCATCGTGGGACCGCAGACGCGCCTTCTCGGCGGGCAATATACAACATCGAGGCACTCTTTAGGAAACGGTCGAATAGAGCAGACCGATTGTAACCTAACCATTGTATTAATACATAAATAGTTATACTTGTTATCGTAGACGAATTGTGCGATTTCTTCATTTATTCGTCTTACATAAACATGAACCAGTTGTTAAATAATATGATTTATTTATTTATTAAATTTCAATAATAAACAATTCTTTGAACAATTTCGAAATATTGCTATAGTATTTACGTGTTTATCACAAATAGGACGGTCGAAATTGTTGCAAGGCTTTCGTGTTTTTCGTCGTTTCTTTTCGTGATCAGCCTGACACATATAACAGAATCCGACAACTCTTTTTCTGAAGTATAATGAATTTCATTTATTTCTAATTATATAAGATATGCCCTCACATAGAAGGTATGTAACTTTAATTGTTAATATCATTAATGTTTATGAATAACTACACATAATATTTAACGTATACCATCAGGATCCTGTGTATTATCAACCTGCAAAAAGAAATTAAAATCCGAGTCGACCAGTTGAGAGTCTTCCTAGTATGTTCAGATTTACATATGTATATTAAATTTAAATATTTTAAAAATGTTTTTAAAATATTTATTAGGAAATAGTGATCATTGTCATATAGTTCGAAATTAAAAAAAATAATGTAAGAAAAAAATCCGTGGGGGATCGAACCTACAAAAAAGTTTCAAGCGCTAAAGAAGCAATGTTCACACTGGCGGGAATCAAAATCTCGGCTCGAGCCGATTCATTTTGCTGGTGGCCAGGATTGTAACAGATGTGACAACAGTGCGATAGAACCCCCAAATTATGTGATTTGGCAACTATGGCCTCCCACTCTCCGTTTATAATTCTGCCTAATGACATTAGATGCCACATCGTCAGTTTATAATTCTGTATAATTACTTTAGATGTCACCCCGTCAAATGTCGAATCTGCAAATTTTTTGTTTGCACTAACGCCCATTTCTTTGTAATGGCGCTTAGATCGATTCGGAGTTGACCCCAAAGGAGTCGGGGCCCTTAAGGGTACCCATCGGTACCTAAACGGCTACGCCTCGTTCGTGGAGCAGATTTTCTAACAAAAATGATTTTGTAATTTCCGTTGATGCTTTCCTTTGCAGAAGGCGCGTGGCGCGCGTATTTTCGATGTCCTTTTCACATTGATCATTATTTAAACACATTTAAATGTTTGTAATTTAATTACTAATTTTATCATTTTATTCGTAGAACTTCAAAGAATAATTTGGCACCAAATGTAACTGAATGTTTAAATACCCGTTTTCGTGAGACAATACTAATGCGATCAAAATTTAAGATTAAAACTTGTTCAGTTTTGGACCGTTTTAAATGAAATTGTACGAACATGTTCGTTACAATCTCCTGATTAAAATGACACCAAACACGATATGGTTTGTACAATACAGTAATGTCTTGATACAAGCGAAAGATTTCTACACCATACAAGCGAAGAGTTTATCCCCACCACTGAGGGATATACCCCTTGAGGCGTCCAGAAGTTCACTTGGCGATCAGTGTAACGCGATCCGGGCTCGGGTATATCGGTGAGCTAATACTAATTCAACCATGAAACTTTGCTATTTCTCATCCTTTTCTTATGAAACTTTTACATATCATAGCTGACAATTTTCTGATTAAAATGACACCAAACACGATATAATTTGGACTATATTTAGTGTCTTAATTAACGGTAATAAGTTTCGACCGCAGAAAAGGATTGCTAGTGAAAAGAAAAGATAAGCTGCGATCGTGGCAATCGGCAAAGATTAAAGGTCCAGTACACGGTTTAACATACCAACTTATTACCGTTAATTAAGGCAGTAAATATAGTCCAAATTCTATCGTGTGTAAGACGAATAAATGAGGAAATCGCACAATTCGTCTACGATAACAAGTATAACTATTTATGTATTAATACAATGGTTAGGTTACAATCGGTCTGCTCTATTCGACCGTTTCCTAAAGAGTGCCTCGACGTTGTATATCGCCCGCCGAGAAGGCGCGTCCGCGGTCCCACGATGCAGTCCCTTCGAGGGTCCGTTTTACGACCCCGAAATGTTTACGGGTCCCGTTCGCCTATCGGCCTCGTAGTGACATTTGCCAGATCGGTAAGCAAGGCGCTCCAAAGCCTCGGGTTTTCTTACATTCGGCCATCTTGACTATGAGTCTGTCCTCAGACTCGCTGTATATATAAAGAAGGAAGAACAGAAAACGTCATTAGTTTCGCTCTACTATACGATTTCATTTTTCGGTCACTACTTAGCTTTTTTTTTTTATTTGTACATTGGCCTGGGGTTGATAACATCATCGCAGCGTGATTTCCTTTAGCTGCTACTGAGAGTGTACCCTTGTCTCTCTTTATCCGAGGTCGCTTGCTACCTGAGTTGTCCTTTCCTTTTTTCCTTCGTGTAACGAGCCGGAGTCACGAGCCCTGCTTTGACGTACTTGCTTCGGGGCTTTTACCCCCTTCCTCTTCGACTTCGACAATCCCAAATTACAATATCAAGTCCCAGTGCCATCGATTCCGTCACAACCTCGGTATCGTCAGTACAGTTTAGCGCTTCCATGACCCAGAGCCACTAATTCTATCGGTCTTCTTCGATCCCGGGGTACCAACCCGTTCTCGGCTTCGGAATCGTCACCCTTCCTCGGTTAAACACAAATGCTTTAATACAATTAGCAACGGACACCATCCCGGCAGAAGAAAGCGCCGCAGCGCGATTCAAGGAAATAAACCAACTACTGAAGAAAGAAATAAATAAAAAAAGGCTTATCCCAAAGCCGAACACAAGTAGAACAAAAAATACAAACGACGAAACAAAAATGCCTCCAACAAGGAAAGGAACGCCAACGACCAGCAAACCAGCAGACAACACTGACAAAACTACCACGGACATCAAAGATTTCACGGCGATAATAGAGAATCTCAACAAAACGATAGAAAAACTATCTAAGCAGCTAGAGGAAGAACGAGCCATCAACGCCAAAACTACGGGAAAACCCCAACCACCGACCCACCGTGAGTCACCACAGAAGGAAAGGAGGCCACAGGTAGCCGCCTCGACCCACCAGGAGGACACGCCAACGCCGATGGTCACATCGCCCTGGACACAAGGAGCAGCAGCGAAAAGGCAGCCCCCAAAGCCAAAAGAAGCCCGGACTCAGCCAGCAGCAGCAACGCCCAACCAGCAAGCCCCTCAACTCCGCAGCAGCAGGTATTATCGAACGCCACACCCACCCCTCCACCATACAAAAAATCTAAAATACAAAATAGCGAACCCGTCTCCCTAACAAACGAGAAATTAACTAAACCACCCCCCATAACCATAATAGACGCCCCATGCAGCGAAACTATCAAATTAATTTCAAGAAGTACGACCAACTCCTCCATAAAAAAAAATAGGAACCAATAAACACCTCGTACACATGGAAAACCTAAAAAGTTTCCAATCGGCCCACGAAACTCTAAAAGAAAATAACATAAACTTCTACTCCTACACACCTAAAACATAAAAAAATATCACAATCCTTCTGAAAAACCTGGAAGGAAACTTCGAACCGGAATCCGTCCTAGAAGATCTCCGCAAAAAAACATTGACAACTTCCAATTCATATCGGTCAAGAAATTCCAAACGCGTAAATCTCAACTAGAAACGAGAAACCTCCCGATCTTCATAATACAGCTGTCACCAGACAGCAAAATAGAAAATCTAAAAACAATCAGAATAGTACTGCACTCCCTAATCCACTGGGAAAAAATAACTAAAACAGACCGCATCCAATGCAAAAGATGCCAAAGAATCGGACACGTCGCGTCTAACTGCAACCTACCATACAGGTGCGTTAAATACAACCTCCCCCACAACCCGGGAGAATGCAAGCGTACCGAAACTAGCACAGACCAGCCGTACTGTGTCAACTGCAAAAGCTACGGACCCCCAGCCTCATACAGAGGATGCCCCAAAATAGAAGACAGGGTACAATTTCTAAAAACAGAAAAAGAACGAAAAATAAACCTAATAGGGAAAACAATAAACCCAAACATCTCATACAGCGCAATGCTCTCAAACAAAAAATTCCCTACCCTCACTAAAAACCAAACAGCCCCCACGGAACAAGAACCCCCTACTCAAAGCCCTCAACCAGACTCGCACCCCACGAACACACTAGAAGACATTAAACTAATAATCATGTCGATCAATAACCAGATGGCACGCATAGCCGTAAGCGTAGAAAGAAACACAAACCGAATTAACCTCTTAACAGATACTCTTCGAATAGAACTCTAATGCATCCACTAGCCCACCTAAAAACAACCCACCCAAAAAACTCTCTATCACACACCTTAACATAATACAAATGAACGTAAATTCTATAATTACAAACGAAAGACGAGCCTCTCTCCTGGACTGCCTTAACAAATATAACCCCGACATAGTACTCCTATCCGAGACGAAACTAAACCACAGCCACAAAATAAGCTTCAAAGATTATAACTTCATCAGAAAAGACAGAACCAACGCGAAACAAGCTGGAGGCACGGGCATCCTAATTAAAAATATGCTAAAATACAAACAAACCCACCTCAACCGGTCTCACAACAACGAATGCCTCGAATCTTCAATAATAGAACTACAGTTGCAAAACAGCACCAAACTTTTCATCATCGCAGGATACGCAACCGGTAACAATAAAAAAGAATTCATCGTAGAACTAAAATCATTATTCCAAGAATTAGAACTCCACAAACCAAATAACTTCTACATCTTAGCAGGCGACCTAAACGCGAAACACCAGTCATGGGGCAACAAAACAATAAACAGCCGAGGCACCGCTCTGAACAAGTGGACACAAGAAAACCAAATAGCTTATAGAATCGCTCTTTACAGGACAGAAATCCCATCCTTTCCCGCCAGTGGAGCATTCATTGACCTATGCCTTACAGACAACCGCATCAAACTCCATAACCTACACGGACACCAAACTCTGGACTCATACGAACGAGACAGCGACCACAGAGCAGTCAAGATTCAAATATCCATCCCATCCATGAACGCAATAAAGTTAGACGAACTAACGACACCTGAAACATACAACTTCGTCAAAACCGATTGGACTAAATTCAAAAAATTCATCACAAACACCGACAAAATAACAATACCAAACGACAGAAACCTAACAACGGAGGAAATAGACAAATACATCAGTGCACTAGACTCATCCATAAACAAAGCAATAGCCCATGCAGTCCCCCACATATCCAAAAACCAAAACTCGACAGATAAATTCATCACACCTCTCATCAAACGACTTCGGAAACAAAAAAGCCACCTACTCACCCAAATAAATAGACTAACTAAAATCACAAACTACTCCACTGCTAACGACACACTAATAACAACACTCAAAGAGACACACAAAACAGTGAGGCAAGAAATTAAGAAAGCTTTCCACGACTCCACTGACAAATTCTGGGAGAACAAAATCGCGAAAATATCCCCTCAGGACGCCTCAAAATTCTTCCCCAGGTCAAATAGCATAGTCAGACAAAAAACGGCAAACAGCATAGAGACCCTAAAGATCACACCGAGCAACGAACACCTTCCCCATGAAGCAAACATAAACCCAGCCACCCAGCAAACAGACGCACAAAACAATATCTTAATTACAGACACAGTAAATAAACTGAATATCCTCGGCACCCACTTCGAAGCTGTTCACACCCAAAACCTACATATGGGTAAAGAACAGCTATCCAACATAATCAACATAAAAACTCGGACCCTTGGACAAGAAATCCAGCAGGACAAAACTAATAACAATACAGTCTGCACATTCGACTCCACCAACACAGCGGACAGCCCGTTAGAAACATACGTCCCACCAGATTACTTCACATCATTTGCAAAATGAACGCACACCTTTAAAAAATTAAACAACAAAAAATCATCCAGCTTCGATAACATTCCTAACATAGCCCTCAAGAACATACCTCCCCAATACATATACAACTACATCATACTGTTCAACAACTGCCTCAACCAAACGTACTTCCCGACAGCTTGGAAAACGGCCAAATTAATAGCAATAAAGAAGAAAGGTAAAGACGGAAACTACGAATATACATAAAAAACGCTAAACCCTCCATAATAAAAACGCAACTACAAGAAACCTTCGCCAAAATTCAGGATCACCTACACACCTGGAAACTAAGGATCAACACAAATAAATGCGGAACAATTCTATTCCGACCATACATATCGTCCATCTCTAAAGCAAATAACGACGTACGCGTACACTCAAAAAACTTCCACTTGTATAACAATACTAACCAGCAGGAAAAAATCTCACATAAAAAGGTGATGCGCTATTTAAGAATACACATAGACTTCCAATTAAATTATAACAACCATATACACATACAAATAGACAAAGCGCAAAAAGTATTCGCCGCTAACAAACGCTTCTTTTATTCAAAAACGTTAAGCGCAAAATCTAAAATCATCTGCTATAAATCACTAATAAGACCAATTCTAACCTACGGCTGCCCCATATGGTTCAACATCGCCGCATGCTCCACGGAAAAGCTAAGTATTTTCGAAAGAAGATGCCTCCGCGTCTGCCTAAATAAATACAGATCCCCCCAATCTAACTTGTTGCGTAGGAAGTATTATTTCATTTCTTCCTTCTATTATGCCCTTATTTGGAAATCGAGGGTGCATACAGTCGTGTCTGCCCCTTCCGCGACGTCGCGATGACGTGACCCTTTGGGGGAATCTTTCCGGACTCCCTTGGAATTTTCCGTGCCCCCACCAGCTTTTTGGTCCGGATTTCGGGTATAAAAAGGGCACGAATTCTGCTCTCGGCGGTTCAGTATTAATCTAGCTTCGAGTACGTTCCGTATCGACTATTTTGATATTGTTGCTCAGCGAGATCGGGTTCCGAGTCCTCTTCGAGCAATTCTTACACGTTCATTTCTTAAACACGTTATACATATTTTACGGTATATCGTTAGGCCTTTTTGTTGGGCAGTGTACATTTCCAGTCCGTACAGATTGAGAAATGTGAATTTTGTAGTTTACAACTAGACTGTAGAATAACCAAAGAGTAGAAAATAAACGCTTAATACCATCGTACGCATTTTCTCATTGAATCTGCTCTACCAATCATTAGCAGTAACGCCCCACAAAACAGATATACCTTAACCGCTCGAGGTGTATCGCTATAAGTTACGAGTCCATTTTACTAACAATGCTGTGGCTCCCGGCGATGAAATAGGCGCTGGTTTGTCCACGATTACCTTTATCTTCCTGTGACACCCGGTGATCAGAAACGTGCACAGTGTCGCTAAAATGAAACCACAAATAAAAAAAGAATGTCAATTAACCGGAAATCGAACCCGGGACCTCTACGGCACACAAGCCATACACCATCTCACTTGGCTACCAATCTTCTTGAGGATCCTTCTCTATTTATAGAAGATATGGCCTCACATAGAAGGTATGTAACTTTAATTGCTAATATTTTTAAAGTTTCTGAATAACTACACCTAATATTTTGCGTAGACCATCAGGAGCCTGTGTATTATCAACCTGCAAAAGGACATTAAAATCCGAGTGGACCAGTAGAGAGTTTTCCTCGTAAGTTCAGATTTAGATATGTATATTAAATTAAAATATTTAAAAAATGTTTTTAAAATATATGTAAGCAAATATTGATCATTTTCATATAGTTCGGAATAAAAAAAAAATTAATGTAAACAAAATATATCCGAGGGGGATCGAACCTACAAAAAAGTTTCAAGCGCTACAGAAGCAATGTTTACGCTGGCGGGAATCAAAATCTCCGCTCGAACCGATTCATTTTGCTGGTGGTCAGGATTGTAATAGATGTGGCAACAGTGCGACAGAACACCAAAATGATGTGATTTGGCAACTATGGCCTCCCACTCTTCGTTTGTAATTCGGCCTAATGACATTAGATGTCACACCGTCAGTTTATAATTCTGTATTATGAATTTAGATGTCACCCCGTCAAATGTCGAACGCGCCAATTTTTTGTTTGCACGAACGCCCGTTTCTTTGCAATGGCGCTTAGATCGATTCGGAGTTGGCCCCAAAAGAGTAGGGACCCTTAACAATGGTTCTAAGGACAATGGATTGTAGTGCTTCAAGTTTGGTTATGTGGCTTTTTGCAGCAGTTCCCCAAATTTCTATATCATACGTCCATATTGGTTTGCTTATAGACTTATATATTAATAGTTTTTTAGTTTTTACATGTAAGCCAATACATAGCACGTCTTTTTAAGTGGATTTGCTCTATTTTGGTTTTTATATGAAGCTTCCAAGTCATTCTTGCATCTATATGCATGCCTAAGTACTTTACCGTTTTAGTTTGAGGAATAATGGTTCTATTTTGGGTGACAGGAGGGACACTGCCTTTTCTTAGAGTGAACATGATGTGTTTGCACTTATCAGATTTTGCTTTTATTTTCCATCTATTTAACCACTGCTCGATTTTTTGAAGGTGTTGCTGGAGTATAGAATGAGCTTTTGTAGGATCAGTGCGTGTGGCTAATATAGTAGTGTCGTCCGCAAAGGTAAACAGCGTTGATTCTAATGTAGTAGGGATATCTGCAGTGAATAGTGTGTACAAACCAGGACCTAAAACACTGCCTTGCTGTACTCCTGCTTCAATGCTGTGGACTTCCAAGTATGACTCCTGGACTTTCACGAAAAATGTTCTATCTTCGAGATAAGATTTTAGTAGTTGGTAGTAGGGTAAAGGAAATGCTTCTATGATTTTAGCCAAAAGACCTTGGTGATAAACTTTATCAAAGGCTTTCTCGACATCAAGGAAGAGATGGGTACAGTATTCCTTTCTTTCAAGTGCTTCTGTAATTGAATTAGTCATTCTGTATATTTGCTCTGTAGTAGCATATTTGTTTCTGAAACGAAATTGATGGGAAGGTATGAGATTTTTGCCGCTAATTATCTCTTTCATTCTAATCAGGATTATTTTTTGTAGCAGCTTAGACATTGAGGTGAGGAGTGAGATCGGCCTGTATGATGACGGCAGGTGGGGGCCTCTGTTTGGTTTAGGAAGCATAATAACCTGAGCTGCTTTCCAAGGGGTGGGAAAGAATTTGATTCTTAGTACTGCATTGAAGATAATAGTGAGGAATCTAATTGCCTTTGGAGGTAGCTCTTTAAGAACTTTTCCACCGATTAGATCAAATCCAGGTGACTTGTTATTGCGTGTCTTGGAGGTAAGCTTAGTTACTTCTTTAATAGACGTTGGAAGTATAATTTCAATGGGATCCGTTTCATTTGCTATACAGAGACTGTGCTCCGCGGGAGCGCCAGTAGAGTCAGTTATATTTGGTTTAAATATATTTTGTAAATATTTAGCGAAAACGGTAGTCTTTTCAGTTGGTGATTTAGCCCAGGTTGAATCATCCTTCTTGATAGCAGGAGCAGGAATTGTTGAACTTTTAAGTCTCTTGGTAGCTTTCCAGAGTGAATAGTTTGTGTCTTCATTGGGTGATAGATTGGTAATGTATGTATGAAATTCTTCATTGCAGTGAGTTTGAATTGGATGTTTAACTTTTTTGGTGATACCGTTAAGTCTCCTTTTGTTGATTAGAGTTTATTGCCTTTGCCAGATACTTTTAATCTTCTGTTTTTCTCTAATTCTTTGCAGTATATGCTCGGGGTATGAGAGAAATTTCCTATTATTTTCTTATGGTTTAGTAGATAACCAACATGCTTGCTGAATTGTATCGGTGAGGTTTATTACCGCAATCTCTATTTGTTCAAGTGATTTTATGGGTATGTTGCAGTTAATATGTTCTAGATATTCTCTGAACTGGGCCCAATTAGTGGTATTGCTAGAAAGGTGTGATGAAGTGCTTGAGTGCAATGGTTTAAATAGAAGATTATGTAGAACAGGGGAGTGGTCGAAAGTAAGATCTAGGATGGATTTTGAATTTATTTTTTGACAGTCCTTTGATTATTGCCAAATCGAGTAAATCTGGAGTTTTTCCCTGGGCAGTAGGCCAGTACGTAGGTTCACTGGTTGAAATCGTATTTAGTGATAATTTACGTATTACTTGTTCCAAGATTTTGCCTCGTGGCGTAACTGTTTTGGAGCTCCAGAAGTTGTGTTTCGCGTTGTAATCTCCGCCGGCAATAAATTTATTCCCTAATGTTTTGAAAAAGTGCTCGTATTGTTGAGCAGATATTTTATGTTTCGGAGGAGAATATACAGCCACAGCTACTGTTATGTTGCCATGTGACGTGTTGATAGTTACGGTAGTAACTTGTGTATGTGTATCTGCGGTTGAGCTATGGAAAAACTGTTTAATATCCTGTCTTATATAATTTATATAATATATATAATTAAATATTATATATAAATATTGTAAAAAGGGATTTTAATGTGGTTCGTAGTGGTAAGGTGTGTTTCGGAAATAAGTATCGCGTCGATATTGTTTGTATGTAAAAAGATTTTTAACTTACCGTTCCAAATAACAAGTGGACCATTTTATTTGTTGTTGTTGTTGTTTAGCATGAATGATAGAAGTTCTGACATTTGATTTATTATATGTTGCAGAATCATGCTGGTTATTAATTCAGAGTTTTTAATTGATGTTATTAGTAGATTTTTCAATTTTGTTAGCGTTGAAGTGGAGTTCGTATTTTCGAGCAATGCGGCCGATTTTCTCCTGCCTTGAGTTCGAGCTATTTCAGCAAATGTTTTATTGATAGTTCCTATACTGTTATATACGCCCTCTGGAGCATTATCCCCTTGACATACAAATAAAATGCGCATTGACGCGTCCGTAGGATACCATTTAATTTGATCCATTTGGAAACACTCATGTACAAGCTCAGAAACAGGGCGTTTTATTTTGAAATTTACATTGCTTTATAACATTCAATAAGGTTGATAATAATTAAGTATCGGTACTGTTGAGAGGGGGGATGTATCTTCAACAGTTTAATCAAAACAGCATCGATGTACGACCGAAACAGCTAATCTAATAATATACTGCCTGGTATTAGCCAAAGACAGTTCTTGACGTCTCAGAGAGGTCAAAGTCTACATTGGCACATGAAATTAATGACGTGTCCGAGGCGTCATTGCATGTCAAGTGGTTAATGTTACGGTTCGCATACGTTACGTTAGGCAGATTTAATTTTGGAGTGACTGATTTGGGTCTAAGTTTGGGGAAAAGTTTTTGCTGAGGGATTGATGTTTGTCGTTGTGTTGTCTTCAGTAGTATTGTCATGTGGATTTTGTAGACGGTTGAATGGGTTGTTTATGGGCACACTGCTTAACCATTTAACTAGTTGTTCTTCGGAGACCGTTGGAGAATTGGTTGCTGAGATTTTTTTACGCTTCTTCGATGATTCGTTAGCTTTTGGGAGGTCAATATCCATTGCCGCTGAAGTTGTTTGCAAACTGAGTTAAACGCCCTTTTTTGTGAGATTTAACTTTGGGATTCCGTTTTGCATCATAAGCGGATCGAACTTGCCGAAACGGCCAGTTCCCTTTTCGTTAACCGCACTAGTAAACGGAGCTATTACCGGAACGTAGGATATTGTTATTACTTCGCGTAAACACGCTATCGCGCAAACACGCCTTATCGCCTCGAAAGCTCGATGGCAACTGATTTGGCTATATGGCCTTTTTGATTGCATTTAAAGCAGCTGAGTTTATGCGTTGGTGCGAAGATTCTGTATTTGGTATCGTCATATGTGACAATAACAGATTCGTGTATTGTATTCATGTATTCTGAGTTAACAAACACTTGCCTTCTTGTCGTCAGTCCCAGACGAGGCGGGGACCGGCACTGGAGCTCGGCGTGCCGGACCCGAACACCTGGTCCGACGATATGGGGGTCACGGCGGAGGAGCTGGCCGCGGCCGTCAGGAGGATGGGGGCCCGCAACACCGCCCCGGGTCCTGACGGCGTATCGGGCCGAGCCGTGGCCCTTGGCCTGTGCGTCCTCGGGCCCCGCCTCAAGCGCCTGTTCGACGGATGCAAGAGGGCGGGGCGTGTCCCGTCCAGCTGGTAGAGGGGGGGGGGGTGGCCCTCATCAAGAAGATCGGAAAGTCCGCCGATTCTCCCTCGGCATACCGGTCGATCTGTCTCCTCGACGAGGTGGGGAAGCTTTTCGAGAGGGTGGTGGCTTCCCGCCTCTCGGTGCGGCTGGCTGAGACGGGGTTGGCTTCCGCCGTCGATGGTATCCGGGGGCTGGGGCTGCAGATTTCCCCGCAAAAAACCGAGGCCATGTGGTTTCACGGCAGGCCTCGGAGCGGGGGACCACCCCGGTTCTGAATCTTGGTAGGGGGGGAGTACGTTCAGGTTGGGGACCGAATGAATTACCTCGGTCTCCTCCTGGACAGCCACTGGCAATTCGGAGCCCACTTCGACCGTCTGCTCCCCCGGCTGGAGAGGACGGCGACCGGCCTTGGTCGCCTACTCCCCAACGTCGGGGGCCCGGAGGAGAGGGTGCGCCGCCTGTATCTTGGGATCGTGCGGTCCATGTCCCTATACGGCGCCCCGAGATGGGCGTCTGCCTTGATGGTCAGGCGGCGTAGTAAAATCTTGCTCCGCCGCGTTCAGAGGAGGATGGCCATCAGGGTGGCCAGGGGGTACCGCACGATATCCCACGAGGCGGCGCTGACATTGGCGGGCACCGTGTCCTTCGATCTACTGGCGGAGAGGGACACTTACGTCTACGAGCGTCTCCGAGAACTCCGAACGGGGGGCGCGATGGTGTCCGTCGAGGAAGAGGTGGGCATTAGACGCCAGGCCCGGCTGCCTGCGCGGAACAAATGGAGGGCGGAGCTCATGGGCAGGGGAGCCGCGCAGCGGGCGGTTCTGCCCAGCCTGGACGAATGGCTGGACTATGGCAGAGGGACCCTTACCTACCGGGTCACGCAGGTCCTCACCGAACATGGATGATTCGGTGAGTTCCTCTGTCGGATACGCGCCGAGACGACGGCGGAGTGCCGTGAGTGTGGTGCTGCGCTGGACACGGCGCAGCACACACTGGAGGAGTGCCCGGAATGGGCGGCTGAGCGCCGTGAACTGAGGGCGCAAGTGGGGGCGGACCTCTCGCTGCCCATCATCGTCAGCAGGATGCTGGGCAGCGGGAGGGCCTGGACGGCGATGGCCTCCTTCTGCGAGGTAGTCCTTCGCAGAAAGGAGGCAGCGGAGCGGGATCGGGAACTATCCGATCCCGCCCGACGTGAGAGACGGAGGGGCAGGACTCGCCAGCCACGGGCGCGTCCGCTGGCGAGATCCCCCGCCCCTTCCGAGGTGTAAAGACGGTGTCGGCCCGGGAGGTGACTGAAGGCATTCCCTCCTTGTCTTTCGGGCGACCGTCATCACCGCCCGACGGATGGGTGGCCCTGCTGTGGGAGGATGCTTGTCCTCCTGTTACCCCCCAGGGCTGCCCGATAGCCGGAAGCAGCGGCGTGGATAGTGAAGGGGGGGTGGACTTGCCGGCCCTTTTCCGTCGGCGGGACCTACATCCCCCCCTTCTGTTCGGAGAGGTAAAAGCGGCGGCGTGGCCGGGGGTGCGGTGGTGTTCCCCCCTCCGCCCTTCGGAATGGCGCCACCGCTGACAAGTAGACCGGCGGCCAGCCAAGAGGGAACACGTTTCCCTCGCTGTGCGCGAGGCCGTCGGAGAGCCGTGAGCGCCTCGGGTGGGGACCGATCAACGCCCTGGAGGAGGGCCGCGTCAGATGTTGCCCCCGGCGCGGCGGTGTACAGGAAAGGAGGGTCCTTCTAACTCTCCCGTGGACAGGGGCTGCGACAGTCAGGGCGAGGGGAGGCACCTGAGGTTATCTCCGGAGTTCCCGGGGCCTCCCCAACAAGCGCAGAGGAGAGGCAACCGAGGTGGTTTTAGTCGGTAAAAGTCCGACCCTACCGCCTGCTCCTCCCCAGGGCAGGAGGCGTCTTTGGAAGATTTCCACCTCGTAAAAAAAAAAAAAAAAGGTCCTGAACCAGGTCTTGGGTGCACTTGTACATGACCTGGATGTAGGGTTACGCCCATCCAAGCGTGGTCTTCTCAGAGCTTCGCTACCTAATGCGCTTCGATAGGCCCCTAGGGGATATGAGTGGTTGGCCTGTTGAGGGAGGTACTGAGAGACAAAAATACATTTCGAATTATATTTACTAGTGCTACAATTCTGCTCAATCCTTTTATTCTTATTGTAATAAGTAAATATAATTAAAATTGTATCCTGTTTATTTGAATGTATTATTATTTTTATTATAATAAGAAGCCGTGGAGCTGCTAGGAGGTTGCTTTATTCACAGAGGAACCCGACGTGAAGTTGGGGCGCAGTTCGGAGGTCGGTAGACGTATGGAGGAACCTTTTCTGAAATCAGGGAGCCGTAGGATGCAGACGAATGTGGTGCGAAACCAGGGAGCTGTAGGATGGGTTAGGTTCGTGGACGAACCCGATGCGAAATCGGAGAGCCATTGGATTGGAGTAGTTCCCTTGTTTTGGATAAGACGTGCGAACGAACCTAACGCGAAATCTGGGAGTCGCAGGAAAGGTTAGTTTGTCTCGTAACTCTAAATTAATATTAATTAATATTAATATACAACACGAGCGGTTAAGTTGTATCTGTGGGAACATTACTACTAATATAAAGGATTACGGAGCAAAGATAGGTTTGACGCATTTACTCGATACATGGTGAAAAATTTATATACATACATTACGAACCAGTTGTTTGTCCAAATGTAATTATGCTATATTTATGTAGCGTGTAAGACGGATGGAGACCAATGTAATTTGAAAGTAAAGGAAGGTTGCCAAAAACAATCGCTAATTCGCCCCTATACATTAAAGCAACGCCCCCTAGGGGTCGGTGGCGCCCATTTTGGGAGCCACTGCCACCGACGACATATAGGAATAGACAAGACATCCAATATATTTTTTCGGCCAGAATGTCTGGGACCCCAGGCCCCATTACCATTTCCGTATAACTTGCAACGTTACCAACAGATTATAGAAAACGATGTTAAAATGAAATAATTTGGAAGAATTCTCCTGTTCTTTTCCGCAATAAAAGGTGGCAAACACGTGCATACGTCTCTATGTAACTCCTTTTTTCTCCCACCACCTCCCTCAACAAGCCAGCCCCTCGTTCCCTCTAGGGGCCTATCGAAGGGCTGGAAGCGAGTGCGAACGTTTAAGCTGGCAGAGCCATGCTGCTAACCGAGCGAGCAACATGAATCGTACAAACGCAGATTACAAAATGTTCAAACGTAGGAACAATAAATTGCTGTTAAGTACCCCCACATTTCACAGTGGCAAGTGAAGTTATCGTGAAGTGAAGTGATCGTGCAAGGATACTAAGCCAGCCGTAACATCAGCTGTTGAGCGTTGCCTAGGTCAGGATTCACACAATGTTGGGCAGGTTAATTCGCGGACGAATGGGTAAGTTTAACTAGCTTTTCCTAACATTAGTTATGCGAATCGTTTTTCTTAAAACATAATTTATCCGCCTGAAAACGTACTGATAAAAAAAAGTATTTTTTTCATAAGTAATAAAACACTTCATTCCTTTCGGATAATGAATAAACGTATCGAACACGGTTATTACATGACTTATTAGTGTATTTCTTCTTCACGAATAATGAATAATTCCACATTATTCTTAATTAAGACGATGTAACATTTGCCGCATGCTTTCCTCGGTACCCTCGATGCCCCCATCACGACCTACCGCAGGTGATCGGTTCGCACCTGAGCGCGCGCCGGCCGATGCCTGGCGGGCGCTCTCATTGGCCAGTGTTTTTCGTTAATAACTCAAAAACGAAACTATATATAACATTATTACCAAGAAAAAAGTTGCTTACATGCACCCCAGCTATATGTAAATCCTCGATGTTCCCTGAGTCTTGGGTCACCCTGTATACATGAAATACATCCTAAATATGAATAAAACATTCTATTGTTTGTTGCGAGCCGAGGGCAAAGTAGCACAGCGGCGGAGCCGAGGATCGGTTATTTTAGAGTTTGTTAGTTACGGACAGCCAGTGCGTATTTCGTCACTGGGAGCCGTGTAGATAGGAAGTCACAGGAAGGTAAAGGTAATCGTGGACAAACCAGCGCCTATTTCATCGCCGGGAGCCACAGGATGCTAAGATTTCGTGGACAAACCAGTACCTATTTCATCACCGGGAGCCACAGGATGGTAATCGTGGACAAACCAACGCCTATTTCATCGCCGGGAGCCACAGGAAGGTTTTCGTGGACAAACCAGTGCCTATTTCATCACCAGGAGCCACAGGATTGTTAGTAAAAATGAACTCGTAACTTATAGCGATACACCTCGAGCGGTTAAGGTGTATCTGTTTGGTGGGAAGTTACTGCTAACGATTGGTAGAGGAGATTCAATGAGAAAATGCGTAATATTTTATATTATATTACAGTATAATTGTCAACTACAAAATCCACATTTCTCAATCTGTACGGATTGAAAATGTATGCTGCCCAACAAAAAGGCCTGACGATATTCCGTAAAATATGTATATCGTTTTAAAAAATGAACGTATTAAAAATTGCTCGGAGGGGACTCGGAACCCGATCTCGCTGAAGTAAAATATCAAAGTAGTCGATACAGAACGTACTCGAAGCTAGATTAATACTGAGCCGCCGAGAGCAGAATTCGTGCCCTTTTTATACCCGAAATCCGGACCAAAAAGCTGGTGGCGGCACGGAATATTCCAAGGGAGTCCGGAAAGATCCCCCCAAAGAGTCACGTCATCGCGACGTCGCGGAAGGGGCAGACTCGACTGCATGCACTCTCGATTTCCAAATAAGGGCATAATAGAAGGAAGAAATAAAATAATACTTCCTACGTAACATGTTACACACATTAATATTGTTTTATCAATCTATGTTGTTCAACATCACCATGGAATCTCTTTCATTTGCACTATTCATTACATTTGTAAAAACGAAATAATTGTGTGGTCTAAAGGAAAGGCGAAATAGTAGTAAAACATCACACTGTTTGAAACGGTAGCACGAAGAGCGCTCTAACGTCATATTTTCGTATATTTACTTAAAATATTTAACAAAAGTTTTCAAAATATTGGTAAGCAAATATTGATTGTTGTCATATAGTTAGGAATTAAACAAAAATTAATGTAAAAAACATGTACCCGAGGGGGATCGAACCTACAAAAAAGTTACCAGCGTGTTAGCGACAGCGTATTTTTAACGATAAGAAAAGGATCAAGTGGCGAAGTGCTATTCATTCGGCGAAGAATTTATGATAGGGGCTTAGCCTGCGTATGGTTGGAGAGTGTCTTAGAAAGGGGCAATCTGGACGACAGACGATGGCTGGTGGCCCGACGCCATTCAACTATCGAATGTCCCAAGATTGACTGCTTACTAGAGGTTTTTAAGAATGGATAAATGAGACTGAACATCCTGTTGGCCGACGATGGCTGGCGACCGCTTTGGGTCTTCCAACCATCTGGTGTCGAAGGATTGTTTATTTGAATGTGGAATGAAAGACCAAACATGGCAATCGGCATGTCGCCGTATTACCAAGGTATAGGGACTCTGCTCCTGAAGGATCTGGCCACGTAGTGGGGAAGGTTATGCCTTTTGGTAAATGAACTGTGATTGACCACTCAGTCTTTACCCCAGAACTGTCCGGGAAAGATCTATCTTGCAGACTCTTAAAGTACAATTTCTAACAAGCGGTTCAGCAGCTATGTCTATGTCCGGCAGAAATCAAAATTTCGGCTCGAGGCGATTCATTTTGCTGGTCGCCAGGATTATAACAGATGTGGTAACTTTCGATAATTCAAGAGGACATTTTTTTGTAATTTATTGCTTGGAACTTTGCTTTACACATTCTCGTTCGATACCCTTTTATTTCCTTTTGTTCGCGCATCGGCCGCCGGTGGCGCTACCGCTGGCACGTTGTGCCGATTCGCAACAGTAACAGTGCGACAGAACCACCCCGTCAAATGTCGTTTCTTGGCAATGGCGCTTAGATCGATTCGGATTTAGCCCCAAAAGAGCCGGGGCCCTTCGTACGGGGTAACATTGGCCGTACGGTTTCCTCGGATACCCTCGATGCCCCCGTACACGACCAAGCGCAGTAGCGAGGTACGGGCCTGGGCGAGCGGTCTACGTGCGCTCTAATTGGGCAGTGTTTTTTGTTAATAACTCAAAAACGAAGCTTCAAACAACATTTTGGTCAAGGAAAAAGTAGTTCAGAATCACCCTAGCTACCCCTCATTTCCCGATGCAAAGCTAGTTACGGAACACCCTGTATATAATATCCGACAATTCCCTACTATCCCTGTGTCTAAGACAGGGCCTGTTAGCACGCCTTACTGACGAGTCCGCTAGCAGGCCCAGGACGAAACGCCACACAGCGGGGCCATTTCTCGAAAAGCATTTCTCAAAATTCAATTTTTGAAGTATTCAGCAGCTTGTTTTCAGTATAGCAGATTTGTTGTATATATATCAATGCATCTAATGCCGCTTGAATTTTGTAAATATATGGACGTGTTACTGAGATATAGGCCGTGAAAGTTGAAGAAATTTCATGCTCCTTCATACCTTGAAAATTGGAACTTGTTCATTGCGTCAGGGAAAGTTTATCTTAACAAAATTAATATGTGAAACATTTTACCATTAAAATAGGTGTTATAAACATGAATTTTCCATACAAGTAAAGTAACACATGTTTTAATTTATTATTGTAATTCCGTTTTCAATATATCATAAATCTTAGTCATATCTTAATGAACAAGAAGGAAAACAAAGATGTTATTCACGGAGTTTCACGCTGGGACAAGTCTCTTGATATAAAGTTGCATGTCAGCTATGATATCCAGTTGAACAAGTTTGCTCCTTTTTGCCCCTTTTTAAGATATTTAAATTTAAAGTATCAAATAGGGGAATTTCCGATTTGTACCACTAGAGCGTAGGGCTGATATCTCGTAAGAGGTTAAAATATTTGTGAAAAATTTAATATGGTATAAAGAAATCTATCGAAGACACTAATATAATAATAATAAATAAATAATAATTAATAATAATAATGATAGGTCCAAGATTATAGCTTGATAACATGATTCCTTGACATAAGTCAATTGGATAACATCACGAAGTTTTGAGTTCAGACTTGGAAAGTATAAAAACTGTAATCGACAGAGGAACCAGGACTTCCGGGTATTTGTTGCCGGGACTATTGTCTTCTACTTTCTGTTCGATGCCTTCGACTTTCTATTGTCACACATCTGGAAACGATAACCCTGTTAGTTACCTCGGAGTTATAGTTACTGTTCCGGAAAACGGACTGAGCAAACTCAACATCCGGACCATAAATTACCTCCTTCCCAAAACACAAATTTTCTCTTCTGTACCCTTTTTAAGAACCAATGCCAAATCTTCTTTCCACTCCCTCACAATAGTAGCGACCAATAATTGAAAGATTTCATAATATCTTAATTATTATTTCTTGTGGCAGAATTATTAATTACACAAAATTTGGATATTATTGTATTGATACTGCCATCCGTAATGAAAAATTGCGTTCTACCAATTGGATGTTCTACGGAAGAAGTCCTAGAATCTTGTCATAAGCTGTGTAAATTGTATAGAAAAGCTTATAGTCAAAAAGTATCTAGGCAGAAAACGAATCGGGACATATTCCAAAGATTATTGCTCCATTCTGATCCATGTATCAATCTTTCAGGAGCATTGTTTAAAAAGAAGAAAGATATTCCTCTAGAGCTGCTCGGTATGATTGCGGATACCGAAGAATTAATATATACTAATGTAAATTCAGATGATACAAATATCCGATCCGACTCTGATGACTCGGAATGAAAGTGTAAATAAAGGCAATAATTAATATATGAATAAAACAGTACTCCTTATTTCAAACAACTCTTCTAATCCATAGATCCGTTCTTTATTCCCGACAATACATTTGAACTACGTGACCTACTAAACACAAATGTTGCGAAAGTAAAATTTTCAAAATAATTAATTTCAACAAAGTTTTGAAATTAGCATCATTATATTAAATTAGACATTCTAATTACATAATTTTAGTAAAAAATCGGAAAATAGTCAATTTTGACAAAAGCTAACTTAAAAGCAACGTTTATACCACTCATATTAGATCGTCCGTTATGAATTTTGCATTTTCCATAAGATATTTGAATTCAGTAACCCCAAACACATAAGAATACCAATTCTTGTGAAAATCGTGTGAAATTATGAATTATGGCCAGCTTTTCGAGAAATGGCCCTACTGTACGCCGAAACCTTCTACCGCCCATTCTTTGTCCGTTGCTTCCTTCTTCCACCATGACACCAACCGCGATACACGAAGACTCCACAAATGTTTACTTCTTTATAACGGGATGAGTTGAATAGGTGTTTGAATTGGGAATTATTATATAGCTAGATTTGAATCTCAGGATTTTAAAAAGAATATAAATCTGGAGTAGGTACTGATATTTAAAAAGAAATCTATAAAATGTTGATCTGTCGAATTATTTTAATATGTTTTACATTCGACTAAAAATTGTCTTAATTTCTCGACTCGTACATTCGTGATACTGTTATGAGAGGGGCACTGTGCATAATAAGTGGAAAATAAGTTACTGAAAAGATATGGAATATAGTACATGTAGCATAATTAATAAATATAGCAAAATATAGTTTTAAATATAGCATTCAATTTTGACTCTGAAAGTGAATGAAAAATAGGCGAGCAATGGATCCAACCATAAAATGAATTATATATTGTTACAAAAATGTCTTCTACCTCATTCGTAAACAGAATATTAAACAGGAACATAATGAAGTAATTACTCAGGAAACTTAATGTCAATACTATCATAGGTAAATGGTGTAAGGTTCAAATTTTTACCCGCTTATTTTTTATTTCATTTTATTAAGGATAATAAAATTGAAGATGCAGATAGGAATTTTGTATTTTATTATTTTACGTAATTTATTTCCCTATTTTTTCACTATTCTCATTCTAAATTTAAGTGTACAATGTTAACTAAGTATATACCTTGCTCTTAATTATATAATTCAAGCGGTATAATATCGATAGACGCTGTGTATAGAAAATTATGTGCAAAATCATAATTATGGGTTAGAAACCCATTCTGACCAATTTTGTATCTGGCCATAAAGTTCTGAACCGGGACTTGCAGTGTTTGAAACTTGTTTACCTCCAATTACACGAACATTATCTCTCAGTATCCCTTGCGCTTTCCCACAAAGAATTAGTTTATGCGCAGCATCCAGCATTTTATCACTGGCACATTCAGCTGGAGAGAAAATTATTACTGTTATAGTATGCTAATTGTAATGAAGAACCAAATTAGGAAAAACTAAATAAAACACAGAGAAAATGAAAAGAGTAGTGGACACAGTACTTCAAGAATGTTATCTAATTAATACCTTGAAAATTTCCTATGAAACCAATGCCGATGGATTTTTTATTATATCCATATGTATGTGCTCCTTCTCGATTCCACCCACAACCTTCGTATATGTTCCCATCACCGCCGATTAAGAATCTGTGAGACGAAAGTATTGGATAAGAAACAATAGATAAGAAAAAAGATTGAGAAATACTGTTATTGTTTGTATTTCCCATTTTATGTGCATATCCTTTAAAAAAACAGTACTATTTTAACTTACTATTTAAAAATAGTTGCTATTTTAAATGATTATTCGAAAAAGCCCTTCGCGATACACAATTATTGTGATGGAGTATAGCAGTTCGATGAAAAATAAGATTAAAAACATTGAAACATTATGAAGTAATAAAAATACTTAAGAATAACCGATGTCGTTCCACCCATTGACATCCATATGATAGGAGCGAATACTTTCAGCAGATGACATGCATTGACTTTCGGTACTACATTCTGGAGTAACTGTATGTTGAATTATGACATAGAGAATAGGAATGATCAAGTAATTCACATTCTTGGCATCCACACTAGTCCACTGGCTTCGTTTAATAATATTGGGACAATTTTCATCTTTATCTAAAATGTCAAAGGTCAAAGGTCAATGAGGTACAACAAGTCTGTTCTCTATATAAAAGAAAGGTATTCGTGCTTTCTTCAATTATGTTAATTTCTTTCAGGCTTTTGATGTTCATGTAATGACATTTATTTGTTATTAATAATCAAAATTCTCTTCTTTACAAATACTGCTTTTAACGATCGGAAATATTTTTGATGTAGGTATTTATTAACTAAGGATTTATGATATTTTGCGACAAAATTTGTTGAAAAAAAATTTAGTACATAATAATGTTAACTATTATTTATTAAAACCCTCTGCACTCGAGAGCCGACTCTCACAATTAGTCGCCACGGCGCACATGTGCTATTTCTCGAAAAGCTGGCCATAATTCATAATTTCACACTATTTTCATAAGAATTGGTATTCTTATGTTTTTATGGTTGCTGAATTCAAATATTTTAGAAAAAAATGCAATTTTCATAATGGACGATTTAATATTAGTGGTATAAACGTACCCAGTCAGCCAAAGCTGCCAGAGCAGATTCTGCTAGCACGTTCTTTAGACGGACTGGCCACAGGGATTTGTTAAGCCCCGCTCTGGCAGTAGATTAGCGGTAGAAAGGGAAAAAGAGTCTGCGATAGCAGAAACGCAGCAGATCCTGCAACTTTAGCCATTTAAATTGTGCATGGGAGAGTGACAATACCGCTACCTCCGCGCCCCTATAGGAGAAAGTAGTCTTTTTTGCCACCTCTGCGCCTCTACAGAAGAAAGTTAGAATCTCGGATTTTCTCAACGCCATTACTGTAGAGAACCGAGAGTTCCATAAAACACTGATTGCTTTGTACCTTTATTTCAAGCTGTATCAAAAGAGTGATATCCAAGATGATTTTTATTAGTGGAATACATTAAACTCACAAATCAGTGACCCCGACGCGACCCGTGTGGATTTTCATTAAAATCGCCCGTGTCTCATTTCGCGTCTCAACGGCGTCCATTTTGGTATTTTTCCAATTACACAATGGCTCTAAACAGATCAGCTCCTTCACAATATCTGTTGTGAAGTGCTGAAGCATCTCAAAGTCGTGGAAGCGACGAATTAATCAACAAAAGTGAAATTTACACGATCTTCAAGCTCCAGATAATGCGTCCCAATCGTCGAAGCCGCTCGTAGCTTTGGCAGACCTCGTGGATGAGGATTTTAGTGCGAGCATCAGTAACCTACAGCTTCCGCCGTTCATAAAAGATTGTCCGGATCTTTAGTTCTTCCTAATAGAAGAGGAATTCTTGCAAAGCGAATAAGGACTGACACGTTGACACGGATATCTTAGAGGAAGTCACGCACGTTCTCCACAATCCACCTACAGCAGGCAAGTACGAACAAGAGGTCGATGATATTTTTGATATCGAAATAAAATCCTCTACTTTTTATGTGTATATAAATGTAGTATTTCGAACATCGAGTTTTCTATTAATCCACATGATATTCGTGCTAAATGAATTGTACTTTTTTTGTTTTCATGTATGGCAATGCAGAGATTCCAAGAAAAATCAATTGGACATGTGGTGCATGCACAAGCACGTACGCTTCAGCCCAAATACACTGGAGAAGAGGAATCATCACAACAATGAAGCAAAATACTAGCAGTCACAATTTAAAAATCCGATTAATACTCTTATTGATTTAAAATCATTCAAATTCCTTCTCTTTATGTTTGCACAGCTACCAAATCCTGATTTCAAACTTTTGACTGATAGTATATACGGTATTACTTCGCAGAAATTGTTAATGTAAAACTGAACACCGAAATTCTCAATCTGTATTTTAAATTAATAAATACATATATGTATATGTCGGTTATTATGAAAGTGTAAGTTGGAATGTAAAAAACATTGAGCTTGTCAGTTCTTATGTATTATGTTGCTCGATCAAGTGAAAAATTTGACTTATACCGCTTTCATGATAACTAGCACATATATTAATATTAAAGTTATTTAGTTCTTTCCCTTAAAACATAATTAAGAATAATTTTGAAGAGCTCATTTAAAGGGCCCGGCCAGTATACGTAGACTCACACAACTACGGAAAGCATGCAGTTGCAGGAACTGCTGCCAATCTGACAAATAAGTTCGGCTTGCAGAATCTGTTTGCGAATAGGAGGACAAATGCGGACACAGATGGATACCGATTGGGCCCCAGATTCTGGCGGATTGTGCGGCGATTTGACGCCAATCTGCTATCCATTTATAGACAGATTGCTGACTGGGTAGCTTTTAAGTTAGCTTTTGTCAAAATTGACTACTTCTCGATTTTTGACTAAAATTATGTAATTAGAATGTCCGTTCTGGAACAGTTGAATCGTGCTAAAAAAAGTACAAAGGGTCTCAGTGGGTATAATAGCGACCAGATGACTTCATGACTGGAGGTCCGAGGTAACTAACAGGGTTATCGTTTCCAGATGTGTGACAATAGAAAGTCGAAGGCATCGAACAGAAAGTCGAAGACAATAATTCCCGCAACAAATACCCGGAAGGCCTGGTTCCTCTGTCCATTACACTTTGCATACTTTCCAAGTCTGAACTCACGACTTCGTAATGTTGTCCAATTGACTTATGTCAAAGAATCATGTTATCAAGCTATAATCTTGGACCTATCATTATTATTATTAATTGTTATTTGTTTATTATTATTATATTAGTGACTTCGATAGATTTCTTTATACCATATTAAATTTTTCACAAATATATTAACCTGTTGCGTATCTATTGGTGGGATATGGGGAGTTTAGGTAGGTCCGGTTGCCCGTGGAGCGCTGAACCGCTCTGCTCGTGGAGAAGCGCGGAAGAATCAAATACAAGTTATAATCTTTAACAAGAACGACTATTTATTCTATTATTCAGCGTAAGAGATATTGATGGTTCGAGAAATAACGAAGTTCTCTTGAATGTGGCTTCTTCTTCTTTCCATTTCGGCTCTGGTTCTTCTTCTTGAGTTCCTGTTTTCCCCCTCTCCTTTGGTAGTAGCCAATGAGGATGAGTCTTGGTGGGCCTTGGATCGTCCTTGGGCGCGTGGAAGTGGTAACGTTTCCGCTCTCAGGTACGAACGTAGGGGTGTACGCGCAAAGGGGAGAATGGGAAAAACCCGGTGAACGCGTGAAAGTCGCATGGTAACGGTAAATGAGGAATCATGGAAAAAACCTAGTAAAATACGCGAAAAGACCGAAGAGTCTTACAGCGTTTTCTAAGGATATGCGTATATTAATTAATCTGACTTTGAATTTAGCTCCTGAATTCTTATCGCTATCGATAAGTGCGATTTTACTGTCGATTCGCGGTTCGATGTTACTAGACATTAAGCCTGACTAACGCGATAGCGTAACACCTCCCCCCTTATCAAAAGGTGTTACCTACGGAGACACCTTTATGTTGTCCCTTTCTTTTATACTTATGGACGGGGTTTCATGCGGGAGTTGACGGGTTTGTCAGCTTTATTGATACATGGTTCATATAATATTATTATTAATATCAGATGGGCGTGAGACTTGGTTTTTTGATTTCGCTCGTGTTTGGCAGCTAAGAGTCGGGTCTGATGAATGCTAGTTTTAGCTTGTTGGCGTGGACGGTCTTCAATTTGTTTGGCCCTAATTCTATTTGGATCGTGAGGTCGTTGTACACGTCGTGTACACGGTAGGGGCCTGTCCAGGTTGAATCGAATTTTGACGTCTTCGGCTCTCTTAGTAGGTAGACGTGGTCGTTTTCGCGAAAGTTACGCGGATTCGTATTTTTGTCATAAATTAGTTTAGTTTTTTCTTTCGCTTGGTTTAGGTTGTATGCGGCGGTGGATTGGGTGGTGCTTATTTTTTAAAATAGCCCGTCGAGGTAGTCGATAAATGTCCGCGGTAATTTTTCTGTGGCGAATTCGGAAGGAATGAGGGCTTTGACACCATAGACCAGCTCGTGGGGGGTGAATCCTGTTGCTTCGTATACGGAGGTGTTATATGAAAACATACCGAATCTGATCCAGTCGTCCCAGTCGGTTTTGGTACAATAATGTTGTTGACTCGCGACCATTCAAAATGGTCATACTCAGCACCAATTTTTCCATAGCCAGGTATCGCGACCCATACAGGTAGAGCGTGCGGCAGCCGGTACGCACGTGTGGCGCGACCAGGCTATTTTCTAACGGTGCATAAAAACAGTCAGCGCAAAATAGGAAAAACCCGGACCTTGGTACAGTAACAAGAGAATTCACCACCAGTCCCACTCCTTTTCCTTAACCTCCCCACCACCTTTCAAGGCATCTCCAAATCCAATCATAATCAACCATCAATACCCTTTCCTCCCACGTCCACTAATTCATCCACCAATAGTTTGCGAATACCAAGAAACCGAGGTTACATTTTTAGCACCACCAAAGACATACATCAGTTTTTCTACAAAGAGTCTCTCATTAATAACGCTCACAGAGTTTCTCATTAACAACGCGAGGAGAACAGTTTCTACAAAGAGTCTCTCAATAACAACTCAAACAGAACACATTAATAACGCTCACAGAGATTCACTAACAACGCGAGGAGAACGAACAAATAACACTAAGAAACGAGAACAAGTTAAGAACGCGACTATAACTAAGAATCAAACAGTGTAACAATTACAATAAACTTACATATTTCAACGTGTATATAGTAACTTACAACTACTTGTCATACGTGAAATTATTCGCACCTACATCACATAATTAATAACACTAAGCGTGGTCGTAACGAGTCTGGATACACTCGTACTCGAACTGCTACGCAACAAATGTTTCAAATAATCTATGAATACTCTATGGACACGTTCCAGGGATCCTAAAGACTGCGGGTGGAAAGCAGTGGACGTGATTCTCTGGATTTTGAAGATCTTACAGAAAACCTTCATGATCCTGCTTGCGAAGTTTCTGCCCTGGTCGGTGTGGATGGTTCTGGGGCATCCATAGCGACTGATAAACTGTTCGGAGAGTGCGATGGCTACAGTTATGGAATCTATTGTTGGCAAAGGGATGGCGTCTGAATATTTTGTTAAATTGTCCTGGAGGGTCAATAAGTACCGGTTCCCTTTCCTTGAGATTGGTAGTGGGCCCACAATGTCCATTTGGACTTTCTCGAAGGCTCTGCTGGGGGTATCGGTAATGCGCATGGGTTGTTTGGTCTTTGCAGAGAGCATCTTGTTCTTCTGACAAAGGGGACAGGAACGGACTAGGTCAGAGACTTCTTTACCCATCCCTGGCCAATAGAAGTTTTCTTTGATAACCTGGAACAATTTGTTTATACCTCTGTGGCCGCCCACAGTAGATTCGTGGAATTCTTTGATGATTTGGGGTCTGGCATGGTTGTCGGGGATAACTATTTCGCCAGAGCAGATGGTGAAAATGTACAGGGGGTTATTAAATATGTCTTCTATTTGACATTGGAGTTGATCCCAACTGATAGGTTCCACTTTGTTGTGGGTGTTAGCTATACTAATAGACTTGATTCCTAGCGAGTCCATAAGGTTTTTTAGGGAAGTTAGGGAGGTTCTGACGTCTTGAAGATTGGGTACGTCATTGGCCGTGGTTTTGATGAATAGGTGGAAAGTGTGGTAGTTTTTGCTAGGGAGAGTCAGGGCATCCCCTACTTCCGTAGGGTATGACTTGAGGTTATTGATACTGAGTGGCTGGTAGGTCGTCAGGTTTATGGCGGTCTCGGTTGTGACGGAGTAATCTGTTGGAAGGAAGTTAATGAGGTTGTCGTGACGCATAAAGAGATGATCTCTGGAGTACTTCAGTGTTGGTAACAGTGGGGTGTTGGTATCTGGTTCATGGTTGTTGACCTCTTACAAGAGGTCGTACGTTTTTTGTTGTTTTATCTATTGATTCGATTTCTGTTTCTATTTCTCTTGGCTTGGATTGCGTTCCAACGACTAGCGCCTCATTGCGCGACTCTCTCTCTCCCTCGTGCTCCGACTTTACGTCCGGTACAGCACCATTGCGTATTGCAGCGCAACCTTTTCCTCCCCCGACATCGAGTGTGCTCTAGCTGGGGCCGGTCCGGAATTGTGGGTTATATAGCCTATCCTGTTCACCAGCCTCCTGGTTCGAACATCAACTCCGATGCGGGTGAACGCAATCCTTGCCCAATCTACGATCTTTGCGTAGCTACTCCCGGTCGCGGAGAGGGTTGGCTCTACTCCTAATCCTAAGCCAAACTAATGGGCGATGGTCAGTAACAAGGGTGAATTGCCGGCCGTAAACGTATGGTCGAAATTGTGTTACGGCGAATATGATGGCTAACAATTCCTTCTCAATGGTCGAGTATCGGGTTTCGGTTTCAGTCAAAGTTCTTGACGCGTACGAGATGGGAAGATCGTTGCCAATGGGTCCTTGGCTCAACACCGCTCCAATTGCGAAGTTGGATGCGTCGGTTGTTACCAAGAAGGGTTGCGCGAAGTCCGGAAATTGGAGGAGGGGTTCTGAATAAATTATATCGCGGAGTTCTTCGAATGCAGCCTGAGCTTCGGCGTTCCACGCGAAGCCCGTATCTTTCTTGAGCAACAGGGTAAGGGGTTTGGCGATGTTTGCCATATCTTGGATGAACCGTCTGTAGTATCCTACGAGCCCTAAGAATTGTTTTACATTTTTCGCGTTTTTGGGTCGAGGGAACCGTTTCACGGCGTCGATCTTAGCAGGATCTGGTCTGACACCGTTCCTAGAGATGATGTGTCCCAGGTAGGTGACCTCTTTGCGAAGAAAAGAACATTTATCCGGTTGTAAAGTTAGCCCGGCGTTTTGTAGTCGTGACAACAGAATTTTTAGTTTCCGGGTGTGTTCGTTGAGGGAGTCTGCGTAAATCACTATGTCGTCCATGTAAACGAATAGTTCGGTTCCCATTAGGCCGGACAGGGCCATGTCCATGACTCGTTGGAAGGTGGCGGGGGCATTTTTGAGGCCAAAGGGCATTCGATTAAACTCGTAGTGTCCATTCGGGGTTGAGAAGGCGGTTTTTGGTTTGGATTCTTCTGAAATCGGTATCTGGTGGAAACCCGAAGTCAGGTCTAAGGTGCTAAAGTATTTGGATCGACCGAGTTGATCCAGTATGTCGGTGATGTTGGGGAGGGGGTACGCGTCGCCGACGGTTTTGTCGTTTAGTTTGCGATAATCTATTACCATCCGCCAGCGTGGTTTTTGCGTCGCGTCGGGTTTTTTCGGTACTATCCACACGGGGGAGTTGTACGGGGAAATAGAGGGTTGGATTAGATTACCGGCTAGTAACGCGTTAACTTGTTTTTCTATCTCTTCCTTGTGGACAGGGGGGAATCTGTACTGTTTAGTGTTTATAGGGGTTTCGTCGGTTGTCTGAATGGAGTGAGTGGCGAGGGTGGTACTGCCTAACTCGTCTTCGGGGAGGTAGAATTGGTAGGGAAATTTCCCGATTATTTCGAGAAGTCCTTCCTTTTCTTCCTCGTTCAAGTCGTCTAGTTTAAGGATTTTTAATATCTTAGAAATCCTTCGAGCGTTGTCTTTGGTTTTTTCTTCTGTTGGGGCTGTTCGCGGGGCTGGCGGCCTAACATGGAAGTCTTCCCACTCACGCAGTGGTACGGTGAGGGTAATGTGGCCAGGGGTGGTGTTAATTGCGAAAATTTTCGCAAATCCGCCCTCTTGGTTGGCCAATACTTCCCCGATGAAGATTCCTGGACCGGCGTCGACGCGTTCGATATATCCGAATTCTCGGTCTTGTGTAACCGGTAGCGTTACTAGGGTCTTGCTACGCGGGGGTAGTTCGAAGGACGAAGAGGGGCGAAAAGATAATCTGTGGTCGCTGAGTTGAACGACGGTGGGCGTGGTTTTTCCGAATACCACCGCCGCTTCCGTTTTCTTGAGGAAAGGCACTCCAAGAATTCCGCTTTCTGTCAGGGGAAAGTCGTCGCCGACGGTCTGGAATTCTATTTCGTTACCATACATACCGATGATCACCTGGCCACATGTACGGGGCATTCCCGATCCTATTCCTACGAGTTCGTACACGACATTCGTGTTAATTTCAGCACGGGTGGTCAATTTTCCCAATTTGATTAGGTTTAATTCAGCTCCTGTGTCGACGAGGAAGGAGGCGACGTCGTTTCTGAACAAGGCGTTGTTGATTGATAAAACCGGGGATCGTGAAATTCCGTCACACGTCCGACGCGCGAAACAGATCCGGTGGGTGCGGGGCGCGCTCCGTTGTGGCCCCCCCCCCCTGTAGTTTAAAGAAGGTCTGGCCTTGGTAGCCGGGGTGAGCGCGGATTGCCCGTCCCGTCGCGGATTCCTATAACAACGGTCTTCCGTGTGTCCCGATTTCCCACAGTTCCTACACCGAGGTGGGTTTGGGTGAGATAGGGTGCGAGGGCAGTTGGCGCGCAAGTGGCCCCGTTTGCCGCAATTGTAGCATTCGCGGGGCTCGTTTGGTTTTACGTCCGACAGGTATACCTTCGCGTCCGACGCGTGGGGTCTGGGGGTGGAACTCGCGGTTTCCGTGGTGCGTAACGCTGTCTCTAGAGCGTCCTTGAGGTTCTTGGTTCCTAGCATTTCGAGAATCTTGCTGGTCGTGGGGTCGCGTAGGCCGCTCGTGAAACTCGAGACTGCTTGCACCTCGAGGGCGCTTCTGTAGCCGGTGAAGCTATCCGCGTCGCATTCTTCCCGAACAACGTCGATCCCGCGCGTCAATATTTCGCGCACTCGCGCTCCAAAGGCTGCGGTGCTTTCGTATGTCCCTTGCAGAACGCCTTTGAATTCGGAAAAGATATGGTTGAGCGAAAGTTGATTGCAAAAAGCGGCTTTTAGGTGTTCGATCAATTCCTCGAGCGTGGTTGGTCTCGGGTTTCCGCTGATTAACGAGTTGGCTTGTCCTACTACCCTGCTCCTAATAAGCCGGAGAAGCAGCCATTGGTCCGCGGGTTTTATCGAGTTGTAGGCACTCCTGCAGTCTTCTATAAATTGCGGGAGTGAGCCGGAGGTGCCATCGAATCGGGGGATTGTTTCCGCAATGAGATTTAGGGAGTATCTATCACGTACGGGGTGATCGCGTTAGTCAGGCTTAATGTCTAGTAACATCGAACCGCGAATCGACAGTGAAATCGCACTTATCGATAGCGATAAGAATTCAGGAGCTAAATTCAAAGTCAGATTAATTAATGTACGCATATCCTTAGAAAACGCTGTAAGACTCTTCGGTCTTTTCGCGTATTTTACTAGGTTTTTTCCATGATTCCTCATTTACCGTTACCATGTGACTTTCACGCGTTCACCGGGTTTTTCCCATTCTCCCCTTTGCGCGTACACCCCTACGTTCGTACCTGAGAGCGGAAACGTTACCACTTCCACGCGCCCAAGGACGATCCAAGGCCCACCAAGACTCATCCTCATTGGCTACTACCAAAGGAGAGGGGGAAAACAGGAACTCAAGAAGAAGAACCAGAGCCGAAATGGAAAGAAGAAGAAGCCACATTCAAGAGAACTTCGTTATTTCTCGAACCATCAATATCTCTTACGCTGAATAATAGAATAAATAGTCGTTCTTGTTAAAGATTATAACTTGTATTTGATTCTTCCGCGCTTCTCCACGAGCAGAGCGGTTCAGCGCTCCACGGGCAACCGGACCTACCTAAACTCCCCATATCCCACCAATAGATACGCAACAGTTATTATTACTTGCTTAGGCAGTGTAAACTGAGAAAATCTTAAAATGGAGATAAGATATTTAATCTCAAATTCGTCCGTAAGTATGGTCCTGAGAACGTCGCCGGTGTTAGTTCAGATTCGACATCGTTGCCCTACAAAAATGGATTTTAGAAGTGAAATAAGTTCAAGTGAAGATGTATTTGATTTTACACTAATACAAAACTAGATCGATTATATTCACGAAGAGCTTAGTGTTAGAGAAAATGAAAGTAGTGATGGAGATAGTGAAATAGTTGTAAGACTAATTTTATGGTAGGATTACCCAGTGATGATTAGACAAGTGATTCAACGAATCACGAATTGTTGATGATTCAACAATTCGTACTATACGCTAATGGTACAACATTCTACGGATCGCTATTCGTACGTTCTCGTCGCTGGCGTTCCATAGAGTGCCACGACGCGCATCATGCGCGCCCAAAAGGCGGGGTAGTCGGGCCCAGGACGTAGTACGTTGAAGGGCCTGCTTTACGGCACCCCCAAATGTATGCCGTTCCCGCTCGCGTATCAGCGTCTCGGAATTTCCCAGATGGGCATACTGTGCGCTCCGAACCATCGGATTTTCTTACATAGTATTAGCTGTCATACATAGTTTTTATAACTCAATTTGTATATAAAATCATTCTATGTTACCTGTAAGATACTCGTCACATACGCGCGAAATCATCTCGAGTTGCTGCTTCTCCCGACCGAAAAAGTCGTCGAGCGCAAAGGGTTAAAAATTAAACTAAATTTTAATAGATATTATTTAAAAATAACAACTATAATATTCTTGGGTTATGGGTTTATCAATTAAAACTACAGGAACAAAGTAAAATGACGAGATTAAAATGTCGGTCGAAAAGAACTAAGAAGAACTACGTAAAGAGTAGCAATTATTTAATCGACTTCGCGTTACACATATACATGCTGTAAAATATGCAGTTTCAATAAAAAAACTGACGACTTTGAAATGTCCTTGATATTTTCGCGTACGAGAAAAGTGTTCTCCCAAATACATCAGCTTTGTCTAATAACATTTTTTTAACATTATTCATATTTTTGAAAATATTAATCTGCGCCTTATGCTGTTAAGCATCTCTCCCTGTATATAATTCTAAATATAATATGTATAAATAATTCTGATATTTGCATACCATCTTTTAAAATATTCTTGCTAGAAATGTAGCAAAAACCTAAAAAGGGACCTAGAGATTTAGTTATAAATATCTAAATTAAAAGTTATACTATATAAACTTCTTAGATTTTATAGAGACACTTTGTAGTCAAAAACGATTATAAGTGGAGCAAGTTTTATAGGTGATAACTTACCAGCGAAACACACGCGTAACAAAAGAAAGACGATTACAAACACTGATCTTTCCATTTTCTAAATATTAATTGGAAATTTACGCAACTGCCTCTAAAATTAAACACGTAAAATACTTCGATGCTTCGGTATTTCGGATTGGAAGATGAATGAAAACATTCAACTGTTGTAGAGGCTCATGATTAACAGATATCTCTTATGACTAAAGGTCACGCAAATCGCAATGTCGTACTTGCTTGCTTTTTATTTTATATGTCTTCTATTTTATGAAAATGAGGAATTGGTCAAATCATTTGAGTAACAGCAAATAGATGAAAACTATAATTTTGCACAGTGGCTACTATATAATAAACGGATTAAGTTGCATTCAAAAACGATGAAACCTAGTTAATTCTAAAATGAATGCGTCGATTTTAAACACTAATGTACGTATTGATGTATCGACCGCCATTTATTTTGAATTTCAATATTTTACCTTCAATTATATCTCAATACTTATTTACGAATACAATAATAATTGATGTCTAGTGATTGTTACCAGGACAAATAATACAAGGATACGTATTTGTTTGATCAACCCAATATATATTTTAGTTAAAAATGTTATGCATATATTAATATACATATGACAGTAACATAACCTCAACAGATGATAAAATAATAAGGATAGTAATATAGGGAATTTCTAGCGCGTAATTGGTATTACATATTCTTAAATAATCGTATCAGTGCATCCATCTAGGAGCGTCGGCTACCGATGATTGCCGTGGCGGCGATAGAGTCAACATCCGGCGACGCAGAGATGCGCACGTTTCGGCGATCGCCGAGGGAAAAGAGACGCCGCGATCGTGACTTCGGGACATGAAAGCGACGATGAAGCCCGCCAGCTTGCATAGCAGCACCTGAGAAGCACGCTTGCTTCCAAGAGTACGTTCTACAAGGAATTCGGCCGGTTCACTTGAGAATTATATAGGTTCGACCCTCGGTCCTAAAGTTCGTCCTCAAAACGTTCGGGAGCTACCCTTTCTGCCAACGAGGTAACACACCTCTTCCTCTAAATCATGAATGGTTCTATGATCCTCTTTTGAAAACAGAAATTCGCGATAATTACTATACAATATTTTGTCATTTAGTCAACAATTTCTCCTAGTTTACGGCAGTAATGTGTTTCATGAATCTTTTGGATAGGTTAATTAACTGCAGACAGAAAATTAATACAATTTTTCACTGCTTCTGTGCAAATTCGTATGCTTTGTATAAATTTCGCGTCTTGACAATTATTTGTTATATTTGTTGTTTGAAGTGTATAATTCAAGTATAATTCCATGTCCTATTAACATCACTGGAATGATAAATTGTAACTGATTTCTTTTGTCCATAACTTTGTTGTGTATGTTCTGTACCAACAAAGTATCAAATACTTCTGCTGAATTTCTTTGACAATTTATAAAAGCATATAATTCATTTGTATTTATATTGAAATGTAATATTATTGTTTAATTGTTGTATTCGGTTTCATTAATTTTATTTTTCGTAGTAATATACTGTCTATGCAATTCATTGTATTTTATTCGGTACTCGAAATTATAACAATAAAATACATAACCTAACATTATAATAATACACACTTAGCTGCTGAAATATGTTCGAAATTTTGTTGTAATTCTTATGCAGTCTTACATTGAAATATATATATGGAAATGGAATATGTGATTGGTCATTTAAAGAAAAGTGGTTTTTTTTTTATTAACCTCGCAATACAAAATTATTTGAAGCAATTAAATATATGGAAATGTCACTTAACAAATACTTTGATCGAAAATTAATTACTGCGTTTTACATATATTTCAGGACTGAACTATCTATTTCTTGATTTCCAGTGTGGACAGACTGCATTAATAGTAAAATTATTGCCATTGAGTGTCTCTTACCCTTAAAAGTTCTCGACGTCTGGAGACCAGGGCAATAGGTTTGTTTTAATACTCAGTTGATAATTTACATTGTTCGCTCATTTGTTTCATTTATTGTCATGCACTATGTGCATAAGTATATTGCAATTTGTATGAGATATTTATGTTTCATTGAAGCAGTTAAGTACTCAGCTATAAACAAAACATATATGTGTCAAAATGGATGAGAGCGGCAGCAGCCACTGCTATTAACTAAAGTTAATTATTAAGTGTTAGTCATTCTTGATATCACAAACAGATGATTTACATAATTGAGATCAAACTTCTACGACAATTATAGCCAGTTCAAGAAGTTTGCATTAAAAGTAATACGATATCTGAGGATTATGAATACACCCCTGTATTACTTAAATACAGACACGTGCTTTTGTTTATAGCAGATGACTCGATTCATTGAACAGCTTATGCAGTGGATTCTGGTTACTTGGAATGCCGTTTAAACGGGACAGCTATTTATTTAGGACAGATAGTGAATAATGGAAACAAAAGCTGTTCAAATTCGCGTTTTTGGGACCACTGTTTTTTTGGGGTAAAATTGTACTGGTCACAATGTGTCTCAATTAACCTGATTCCACTGTAGTTACTCACTAGTTTTTATGAATAATATGATTGAGAACGTAAAATGGAAAAAAATCCTATGAAGGTGGTGTTGAAATTGAATGCTTCAAGAGATAATATGTATTATACGAGACTGGTATTATTTAAAATTGTAAAATTATAATAGATATTCAAAACGATAATTCCTTTCTGGTTGTTACTGTACATGCTTGGATATGGTTTTATTTCTGAAATGCGTACATGATACAAAATACCTGAGTTCAATTTGTGGCTATTGCATAGCTTCATGTTATTATCTATCTGTACCATTAAAGATTTTATAATTTGATACGATGTAAGTAAAATATTTTTTGTTTTTCTTTCGTCATTCTTAGACATTTTTAATGCACTTATCAGCTCAGATAATCCTATGTATTTACATTTTTTGTATGCATTTGAAAATGTATGTCTTGTTAATTATTGCATTTTTACATCACAGTTAAAGACATTTTTTTTAATCTAATCAGCTGAATTTGTTGTTTTGCGGAAACCAGTGAATGACACAAAATTCTGTTGTACTTAAGTTTAATCTACAAATACGAGCAGAAGAAAAACATTTGTAATCTGCTTTCTGTGATGTCATTTAATTATTGCAGAGCCATGTCATCGGGCGCAGGTTCCAGTGGAACTGGCCGGGGGCGTGGTTCATCACTGGCAGACAATAAGCCAGAAACCAAGGAAGCGAAGCCAAACCCAAAGATGTCTAAAGCTTTGGGAACATCCGCCAAAAGGTAGCACATCCATCATCCAAAATTAAAAAGACTTTGCCATGGAGACTTAAACAAGAGCTTAAACTAATATTCTTGTCACAGGATACAAAAAGAATTGGCAGAAATCACATTAGACCCACCGCCAAATTGCAGGTTTGAATTCTTTTTCTCTGATTCTTATCACAATACTTATTTATTAATCGTAAAAGTAATAATTTATGCTTTACATTTCTTTGCGTAACTAGAGCCTTTTATCATCGCCCCTTTATAAGCTATTAACTAAATCTGTATTTATCTTATAGCGCAGGACCTAAGGGAGATAATTTATACGAATGGGTGTCAACAATACTTGGTCCTCCTGGCTCAGTTTACGAGGGAGGAGTATTTTTCCTAGACATACACTTTTCGCCAGAGTACCCCTTTAAACCTCCAAAGGTACGTCAATAATATCCATCATCAATTATTTAAAACAAGTGTGTTCGTGTTATGTAGAATGTCAGTTATATTAATTGTTCGCATTATTTTAAGTTTACAACATGTACTACTAATCAATCGTTGGAATCAAGTAATTCCAGAAACTTTCTGGGATAGTGTAGTTTAACAATGTTATGCCGTTTTTGTATTATCCTATGAACGAAATAGATTTTGGTGTATGCTGTTTGTTGCTGTAGCACAGTACCCAGTGTGCCTCATTAGTGCTGCAAATATTTTTTAACAAACTGGTTTGTAAATATCGGCCAAATGTTACGTAATCAACCACCCAACGAGTTACAAATTAAAGAAGTAAATAACTATTAATTTCTGCAATGTTGATATTGAGTTAATAGAGATTAGCAAAAGATTTTATCGTTGTATTTGTAACGATAAAGAACTGATTCCAAACTTATGGCTGTTAGTATATGAAGTATTATTTAACTGTTTGAGTGTCACGCGTCTCTGCTGTTTTCCCGTCCAAACGTGCTAAGGAGCGCTGCTTCGCTTGTCTTATTCGTAGAGCGCTGGCACTTTTTGAGCGAAACAGGAGAGGTGCAAAATCGCTCCTTGGCACTCAAACGGTTAAGATTCATAAGTCTAAATGTCACTGTCTGGCGTAGTGACAATATGTTCAGCTAAGTAATTAGAGAAGCAACTATTTCAATTTAAGTAAATGTTTCAGTATAAGCAGATAAAGTTTAACATTTGTTCATGGTCTATGTTCTATATTCTATATGAAAGGAAAACGAAATTTATCTTTTACAGTTGCTTATTTTCTTCTATGGCGTAGTGCTTTATTTTATTTATTCTTTTATAATATTGATTTAACTTATTCATTTAACCTTTTGAGTGCTGAATACTCCCAATCGAAACGCTCCGTAAGGATGGCGCGCGGATCACTGTCCCGATCGCTGGAGACGGAATACTGTTTCACTTATGTTAGCTTACCGTCTGAAGATCGATGGATTGATGCATGGCGTAACTAACAAGGGAAGTTCTGCAACTCGAAATTTCAGAAAAATTTGAAGCTTTGCACAAATCTAGTTTACATTATGCTAACAACGGAACAATTTTTGTTTGCTGCTTAACACGTTGAGCCCGGCGCCGAATTTGCTGTCCTTTCCGTTCAGCCGGCAGCCGGCGAGCGATACAATGTTGTAGGGTATCGCCAAGAGATAAGGAATTCTTCTTTGTCGCGCTATTTTCGACGTCTTTTAGGTGTATGTGTGATTCTGTTCACTATATTTTCGTATGATCTATAGGTCTGCCACGTACGTACCTCCAAGATGCGATCAGTTTGAAAAGACCTACCGAAGTGTACAGATTGTTCGTAAAAAGAAAGTTGAGTTTAGTTTTGAAAATAGTTATTGCCCATAACATTGAATATGTCCGAAAGAGAAGAAGATAGTGACACGTCAAGAGAAATATTTTTAAACTACATTTGATCACATTTCATTGAGAATATATTTATTTTTTAACTTTAATACTGTCGGTCCCACGGACCGACGACAGCCAAACGAAAATTCTAGTGCCGGTCCTCAGGGACCGGCGCCGGGCCCAACGTGTTAAAAAATACGGTCCTAGAGGGTGAAAACACTCCTTCAAAGAAATCTTGACTTATCATATTATCGTGAATAATAAAAAACTGTTTAAGATACAGGAAAAAAGCTTAATTAAAAGTTGGATGGTTATATATACCCTATAATACGGATGTGAGATATGTTCAACTAATTTTTTTCTTCAAAATCTCCCCCCCCCCATTTTTAATGCATATATAACCCTTGGACAAAATTTTTGAACGCACGTAATCGAAGCGTGTAATGTACAACGCTGATGGTGAGCTCTTGCGGAGATGCGGCAACACATGCAAATTGTTTATATTAATTAAATTATAATAATGATACTGGAGTGTATAAATAATTTCTTCTATCTGGAAAGTGACAACTTGCCCTTTCTTTCACTTTTCCAGTACTCAACCGCATTCGTTGTATAGTCTAGATTTCCGTCAGTACCCTCCGGATCCAGCGTACAAACTTGATCATCCTCAAAATTATCCACTTCTGCTCCAGGATCCTATACAACCACGAATTGTACATCGTATGGTTCTGAAGGATTATCAAAATCAAAGCCCCAGTCGTGGTCTACTTCAAATTCCTCGTCCACAGCACTTTTAATTAAATGGGCTACTGTATCATGCAATTCTATATCACGGTGGATTACAGGAGTGAACACTATACTCGCAATTTTAAACGTCATGCTTAACAATTTTCTAACATTTGCTACATTTAGTAAAACCATTTTTTGTGTTGTACGTTACACCTCTCGATTTCGTGTGTTTAAAAATCTTGTTGTATCAATCCATTTATATGCTTGTAAAGACCTTTTCGAAGGTTATCTATGTATTTAACAGCAGAAACCAGAACTTTAAAAAATAGGGTGTGATGGAGGTAAAGCTTTGGAAAAAAAGAAACTAAAATTGTTCCGTTGTTAGCTAATATGAACTACATTTGTGCAAAGTGTCAAACTTTTCTGAATTTTCGAGTTGCCGAACTTCCCTTGTAAGTTATAATTGTAATTCTTCAGTTACACCAAATTAAATAATGCAGGCGAACTGTATTCATATACAGTGTGTCCAACGAACTTCGTCCACCTGAAATGTTTTCGTTATTTTGAACAACACGCGAAAATGTTTCAAATCAAAGTTATAGGATTTAAACCAGTTAATAATATAGTAATATTAGTTTTTTGACAAGTGGGCGCGGAAAGGAGATATGAAGCTCCCTTCCGATTTCTTAGATGCGATTACTTATTTTTCATACATGATTTGGATAGAATGGTGAATTCTGAATAAAAAAGTACAAAGGAACATTTATCCCAAAACTTACCGTTTCTCAGATATTTAAACCTCTTCATCATGTTACTTTCACGTATGAAAGTGTTGACGATACGATAACACTGTGCGTAGTTTTGAATATACTTCATAATGCGCATAATGGGATCAACGAAGCCAAATATCTCAGAAACGGTAAGTTTTGGCACAAATGTTCCTTTGTACTTTTTTGTTCAGAATTCACCATGCTATCCAAATCATGTATGAAAAATAAGTAATTCCATCTAAGAAAAGGAAAGTGATGTTCATATCTCATTTACGTGTCCAGTTGCCAAAAAGCTGCTATTACTACATCATTAACTGGTTTTAATCCTATAAATTTTGTTTGAAACATTTTTGCGTATTGCTTAAAATAACAAAGATATTTTAGGTGGGCAGAATTCGTGGGACAGACTATACAGGAGGGTGAGTCACATAAAGGCGGGCCCACACTTATTACCTCGCGTCACACTGTTACCAGGATAAGTACCAAGTCAAGTGGTCTGGAAGAGGTTTGGAAGCAAATGTGTAGTGTTTCTTGCTTCCTCATATCGTTACTCGTTACTTGGTTCGGCTGATCGGGAAATTCTCGGCATTGCGACTCGCTCCAAAGGAGCCAGTGAGCTGCCGTAGATGTGTGAACTCGTCTGTGCGGCGCTGTTCCTATGTATTGTAGACTGTTTTGGCTTGGAAGATAAGGCTCATTGGGCCTATGCCTATGAGATAGTCAGACCCCCTTGGCGACGTAGGGCTGTTGTGAGTGCGTGCCGAGTTCGGCCCTCGGTCAGGTTTATGGCGCGGTCGAAACTAACGCTATTTTTGCGGAGTAATTTTTAGCCTTTCGACCATCTGAGTGCAGGATTAAGATGGAAAGGATTAGAATAAAAGAATACATAGTAAAACGCCATGCAATTTCAATCCACGTATCAGTTTCCCTTTTTTAATACAATTAAGTATTGATCGACAGACGCGATAGAAATCAATGCCGCAATATATCAACAAAAAGTTGTTCGTGAAATATTTTTATAAGTATTGTTATATTTTTATAAATAATGAAGATTTATTATATACGACTTAGAAATTATTGTTATACTAGAATCATCAATTTTAATCAACCTAATCCGGCCAAAGGTAGCCAGAAAAGATACAAATTTATAGAAAGCTATAACTATTCAAGAGCGACTCGAGTACTTCCTTTGGAGCGGGTCGCTATACCGACAGCGGATGGAACGGCCGAGCCAAGTAAAAAGTAACGCTATGAGGTAACAGGATACACTTCACATTTTTTCCTAGACCTTTTCTAAACCACGTGACTAGGTAACAAAACCCGGTACGGTAACAAATGTGGACGCATTTTTACGTGTAGAAGAATAAGAAAGAAATGGGCCCCACACCAAACCTCGTTACCAAAAACTGGGGTAACGGGTGTCATTAACGGGCCGAGGTAACAAGTGTGGACCCGCCTTTAAAGGCCTGTTAAGGCGTTACTGACGTCCGTTACCTCAGTTTTTGGTAGCGAGATTTGGCGTGGGACCCATTTCCTAGTCTTCTGCACGTAAAACTACGTCCACATTTGTTACCGTACCGGGCTTTGTTACCTAGTCAAGTGGTCTGATTCGCTGTCAATATAGCGACCCGCCTTAACAGGCCTAGGTAACAAGTGCGGACCCGCCTTAATGGTTAAAGCGTCGGGCCACCAGCCATCGTCTGTCGTCCAGAATGCCCGTTTCTAAGACATTCTCCAACCATACGCAGGTTAAGCCCCTATAATAAATTCTTCCCCGAATGAATAGCACTTCGCCACTCGATCCTTTTCTTTTCGTTAAAAATACGCTGTCGCTAACATATCCACCAGTCGATTGTGATATTTCTCAAGAAAGACTCTAATTTTCAGAAAATAGATCATTACGTTCAAGAATAAGAAATTCACTTTTTTTTTTAAGTTTTCACTGATGAAAATTACTCAAAACACTTAATTTTTTTCAATTTCAAATTTTAATTTGTTTGTGCTTGGTAACACAGAAAATGGATTCAGTTTTGTTCAATTGTTCTTTTAGGTCAACGCATGCTTACGTTCTGTTATTTTTACCAGCCAAATTTTGCAAAAATTTTTGCAACATAATTAAGTTCTTCTGGTTGCCACAACGAGTCTCGAATTTTTTAGTTTTCTCTAATGATTCTCCGAATGATTTTCAAGGTCTCCCGCGGCTACAAACAGCAATCTTTTCTGTCGATGAATATTTTGATAAATTGTTAATCCTTTTTGGTATCTTAAATTTGGAATCTATCCATGAAATTCGATTTTGCAAACATTTTTTTCACAATTTTTGAACATTTAAATGAAAATTTATACAGTCATCCAACTGTTCTTTGTCAATTGGTTCCAGACAGTGCTTCATATTTTAAAGTGTCAAAATATAATCATAAATTCCGCCAACTTCGTTATCTTGCTCTAAAAAAAATTACGTTTCAAAAATTTTTGAATTCTTTATTTCTATAACTCTTCTTAAAAAAATGTATTTCTCAAATATTCGTAATAGCAGAAAAGAACTTTATTCTTATGAATCATTAAGTTAAACGAACCAAATATCAAAAACACTTGCGTACATGTTTTTACATATTTTTCAAAGAAAAATATCTTGGAAAAAATCTTTGGTTCTCGCGAATAAGAAACTTTTTAATAATCAGTAAGGTTATATCAGGACAACAGCTTTGAAGCACACATACTCATAATAGTAGAATCCATTGCCGATAAAATTGTTGGAAATGGGTTTATTCAATAACTCTCCTCAGCTTGTGATTTTGTAATATATTTTATTATCCACGCAACAAGAGTGACTTCCTTACTATACCAATGATCTGAAGGAACTAACCGCATCCAAATTAACGGACTGATCTAAAGCATAGACGACTAATCTCGTGTGCGTGCGGGGCCCTATCAGCTCTCATATAAACAACAGTTCAAACCTTATAAACAGGATGAAAGGAACAGTATAAGGCATCCCCTTTCACACGAGAATGAAACGTTAATTTTTGTATTGATTTTTATTGAAAAATCTAACACGCTCCCTCAAAAATTAATCGGTATATTATAAACCAATAGTTCATTCATGCTTCGTTAAGATTATCACTCTCAATGCGTCTTCTGGGATTACATGTGGTCCAACATTTGTTGCTAAGAGTTAAGGAAACCAGGCATGTTAGAAATTATACTTTAAGAGTATGCAGGGTAGATCTTTCCCGGACAGTTCTGGGGTAAAGACTGAGCGGTCAATCACAGTTCATTTACCAAAAGGCATAACCTTCCCCACTCCGTGGCCAGATCCTCCAGGAGCAGAGTCCCTATAACTTGGTAATACGGCGACAGGCCGATTGCTATATTTCGTCTTTCACTCCACATTCAAATAAACACTCCTTCGACACCAGATGGTTGGAAGACCCAATGCGGTCGCCAGCCATCGTCGGCCAACAGGATGTTCAGTCTCATTCATTCATTCTTAAAAACCTCTTGTAAACAGTCAATCCTTGGACATTCGATAGTTGAATAGCGTCGGGCCACCAGCCATCGTCTGTCGTCCAGATTGCCCATTTCTAAGACACTCTCCAACCGTACGCAGGCTAAGCCCCTATCATAAATTCTTCCCCGAATGAATAGCACTTCGCCACTCGACCCTTTTCTTTTTGTTAAAAATGCACTGTCGCTGACAGGCAAAACTTAACCAGACCACTTCATGCTTGTATAAGCATATAATACTGACTAATACAAATCATTTCAGATACATTTTCATTCTGAAATCCGTGAACTTTGGCGTTGGCAATGGTTTTGTCAGAGTATCTGCCAATTGCTGACCTGTAGGCATATACAGGGTGACCGGAGACTCAGGGAACATCGAGGATTGACATATAGCTGGGGTGCATGTAAGCAACTTTTTCCTTTGTAATAATGTTATATATAGTTTCGTTTTTGAGTTATTAACGAAAAACACTGGCCAATGAGAGCGCCCGCCGGGCATCGGCCGGCGCGCGCTCAGGTGCGAACCGATCACCTGCGGTAGGTCGTGATGGGGGCATCGAGGGTACCGAGGAAAGCATGCGGCAAATGTTACATCGTCTTAATTAAGAATAATGTGGAATTATTCATTATTCGTGAATAAGAAATACGCAAATAAGTCATGTAATAACCGTGTTCGATACGTTTATTCATTATCCGAAAGGAATGAAGTGTTTTATTACATATGAAAAAAATACTTTTTTTTATCAGTACGTTTTCAGGCGGATAAATTATGTTTTAAGAAAAACGATTCGCATAACTAATGTTAGGAAAAGCTAGTTAAACTTTCCCATTCGTCCGCGAATTAACCTGCCTAACATTGTGTGAATCCTGACCTAGGCAACGCTCAACAGCTGATGTTACGGCCGGCTTGGTATCCTCGCACGATCATTTCACTTCACTATCACTTCACTGCGCGAATACAAAAAACATTTCATAATATTCTCCGGGGGTACGATCTATGTTACATTTCGTATGTAACGCCAGCTTAAGCATTTCGTGGGTCCGGGATGGCGTTTGTTAGGGATGGAATATTTTTTCAGTAGGAAGGAAGGGAAATGTGTGGTATAATATTCCAGCGATACGTGTGTAAGAGTTTTTGGAATTGCGTACGATAGCGCACGTACCCATCGGACACAGATCCTCTGTATCCTACCGCCGATTGATTCCTTGTTTGGATTATCGCGCAGATAACGTCGAGCAGCGATCCTTCGCCCCCAGACCGTTTTCCGAATCCACGTTTCGAGGAACGCATCTCCGCCGTCGAAAATGTGGTAATTGTTTTTAAGCATTAGTAATGAACTTGTAACCATTATCGTGAAGTGAAGTGATCGTGCAAGCTGGCCGTAACAGCATCAGCTATTGAGCGTTGCCTAGGTCACGATTCACACAATGTTATGTAGATTAATTCGCGAACGAATGGGTAAGTTTAACTAGCTTTTCCTAAAATTAGTTATGCAAATCGTTTTTCTTAAAACATAATTTATCCATCTGAAAATATACTGATAAAAAAATATTTTTTTCATAAGTAACAAAAACATTTGATTCCTTTCGGATAATGAATAAACGTATCGAATACGGTTATTACAAGACTTATTAGTGTATGTATTATTCACGAATAATGAATAATTCCACATTATTCTTAATTAAGACGATGTAACATTTGCCGCATGCTTTCCTCCGTACCCTCGATGCCCCCATCACGACCTACCGCAAGTGGTCGGTTCGCACCTGAGCGCGCGCCGGCCGATGCCCGGCGGGCGCTCTCATTGGCCAGTGTTTTTCGTTAATAACTCAAAAACGAAACTACATATAACATTATTACAAAGGAAAAAGTTGCTTACACGCACCCCGGCTATATGTCAATACTCGATGTTCCCTGAGTCTCCGGACACCCTGTAGATTAGTTTCACAACATTTTTCGCTACTTGTTCTCTGCAAAAATGATATTTAATGTCAATATGCTTTGTTCTTTTGTGGCTGGTAGGATTATTGGCAATACTAATGCAACCATTATTATCCTCAAAAATTTCTATTGGTTCTGAAATCTTAAAATTTATACTAATTGCCAATGATCTCAACCACAAAGCTTCCCTCACAGCTTCGAAAAGAGCCATGTATTCTGCCTCAGTTGACGAGGCCGCAACAGATAATTGCCTCTTCGTATTCCAACTAATAGTACATTTACCAAATAATTGAAATACATACCCTGTTGTACTTTTCCTATCAATTTCATTACTACCTCAATCTGAGTCAACATACCCGATCAACGAATTTTTATTACCACTTTTTGCATACGTTAATTTTAAATTTATGCAGCCTTTCAAATACCGCAGAACCCTTTTTAGACTAATCCAAAGTTCTTTATTATTTTTATTCGTGAATCTATTTAAAATATTCACTGCTAAACTTAAGTCTGGCCTTGTACAGACCATTAAGTACATCAAGCATCCAATGAGATTCCGACATGGAGCATTATACATCTCATCTGAATTCAGTGCTGCATAGTTTAATTTAACTTCCATTGGTGTATTTGCAATTTGACAATCTTGTATATTAAATTTATTTAAAACGGTACTAATATATGCACTCTGATCGAGAGTTATTTCATCTTTGCTTCTTGTGATTCTAGTTCCTAAGAAAAGCTTTATCTCTTTTAAATCAACCATTGAAAATTGATTCATTAGATAAGATTTCAATTTATCCATTACATTAATATGTGCAGTAATTATGACCAGATCGTCAACATACAATATAATGTAAATATTTTTATTAATGTCTCCTTTATCTAAAATATAAATACACGGAGCTACTGCTGAACTTTTGAAACCCAATACTTTGAGAGTTCGATCAAAAACTTCATTCCAGCACCTTGCTGCTTGTTTCAAACCGTACAGAGATTTGTTCAATTTACAAACTAGATTCTTTTCATTCTTAATACCATCAGGAACCCTCATGTAAATTTCCTCTTTTAATTCGCCGTTTAAGAAAGCCGTTCTTACATCCATATGATGTATTAATAAATCAAATTGATTTGCAAAGGCTATTAAGAATCTAAAACTTGCAATTCTTGCTACAGGGGCAAAGGTTTCATTGTAATCTAGTAAATATTCTTGACTAAACCCTTTTGCTACTAGACGAGCTTTGTACTTTATTGGATTTCCAAATTCATCATTCTTAATTGCAAATACCCATCTACAGTCTACGACGTTTTTGTTCTCAGGCCTTGGTACCAGAATCCAAGTTTTATTTACTAAAAGAGAATTAATCTCTTCTTTCATTGCTTCTTCCCATTTTACTCTATCCTCGTTTTCTTTAACTTCTGCATAACCTTTTGGAATTTTGCAGGTAATAGATTGTGCATATAAAATATAATCATTTGGAATTTCACTCTCATCATAAGAAATAGGTGGACGATCTATGAGCCTCTCACTCCTTCTAATTTGTTTTAAATCTCTATTTAATTGTTTTTCATGAGCTGAAGAACCATCACAATGCCTCTTTTCTGTATTTGTCACCTTATCACTTGACTCTACTGGTTTGGATATATCTTCAACACCAGTTTGAACATGAGATCTTTTTAAATTAATCTCGTTTAACTTTAATGTCGGTCTTGATTTTAGAAAATCGATTTCATCTACAATGACATCTCTAACAATAACGAATTTTTCATTCGCTACATCCCACAGTTTGTATCCATTTGGTTCGTAACCAACCAAGATTCCCTTCCATGACTTCTCGTCAAATTTTGTTTTAGAAATTTTATCGTGAACATTCACAGTCGAACCAAAAACTTTCAAATACTTTATTTTAGGTTTTTTATCATGCCACAATTCATATGGCGTTTTATTTCCCTTCAGAGCCTTCGTTGGTGTTATGTTTATTAAATACGTGGCAGTCAAAACCGCCTCACCCCAAAAGGTTTTATCTAAACAAGCACCAGCAACTAAACTTCGAGCTCTTTCTGTGACTGTTCTCACCATTCTTTCTGATACACCATTTTGCTGTGGGGTTCTCGGAACTGTCAAGTGATAGCTTATACCTTTTTGTATACAATAGTTCATCTCACTCGATAAATACTCTCCACCATTATCGCAATACAAATTAACTACTTTTGAATTGAAACGCGCTTCAGCTTTTGAAATGTAATCACGAAAAACCGAAAAAACATCTGACTTGAATGTTATCAAATATGTAACGCAATAATGTGTAAATTCATCAATCAACAATACAAAATAATTCTTGTTATTAAGTGTAGGAGTGATCGGGCCAGAAACATCCGAATGTATTACGAACAATGGTCCTTTTATATTACTCTTGTCTTTTGCTTTGTTAAATGGCAATCACTTTTGCTTACCACTTATGCAAGCTTCACATAGTCTATCATTCGGGATTATTTTCTCAATTTGACTTACATCGTCAACCATTCTATTTCTTTGCAATTCCAAAAATTTATGTTTACCCATGTGGTCTAAACGCTGATGCTACAATTCATAACCAATATTTATAATATTACATTCTTGAGCTATAGAGTTTACTATGTACGATTTAATGAAAAATTTAATTTGAAATGTATTCCCAATGGGCTTACCAGTTCCTACCGTTTTACCATTCTTACTGATCGATATATCGTGTTCATCCAAAACCGTCCTCAGCTTCGCCTTTCGCAGTTTTGAAATAGACAGCAAGTTTCTCGGAACCTCTGCACTGTATAACACATCCTGTAGTACTCCTTCAACACCTAGGTTGCTTATCACGTTCAGTGAACCAATTTTCGTTGCCAAGATGAAACATCCATTTTTTGCAACTCCAACTTTTATTGGTGGATTTAACTCAAGGAAATTCTTCGTTAAATCTCGCCTGTTGATCAAGTGATCTGATGCTCCAGAATCCATCAGAAATGTTATTGAATTTTCCTCGCACCTTTCGAATTCATAATCGCCAGTCATAAAAGCAAAACTGGAACACTCCATTGACGATAACTGTTGAGCCATTTGAGCAGTCTGATTTGTCTTCCTTTTCTCTGTCCCCTTCTGACTTTTCTGCTTCAGCTCTCTCAAATAAAAACGGCATTCACGTTTTATGTGTCCTGGCTTGTTGCAGTGGTGACATTTGATTCCAAAAACTCTTCTGTTATTTTTGAATCTATTGAACTGCCCAAATTTTTGACCGAAACCCTTGGTCTTCGATGTGTCGAAATTTGGCCTTTTTGTTACATGCATTGCACTTTCAGCATGAAGTACTTTTGCACTCGTATCTGTACTTTCCGCTTTTATTTTCACCTCGTGATCAAGAAGTCTCGTTTTCACAAATGCCAGAATCAATGTATCTTCCGACAATCTCTCTATTGCGGTAATCACACCATCGTAAGAAGGTGGAAGAGTTAATAATAAGTGTGCCACTTTATCCGTCTCTTCCAGCTTAGCACCAGCCGGTGATAATTCACTAATCAGATCATTGAAAACAGTAAAATGTTTAACCAGCGGTATGTCTCCTTCCAATTTCAAACTGAGCAGTTTCTTCCTAACAGCCAATTGAGTTGCAACACTTTTTCTTTCATAAATTTTGTCCAGATTCTCAATAATTTCTTTGGCGGTTACATTTCCACTTGCAAAGCCAAGAAATGAATCTGACAAGAATTCAATAATCACACCCCTAGCAGTGTTTTCGGCCTTATCCCAGCCGTCAGGTTTCTCGTCAGGAATCATTTGGTCAATAACTTTAATCACACCTAGTTCAGTTAACAATGAACGAATTCTGAACTTCCATACACTGTACTTATCACCATCAAGAGGAGTAATGTTTCTTTTCATTTTTAATTGATCCATAATAGGCATTAATACACGTGTCCTTGCACAATTAACAACCTGGATCAAATGCACTCTATCTCACTGAACTTGAATTTAACTAAACTTAAATTATCTTGGCAATTTAATAACTAATAAAAACTTAACACAATTAAAAATGTTTTTGCACAGTTTTACACGTTAGACCTGGGCCCATAACCTGTTGGAAATGGGTTTATTCAATAACTCTCCTCAGCTTGTGATTTTGTAATATATTTTATTATCCACGCAACAAGAGTGACTTCCTTACTATACCAATGATCTGAAGGAACTAACCGCATCCAAATTAACGAACTGACCTAAAGCATAGACGACTAATCTCGTGTGCGTGCGGGGCTCTATTAGCTCTCATATAAACAACAGTTCAAACCTTATAAACAGGATGAAAGGAACAGTATAAGGCATCCCCTTTCACACGAGAATGAAACGTTAATTTTTGTATTGATTTTTATTGAAAAATCTAACAAAAATGAGCTAAGAATAAAAAAAGGAATTTCTTTGGTTTTAACAAAAATAAGAAAAAATAAACTGTATTTCTTATGAACTACGAAATGAAAACGAAGTGATTTGATTATGTTCTACAGTTCAGGTATAACGGTTGCTTAGCAACATAGCTTTTCCTAATTTACCATTTATTTCTTATCGCAGCGTGTATTTTTTTTATCGACAAAGAAGTTAATTTTGCTATTTTTGTCCATAAGTGGACGCACTGTGCGTCTTACGAAAAAAGTAGTAGAACGTAAACGTTTTTTGATATAATCAATAATTTAAAAGATTCCCGAAATGTTTTCTCGTTATCCGATCAAACTTAAATTTTGAATAGACTATTTTTGTATTAATTGATAAGTCGACAATGAGAGCCACTCTGGTGTTGACACTTAAAAGGGACATACTGCATAATGAACGCTATATTCTTTAGAAGTGAATGAAGTAAAAACAATGTCGCAATTAGATCGAATATTTTTTCTTTCTTTTGAAAGATAGTAAATATTGTTATGTACATAATTGTATTTTGGATAAAAGCTATGCATAACTTTTTGGTGTTATACAGTATTGCCTCTTGACACTCAACTTAAATAAATCCAAGCGTTGCATCGTTCTGAGGAGTATTGTTATCTGTTATTACTGGTTACCTGGGTTAGTGTTTGTTTTCTTTGGGGATTGGGCCATATGTTTCTAGTCGAAATAAATCCAAGCAAGGCATAAATGGAAATACTTTTTTAAATATTGCTGGTTAGATGGGTATGTACAATACCTAATGGAATGAAGGTGAATTAGAATAGAAGTGTGAGCACAAGGACACAGTACTATTATCATACATTCTTGAAAATAAATTATTTACTTCTTGCATCTCTACTTATCTTATAAATAATACAAATGCATAACTACTTGCATAGTTATGCAATGCAACGATAAAGCAAGTTTTTTCAATACATTGGATCAGGCCTCGGATTTAAGTGATGTTTTGGCCCGATTTTCAGAGAACGCCTCCTTCCACCGCCGCGCGTCTCGGCTCTACGGTCACCAGTCGGCTCGAAACTCCGCAGGCGCGTAGCATTAGGGCGACACTCGTATCAATAGGATTCCACATCGTCCCATGTCCCATGGATCATATGGCACACACCTGCGAAGCTTCGAGCCGCTGGGCGATCGCGAGCGCTAAGACATGCGGCGGGAGAAAGGGGGCGTTGCCTCTGAAAATCGGCCCGAAATATCACTTCAGAGCCCCGACTCCAGGCGCCATGACCTGCGTGTGTGCACTCACACAAGAAAGGAAAGCGTGCGCGAGAGAAAGGCTCGATTTCATAGAATCGATCCCGCGTCTCTATAATTGCATTAATGAAACTTTCACGGATATACCACACACGGTTAGACTTCACCACAGCCCGGAAGGTATGTTTGAACGCCAATAAATTCATCATTCGTTCAGGAGAACGTTATTTATGAAACTGGCAAGCTTGAGACAGACATCGATGTAGGCAACAAGATGGCTGCAGCATCTTGACACACTTCACATTTAGCAAATATTGAACGATTTAATGGTTAAGCACCCTACCGGGCTTCCTTGAACTAGCATAAAATCACATAAATTCGATTTTTCACAATCTATCACTTCTGGAAAGCGGTGAAACGATTCTACGATTTGCACTCATCCGACGTGAGGATAGTTCAATGATTTTCCGTCGGAGGCGTTTATGGCACATTTTAGTTAATTTGGCCAGGTTATCGTCAGAGTCGATAAAAATACAAACCAGTCGGTAAATGTAAATTATAATTTCACACCACGAACGGCGATTCATGTGTGAATACCTGATGCGTGAACACAGACGCAAGTAAAACATAGTTGCCGCAACGTATCAAGACCTCTGTCACGCTGTGCCACATCTGTTACAATTATAACCATCAGCAAAATGCATCGGCTCGAGCCGCCGCAAACTTTTTCGTAGATTTGAGACCCCTTGGGGTTCATTCTTTTTACATTAATTTTTTAAAATTTGTAACTATATAGAAATGATAAATATTTGATTACAAATGTTTTAAAAATATTTGTTAAATACTTTAATTTAATATACGTAAATATGAAGTTGAAGCGCTTTTTTCTACCGTTTTACCAATTATGGTACTGTTTAATATTTCTAACATTTGGACGTGTATACACGTCAATCCAAAGCTCAAAATATGTAACTCAAAATTTAAATCATTTGGTGGTATGTTTCATTTATAATAAGAATAAAGCTGCTATGTTAATATATGATTGTGAAATATATTAACTATATTATACAACAATAATATAATGGTAATATAATTAAAATATATGTGAGATTATCGAAGGCGCTTGAATAGGTATTCAAATGATTATGTGGGCGTGTATGTGTTAAAAAGTTGATTTATTTAGCTCTCAACAATACAATGTCACCATGGCCTTTTTGACCATTTTATGCTTCGCTCTAAAACAGGAGAAGTTATGCTAGACAAAGATAGGTCCATCACTATGATAGATAAAGATAGGTCCATCACTATGATAGATAAAGATAGGTCCATCACTATGATAGATAAAGATAGAGCTATGTACGTCTGATGGACCTATGAGTCCACGACCAACTGGCGGGTCGCGGGCTACGTGCGACACGCGTCGTGTATGCGGTGTCACACCTATACCCTTCTAGGCACAGCAAGACGGGAATCGGTGTGACACCGCATACACGACGCATGTCGCACGTAGCCCGCGACCTGCTAGTTAGCTGTGCCTGACCTATGTCAAGCAGCAATATGAAACTTCTCCCATAAGTTATAATATTATTTTAAAAGAAGTTAATAAAATCATATATCTATATACCATACATGAAATACATCAAAAATATGAATAAGACGTTCTATTATTACACACATGAATATTGCTTTATCAATCTGTTTTGTTCCACATGACCCTGGAATCTCTTTCAATCTGCACTATTCTCTTTTATGTACGGCAAAAATCAAAACCTCAACTTGAGTCGAATCAATTTAAGTTTTCCTGAAAAGCAAAACTGTAATAGATATGACAATATCAATTATCTCTCCGTATTTTTCGTTTGTCATTCTACACAATGACCATAGCAATGAAAAAGCGAATGAAATGAATTAAAAATTATCAATATATGCACGTTTGGTACTCGTATGAAATAACTAAAAATAAATATTTTCTTTTATTTCTGATGGTATAATTGCATTCGCAACAATAATTATTTGTAAAAAGAAATAATAGTATGATCTAAAAGAAAGGCGAAATAGTAGAGAAAACATCACACGAGTTTTCCTGCACTTCATCTACGACTCCTCAATTTAAGACGTCTCAAAATGCGCTGCGTACAATGTACTTTAATGTTAGAAATATTGAACAGTACCGTAATTGGCAAGATACATGGCAAGAGAAACGATAGCACAAAAAGCGTTCTAGGTTCAGATTTACGTACATTAAATTAAAATATTTAACAAATGTATTTAAAATATTGGTAAGCAAATATTAATAATTGTCATATAATTAGGAATTAGACAAAAATTATAGTAAAAAAGATATACCCGAGGGGGATCGAACCTACAAAAAAGTTTTCAGTGGTTCAGCAGCTATGTCTATGCCCAGCAGGAATCCAAATCTCGGCTCGAACCGATTCATTTTGCTGATGGCCAGGATTGTAACAGATGTGGCAACAGTGTGATAGAAACCCTAAGTATGTGATTTGGCAACTATGGCCTCCCACTCTCCGTTTATAATTCTGCCTAATGACATTAGATATTATTTCTGTATAATGACTTTAGATGTCACCCTGTCAAATGTCGAACCTGCCAACTTTTTGTTTGGACTAACGCCCGTTTTTTCGCAATAGCGCTTAAATCGATTCGGAGTTGGCACCAAAAGAGTCCCCTTGTCACGGGATTTCGTGGCAAATAAAATAAAATGAATATCCTTCAGAATTATTTCCGTAGAAATAGTCAGAGTAAGAATTCGGGCAGAATAACGAACTGTAACGTACACACTCAGTCGAGTAAGACTCGACTTTATTGTTTTTGGACTGTCCTTTTATACATTTAACGCTGGATCATGGAAAGAGATTATCTATCTCCTGAACCTTGTACTTATGGGGTTTATCCAGAGGATAGAAATTTTTAGGGCGTCATATACCCCTTTTTCTATTTTGGGTTGGTCCTCCAAATCTCACACGTTTGGTTGTGGTGATGATGATGGACTCGATTTCCCCTTGGAGACGGAGTTCCTGGTAGGTAGGTGGCTGTATTTGGTGTACTGTTTGATTGGTGGTCTTGCTTCTGGGCCAGCAGATCTTGATCTTTAGTGTGCCTGGTGCAATGCATTTAAGTCCTTTGAATAATCCGTAGGTTAAGATGGATCCTAGTGAAAGGTAGCTGAGGATTTGGAAGGTGGTCCACCCGGTCTCTTTCCAATCGTTAATCCTTTTCTCGTTCTGTAGTCCTTGTAGTATGATGGGAACTATTGGTTAGGGTGTCGTGTAAGGTGTTTACAGTAATGTCTCGATTAGTGTACCTCGCTCGGGACCGAATGAGTACACTAATCGTGTGCAGACACGATTCTCGAGCGAGTTCGGGTCCCCTTTGATGTTGTGGCAGCCGAGATACGGGGCAGCGTTCCAGGAAAAAAGCATGTTAAATACCCGTGTACGTGAGACAACACTACCGCGATCAAAATCTAATATTAAAACTTGTTCATTTTTGGTCCGTTTTAAATGAAGTTTTACCAAAGTGTTCGCTACAATCTCCTGATTAAAATGATACCAAACACGATACGGTTGGGACAATTTTTACTTATCACGGTATTAATAATTTTATTCTCCTTTATTATTATTTTCAATAACAACTAGAATATGTGTATATTAGTTAACAGCAATAAGGTAATTAGTAGTGAGATTGTAAATTTGGAAGTAAACTCTGGAATCGTGAGTCTCTTAATGTATCTCTTGTATCGAGAATTATTCTCGTTTCTTTGACATTACATTCGGTGTTCATAAGAGTTTATAATTTTTACTGATAAGAAATTGTAAGAATTTATATCTACTTTTTTGATAAAGAAACTACGCAGAGAAGAGAGCTGGGTCATTCATCGCATCAATAATAATAAGTAAATATATGTATAGTTCCAAAATATATGATTCTAGTTGTTATCGAAAACAATAATAAAGGAGAACGAAATTATTAATACCCTGATAAGTAAAAATTGTACACACCATATCGTGTTTGGTATCATTTTAATGAGGAGATTGTAACGAACATTTTCGTAAAATTTCATTTAAAACGGACCAAAAATGAACAAGTTTTAATATTTAATCTCGCTTGCATCAGTGTTGGCTCTCACCGCCATTCGATCTGGGTTCAGATTACATGCTCGGCGCTTCACGCTTCGCTGGTTCCAGGGGGGGGGGCCACCCCAAGTAGTGGTGATAGAAATGAACACTAATCGAGACATTACTGTAATTGTTTGCGAGTATATTTTACAGAAATGTTTTTGTACAATCGTTATAGGTAGAAGCAACGGTTTTGCCTGCTATTTTCATTACGGTAGTTTCGCTAAGTAAAATACAATCTTCGTTATTGTTAGCTATTAGGCTCGGCTGTTGTAAAGTATGAATTTCCCTGGTTTTTCATAGTGTTTGTATTTGTAGTGGTTTTACGGGTATTACGAGAAATGAGTTTTGAGTGTATAACGGTACATAAGTAACTTCCTGAATTTTGAATATACCCATTTGGCAGCGAAGCAGAGTGGTAGCGTGTAATTTCAAAATGTCTGATTGACAGTCGTGGTTGTCGATTAAAGAGTGACTGGCTCTAGCCCTTTTACCTAGATGAAAGGATTCTATCTTTTTACAGGGTTTTAGATAGTCTAGATCAAGTGGTATGTATTCGTGTGACCTATGGAGTATTATGTTGTTTTCCACTAATGGAATTACAAATGCGTAGCCGTTCTGCTCGGGGATAGGTATAATGTGCTTAATATTCCACTCGTTTCCTTCAGGTAAAGGGACTGTTAGATGGTACACTATATGGTTATCTTTTAACCCTTATGTTAGCAACCGAAATTTGAACGTCTGTCTCGTAACCGGGTACCCGGGTACCCCATACTGTTTCCATCGGCACATTAGCAAAATTGGTTGATTCCACCTATTAAATTTTTTACAATTTTATCGTTAAAGTGCTTTATTGACACTTAACTTCTTATATTTATAATAAATTGACTTCTTTTTGTTTTGTGGACTTAACCGATGTAGCCAATGAGTGGCTGAAATATGAAATTATATTCTTCCGAGACTGTTAGCTTTCATTTCTATAACTCAACAGCTGCAGCTTTAAACATTTTATGCAAATCTATTATATGTATATTCTTATACTGAAATGAAGTATCAGTTTTTTTTAAATATTTTAAGTACATGCTCTTCTAGGAAGTCTCCCAGTTTCTCAAGTGTCCAGTTTTCAACTTTTGATTCTTCGAATCGTTCCTAGTTCGATAACTAGAGAATGGATGCTTATCTTGTTTATATAAACGAATATAAGCTAGTATCAGAGACCGTCTCCAATATGCATCAGTTTGTATTCAGTTTTCGATTCGAGACACACGATTCTTTGCAGTTAGGTGAAACGGACAGTGCTTTTGTGAAATATAATTTGCAAGTTTCAGAAGTTCATATTGTAAAAATGTAAGCATTATCAATAACAATATATTGTCTAGAAAATCAAACAATCGTCGTGTGTTTCTACGTCAATTAGGGGAAGATCTTTCTTTTCGAACAATTCGAACCCGATTGGCAAATGCTCAAACTACGAGACATCTTTCCACAAAATTGGCAATATAAAGCATGAGAAATAGTCAAGTAGAAATAAATGAAATTCCTTCTATTTCAAAAAAAAGTCGTGAGATTCTGTTATATGTGTCGGGCTGATCCCGAAAAGAAACGACGAAGAACACGAAAGGCTTGCCACAAGTGCGACCGTCCTATTTGTGATAAACACGTAAATACTATAGCAATATGCAGAAATTCTCCACAGAATTGTTTAGTATTGCAATTTAATAAATAAATAAATCATTTTAGTTAAAAATTGGTTCATGTTTATGTGCATAGAACACCTAAAAATCTCGTCTCTTATATGGGTACCCGGGTACCCCGGATACCAAACAGGCGTATAAATATGTTTGAAGCTTTATAACTTAAAAAATTGCGAACCAATTTGATTTAAAATTGGTATATCGACGTAGAAACATCCAAACAATGGGGACCAGAGGTGTTTTGCCATATTGTTACCAGAACATCAAAAATTCTTGTAGGAAACATGAAATGGGTACCCGGGTACCCGGTTGCTAACATAAGGGTTAACAATATTTTGGTTTCTGTAATGCTGAGTAGTGTTTGATAGTTGCGTTCATTAAACTCTATAGGCGAATGTATATGGTTCTTTGTAGCTAGCTCTCTACGGGATTCCACAAATTTTGCTGGTTGTACAAGTGTTGGGTGAACGATTCCTCTTTGCCCTAGTAATATTTTTTTTTTTTTTTTATGTGGGAGTTTAAAGTCGCATCAACTACACGGGTTATTAGCGACTGTAGTAATAGTTATGGGTACATTAGAGGTAAGTGGTTGGGAGATGCGTTGCCTTGAGGGTCTTCATAGTTGGTCCCGTATTCCGATGGTGTCGCAGAAATTTAAAACTGCGTCCTGGTACGATGTTGATGTGACTATTTCCGTTAGGTTGGCCTTGATGTCCAGTCTTCTCCTTATTTGCTCGTATTTTCTGCATTCGGTGATGATGTGGTCGGTGGTTAGGTTTACATTGCACGTTTCGCAAATACTGGGAGGACTATTGTTGAGGATGTAGACATGTGATAGTTTACTGTGGCCTATTCTGATTCGCGTTAATGTGACTTGTTGCCTTCTGCTAAATTTGGGGTTCGTTGTGATATCGTAGAAGTTATCAATTGATTTGTGGAGTGAGCTTGCTTTATGGCTTTGCCATGTCCGATTCCAGGATTTTTCCCACAAGGGTGTAATGTGCTTGTAGATATCAGTGAGCGTATTTAGCATAGGTAGGTTGTCGCTTTCTAAGGTTGATGCGATTTTCGCTTCCAGGTCGGCTATTTCGTTTCCATATTTATCCTTGTGAGATGGAATCCATGCTATTACTACTGTCTTGTTAGATTTAATCAGTCGGTCCTATGTTTCTTGAATTGAGGTGTATATCTCGGTGGTATGATTCGTGGTTTGTGTTTTTAAGATGGAGGAAAGGGAATCGGAGAATATGATGAATTTATATTCGGGGGTGCTGTCTATGAGATTTAGGGCCAGGAGAAGTGCGTATGATTCAGCTGCGTGGATGCTGTTGAGGTGGTTCAGGCCGTATTTAACTGTTTTATTTTGCATGACGACCGCAACTCCTGTTCCATTCCTGCTATCCTTTGACCCATCGATGTAGATGTGCGCGAAGATGGTATGATTGCTGCAGAGGGTGGAAAAACGCTCCTTCCACTCCTCTGCATTTAATTTTTCCTTTTTGATAACCGGTATGTTCAATGTCCAGGGAGGTACTTTATGGAGTCTGTTTTTCTCCGTGGCCGGTAAAATGTATTGAAGTTCGTCAAGGTATATTTTGATTCTATGGTGGAGGTGGGTGTTGTGCAGTTGATTTTTAGTATTATGTCGATTTTTTGGGAAGCAATCCTCGTAGATGATTGGGTTGATGGATGTAGCGGCTCTTACAGCATATTTTAGGCTTAGTACTTTTCTTCTATGCCACAGAGACGTTTCCCCAGCTTCAATCAGAATGGTTCCAATAGGGCTAGTATGGAACGCGCCTGTTGCTAGTCTTAACCCGGAGTTGTGGACTGTTTCTAGTTTTTTAAGAGTGTCTGTTTTGGCTGAGTTGTATATTATTGACGCATAGTCAATTTTGGATCGGATAATTACTTTATAGGCCTGTAAAAGTACGGTTTTGTCCGCTCCCCAATTGTTATATGCCAGTGCTTTCATTATTTTTATCCTTTCTTTGCCGTTGTTGATGAGATTGTGTACATGTTTACTCCATGTGAGTTTGGAGTCAAACAATACCCCGAGGATTTTGGTACAGGTAACAACTGGGAGCTGATTTGTACCAATTTTTAAGACCGGTGCAACGGTTTCCTGCTGTTTAGAGAATACAATGCACTCTGTTTTTGACCAGTTTCAGACCAGTTGTACAGTTTGTTAAGGGCCTGTTGGATGAGCAGTTGAGAGGAGTTGGTGGATTTTCCCTTACATAGGATGGTAATATCGTCAGCAAATACTCTTGTAATAACAGGGGGTTTGGTGATGTCGCAGGCGTCATTGATAGCTATTAGGAATAGTGTGACACTTAGAACGGATCCTTGGGGCACACCATTTTCAATCATGGTTTTCTGTGATAGGCATTTGTTAAAGCGGACCTGAATACTTCTACTATGGATGAAGTTTTTGACGAAGTACCACATATTGCCACCGATTCCCATTTCATGGAGTTTGATTAAGATTCCCCGTCTCCAGACCATATCATAGGCCTTTTCGATATCTAGGCTGACTGCTAGAGCGTGTTGGTTATTATCGAAGGCTTTTCGAATGTGAGTTTCTAAGCTAGCAAGGTAAGACGTGGTGGAGTGTCCCGTTCGAAACTCAAACTGGTTGTGTGCGATGAGTTTGTTGGATTCGAGGAACCATCTTAGTCGAGCATTTATAATTTTCTCGAGTATTTTACACATATTACATGTTAGTGCGATTGGTCTATAGTTATTAGGTTTGGTAGGGTCTTTACCGGGTTTCGGTATTGGGACAACAAAGGCTTCAGTCCATTTTTTGGGGAATGTGTTGTTTAGCCATATAATGTTATATAATTTGAGTAGTGTCTCGATTCCAATATCAGGCAGGTTTTTTATTAGGTCGTTAGGGATGTTGTCAGGACCTGCGCCGGAGTGTTTTATGGTTTTTAGTACGTCGTTGATTTCCCTTGTAGAGATGGGTGTGTTGAGATAAGAGTGAGTGGTGTCAAAAGTTGTGTCGATTGTTTTCTTTTCTTGGTCTAATTTGTACTGTCTAAAGTTTTCTGAGTAGTTCAGGGAGCTGGAGTTTTTTGCGAACGTCGTTGCAAGCATATTTGCGATTTCATGTGAGTTGGATATAGTATCATTTGTGTCGTTCAACATGAATGGAGTATGGTGGTTTTTCCGGTTGCCTCTTATTGTGTTTATTTTGTTCCAGATCTCTTTCATACTGTTGGTTAGTAACGATACGAATTTAGTCCAGCTGTCCTTTTTACTTTCTTTAATAGTTCTTCTGGCGATTGCTCGTAATCTCTTGTATTGGATTTTATTTTCTTCGGTATTGCGTTTTTTATAACGATTGTAGGCTTGCTTATAGTTTCGGAGGGCTTCTTTGCACCCGTCATTCCACCAAGGGGTGGGTTTGTGTTTTATTGGGGGAAAATTTGTTCCAATGATTTCCATTGCTGCCTTAGTGATAAGCGTTGAGAACATTTCAACCGCAGTATCGATATCGTTCGTTACGTCCAGAATGTTGGCTTGTTGTATGAGTGTGGACAACCGTTCATTGTACAGCTACCAGTTTGCTTGGTTGAGCCTCCATCTCGGTATAGAGGAGTGCGTGTTGTGTTTTTCTGGAATGTTATTAAACTGTAGGCGAATTGGGAAGTGGTCACTGTCATAAAGATCGTCTATCACGGTCCACTCTATGTTGTGGGCAAAGTTGGTGCTACTGATCGTCAAATCGATGTTACTAAAGGTACCGTTTGCTGTGTTAAAAAATGTATAGTGGTTGGTGTTAAGGAGAGTGAGCTCAGTGTTCTCTAATAACGAGCCAATTTTTCGACCGCGAAAATCATTTCTAGTGGAGCCCCAGAGAGTGTTATGACTGTTAAAATCGCCTAGTAGTATGAAGGGTTTTGGCAGTTGTGATATAAGGTCTTTAATTTCCCTTACATCGAGGTCGTAGCTTCTTGAGAGGTATATGTTGCATATACAAAGTTTAACCGGGTAAGATATTAGGACAGCGACCGCTTCCCGGTTGGTTTGAAGTTGAACTTCAGTGGAGGGTATTTCATTTTTGACAAAGGTAGCTACACCTCCACTAGCGTGACTGGAGATATTACGATTTTTAGCGAAGCCTTTAAAGTTTTTAATTTGTCCGATGGTGTTACCTTTAAAGTTGGTTTCTTGTACGCATAAGGCAATAGGATCATATTTTTTTATCAATAATTCGATTCTTTCTATTCGCGGATAGAAACCGTTGATGTTCCACTGTACTATGTTATTCATAATTATGTTGTTGTTGTGGTAGCAATGTATAGCAGAAATAGTAGTTTTGGTTACCTATGAAGTTTCGGAATCGTAGTCCGGTGACCAGTTTACCGAATTGTGGGTAGTTGATTTTTCGCTTAGCTTTCTGCACAGTCGATGTATTCTGTTTTTGATACTGCTTTCTTTGAGGAGCGGGTGTATTGTTTCCAGCATTTCAATAAGAGCGGGTATGTTTTCTGTATAATCTTGAGCAACATCGTGTGGGTTTTTTGATCCAAATGAGTTTTCGAGGAAACTTTTTAATTGTAGGAAATTAAGGATGTGATTTTTATGGGGGTTTTCAATTTCGTTTTTAGCCAAATCAAGCATTCTGTCTAGTGTTTTAGATGTATAGACGGGTGGCGTCGGGCGTATTAGTCTTTTCTTGTTCTGGGGGATGATTTTTGTTCTGGTAGTAGTGGGTGGATTTGGCGTTTTGAAAATTTCATCAGAGTGTGCAATCTCATTCGGTGATTCGGATGACGTGTCAGATAGTGGTCTTTTGTTTGGTTTTGTAGTCGCTGTGGTCCCTATTGGTTCGGTTTCTGTGGCTGTTGGTATGCTCGGTAGAAGTTCGGCATCTTGAATGTGTGTGTGTATGGCTTGTGTACGTTCTGCCGGTTCGGTTTCCAAAATATTATCATCGCCTGATATTGGCTTGGTATTGTGTATAGGCGCTTGGGGCGTTGAGGTTTATATTTTCGTGGTGGTGGTGTCAATCGCTGTGCTGATTCCATTTGTTTCCGTGTTTTGCGGACATTGTTTGACTATATGCCCTTCTTGTTTGCATAGGAAACAGTTTAATTTGTCAGTCGTTGCGAAAATGCGGTATACTGTGTCTTCAACGCAGACCGTAAAAGATTCTGGTATTTTTTTAACATCTTCGGGGTTCACGTACACCTGTCTTCTAAAGCTTAGAATGTGGGCGTATTCGGGTTCCGACATTCCTGCTCTTAAGAGTGTTATTTTGGAGCAGAGTCGCACTTTATTTGACTTGAATACGTCTTCAATTGTTTTACTTGGGATAACTGGGGAAACATTCGACAAAATGATACGTTGAGCGGGTGAGATCATTGGTCTGATATCTATTTGGTTGTTGTTGATTTCTATTGTTTTATAGTTACTGGTTTGGTTAAGTACTGTTTCTTTTTTATCTAAATACATACATATTCTGCTGTTTGATATTCGTGAGATATATTTGATTGCTTTAGGGCCTATCAAGCTTCCTATATTGTACTTGCATAGTCTTTGATGGTGATGCCGTCAATTGCTTGGAGAATTATGGCTTGGTCTTTAGTGGGGACGGATTCTAGTTTGGTTGCGTTTGCGTAAGATTTTGTTACTTGCGTGGCGATGTTACTGGTGTAGTCATTTTCGGTAGTGTTAGTAGAAGGAAGGCCCTTGTAGTCAGGAGTTTTGTTGTCTGTAGGTTTTTTTGTTGGCTGCATATTGGTTGGGTGTTATTGTATCCACACACAGTCCTTGTGCACTGCTTGCACTTGTGGCGTTGCCGCGAGCGTCTCTGCACTATTAGATTCGACGATTATATTCGACACACGTAAGCGATACCGTAAACACGTCTGTATACTTCGGTGGTGAAACCGCGGCTGACTAGTAATATTGCGTTTACCAATACGTCCAACTCTGCTGATGTCTCGCTGATAAGACTTTGAATTACAATGAGTTGGGCGTTTAGATGTAACCAGTCGTTTGATTTGAAAAATTGCTCGTTTATTTCGTTACGTAATTTATTAAAATCTTCAATATGAGTTTGATTCATCATTACCATGATCAGTTGCGTTTGATTGTAAACTGTCTTGGTTATTTGATTATTTGGGTGAAAGAGTTTGTCCATGTTTTTGTTTATTAGCTCTAGGTCGTAGTTGTCTAGAGTTCCAAATAGTGATTTGGATACTGATCCGATGATGTTCAATAATCCTCTTTTCTCCCTCAAGTGAAAAAGATGATTGAATTCATTTAGTTTTGATTGAAGTCTATCAATGCGAGGTTCTAGGGCTTGAATTTCAATATCGGTTTGACAAGCAAATTCTTTACAATTATCTTTTATGGGTGTAAGGTCGTTTCTAATTTCTTGCGTGGTTTCGAATACGTTTCGTGTGTTTACGGGTATTATAAATTTTAGTTCATTGTAATATACGAAGGCGTTACCAATGTCTTCTATGTATATGTTTGTTTTGTTCAGAGGTATGAATTCGAGGCAGTGTGTTGAAGCGGCAAGTGTTAGTAATAAGGATATAGTTAACCTGGAACAGTACGATACATTTTTAGTCTGTTACCGTGTATTTTCCGAGTGTTGAAAGGTTCCGTTAAATATTTGATAGTGTATGTAGGTGGATTTGCATTTATTATTTCAACTGGTCCGAGCCATTCTATGTCTAACTTGTTTTTCTTATGGTCGTTGTGGATTAGAACTTTGTCACCGATATTGAATAGGGACTGTAGTCGAATGATACGCCTGTCTTGATTCCTTTGATAACGGGCTTTGTTTTTCTCTAAGGTTTTTTGAGCTTTGGTAAAGTATTCGTCATGTCGTTTCTTCCATAATCTGAGCAGGTCTTCTTTGGTAATGGCAGGAGAGGTGGCTATTGTAGAGGGCATGTTGGCTTTAAGAAGGTTAGTTCAAATGGGGTGGGTCCTGTGGCTTCATGTACAGAGGTATTGTAACCCATGCAAATGAGGTTGAGGTTCTTGACCCATTCGTTTTGTTTGTCTAAAGTGCAGGTTCTAATTAAATCTTTTTCTGCGCTGTGCGTTCTTTCCAATGAGCCGCTTGATTGAGGGTGGAATGAGATAGTTTCACAGTGTTTGATTTTAAGTGCTGACTCGAATTGTTCCATTAGGTTACAAACAAAATTAGTCCCTTGGTCGGTTAATATGTGTTTTGGTGAGGAAAATATATAGATGTAATGTTCCAGTAATTTTGGAATGATGGTTGTAGCTTGCTGATATTTTAAAGGAATTAGGAGAAGGTATTTGGTTACTACGTCCTGTATTGACAGGATGTATTAGTGGCCTTTGTTAGTTTTGGGTAAGGGTCCGAATATATCCATGGCTATTTTGTCGTTAGGTTCTTTGGGCGTATCCGTGATTACTGCTGGTTCCCTAGGTCGAATTCGCGTGAGCTTTCCGCGTTGACAAATTTCACAAGGTTTAACAAAGTTCTGAACATCGTTTTCTAAATTGTCCCATCTTTCATTTATTCGCGAAATAGTACGGTTTTCGCCGAAGTGCTGTGTTGAATCTGAATTATGATTTTCGTTCAAGATTTGTAGTTTCTCCTCTGGTGTGTATTCTCTATTCGTTTCTTTACCTATGGTTAGTCGTAATTTCAATTTAGTCGTAAAAAATCTTAACATAAGTTCTAATTTGATTTGTTCGAGCGCAGTGAATCCTATTTGTAACCCCAGTTTTAATTTGCCGGTGTTGCCTATTCTATTGTTTTCTTTATCAATGATTCTGTATAATATTTTTAGCCATTGATCTTCGTTGTATGGTCGTTGTTTCATCTCGAAAACTAAGGCCGAACGGCGGTTATATGCATAGGAAAAAGTTGTCCAGAATACTGAATTCTACACATATTAAAAAATCATCGAAATCGGTGAGGTAGTACCACTTCCGTAGTTTTACCGTAAATTGTTGTACCTCTTAAGATAATGTAACAATAAATTTGTTTGGTATAAACAAATTACTTTTTACAAAATCTGCGCCCACTTTTTGTTTTACCTCACGAAATCATCAAACTTTTGCTTAAGAAGTTTTCTTATATCTGAGACAGTCTTCGAGATACCATTTTTATGCTGAAACTTCAAGGGGTGATTTCATCCCTAAACTTGCGTTTGTGCAGCTATAAAAAAATACGTGTCCGGGTTATTCCACGCCAAATCGATCACTTTTGAACGTCACTGTAAGAGTACTGTTTCTTTATTCATGATAGTTTTATTCCAAGAATTCCACATACATTTATAATCAAGTAAGTGATATAGCATTTGCGCTTTGCTCTGCTGCACTCTGCTCAGCGTAACACACACACACATACGTCTACGTACAAAAGGAACAAAGGAATGCATGAGGCCCATGCTGAGGCGGGAACTAGCGCTGAGTTACGAACTTCTATTCACAACAATTCACAAGAACAGAATATAATAATACGTTTCCGGAGGTAACTGCGCGTAAATAGATAGGGATGCTCTATCTAAGACGCTTAAATCAGCTATTCTTTATTAACCGTTCCGCTAAACTGTTGTCAGGACTGTTCCGAACGGCGATCGATGCAAGAATGCCCTGCTGCATCGTGATCGCCAAAAAGGACGCGCTGTATGTGTTTTCCCCGGCGCCATGGCTTCAAGGGCCTCAGTCCCGTGTTCCCTCCGGCCTATGGTGTCCTGTGGGTACGTGCGTTATCGGGCCTCGCGCTGACGTATCCCAGATGACCAGCTAGGGCGCTCGCGGTTCGAAATCCCTTGCATCACCATCGGCGATTTTGCTCTAAATGATATATGTTCTAATCCATGTGAAATTAGGGGGGGGGGGGTTAAGTTATCATTTCTCCAGTTGACAATTTGTTTAGAAGATAAATTATTGCGAAAACGGGCTTTACGCAGGAATTTTTATCTCAGGAACTGTTTATCCGATTGAACTAATTTTTTTTTATTTGTTCACAAAGGATAGGACTATTAAAGACTAATTTTCTCAACCTTGATAATAAACTTTATAATGTCGAAAAATATAAACAAATTTTGTTGCGTTTTTTCGATGGTGGGGCACGCGGACTTAAATCTTGAAAAAAATATGTCCAAATTCCTTGAGGTTTCCCCTTCAAAATGATGGACAATTGAAAATTGGCTTCACAATAAGCTAGAAAAGGACGCGGCGACCGCCGTTTCACGTCCCTCCCCCCTAATTTTACATGGACTACAACATATTTCATTTAGAGCAAACTCGCCGATGGTGATGTCCAAAAGTGATCGATTTGACGTGGAATGACCCTCCCTTATTTTCGCCTGCTTAATATATCCACCAAGTTTCATCAAAATCGGAGACGGACACCCTGGTATGGTTCCTTGTAAGTTTCAAATACAAGTCTCTATATTCAAGAATTTGGAGTTTACAACGGGTTAAGTGTAAGGCCGTCCGCACACCAAACTACTCAGAAGAAACTGATTAATGATGCGAGTAACACATCAGTTACTTTTGAGCCACTTCTAATACAATTATATGAAGTGTCGCACACAGCGCTACTCATTAGTAACCAGTTAGTGACGCGCCACTAGTTCATTCCGAGTGATTCGGCTTCTCGATCACTTAGCAACTACAGTTTCCACTTTCCTGACATCTGTGCAGTATTTTCATTGCAGCACTCACGCATTATCTCATATTTGTATTTTGCTTTCTTATGACTGGAGCAATCAGTTGCAACAGATCCATATAACTCTGTTTCGACATTTGATAGAAAGTAATAAATTTAGAATCTGTTTGGTGCAGTCCCTTTGCTGCTACAAATAATCTACAGTTGATATTTTTTTAGAGATATGAATGAACCCAATCTTTTTATGTATATTCGTCTTCTATAATGATAGTACCCTATCATATTTTTCTCGTCACTAGAGACAGTAGCTAACATAATTTTACTAGTTTGCATGGTAGATCCCACTTAACTGAAGCAACTTCTGTTACTATTGAATAGCTGCGTGTGCGGAACCGACTCATTAACCAGCAAGTAACTAGTTCGTGATTTCAGTCACCAACCAATTACGTTTATGCTTAGTAGCTTCGCGTGCGAACGGCCTAGGATTGTCGCAGAACTAAGGATCCACCTTCCTCAGTCTTTACGGAATGGTAATGTAGAACTTAGAATTGAAGTTGCCTGATAGGAGAATTACGTATGTACTGGACGGTGACTGTTGCTCCAGGGGGATTAAAACTCGATTTCGCTTGAGAATGACCCAGCTGACCCAGCTAGCACCGACGTAGTACAGAGCTAGTCTACAGATTCGATGAAGTGTTTTTTGTGTTTTTATTATATATATTCCATGCATGGATTAAGCTGTTCCTGAAAGTGTTTAGCAGGTATTGCAAAATTTGCAAAACAACCGCTGACATGAGAAAAGTACTGAGTCGATGAGTACGATGGATCGATCGTAACTTCGTGTCTTTTTTTATACAAAAAAAAAGTGCCCGAAAAGATGGTAGGGACAGGTACGCTCCTAACAGAGCCTAAGGCTACTTGTATTCAGAGGCGCTAACTTCCCGCTTAATCTGAAGACTCAATGTCAGCTCAAGATCGTCTAGGTCGTGGAATCTGTCTTTTCGTGGGCTACAATATAGTAATACTGAAGATATGCCTTGCCATTGAAAAACCTCAAAGTAGCCTTTACATCTCAATAATCAAACAACATACAAAATTCAAATGCATGCATCTAGTTAGCCTCCCTGAATGCAACATATTTCATTTGTCCGTTTGTAAACATTTTTTGAGGGCGTCAATAATAACCGGGTTATTTTAGATAGCAGTCATTCCTGGCTCGCTCTGCACTAGTGGTTGGTACAGTTGTATTTAACATAATGTGTACTGTGAGCTTTCGAGTGTAAAAGGAGTGCGATTTCTAGAGCGACGGATAGGTATATACATAGAAATCTAATTTACGTAGAATATAAGAATAGAGATGTATAAGGGGCACATATCAGTGATGTATGTAGCCATCCCAAGAAAATCGGTCTCTGTTAAAATAATTTCATTTGCAAAGTAAGATGACCAACTAAGAGAACCGTCCAAACAACACTTTTGGTTGGTTGTAACTACTCGCTATTCAACTAAATTACTGGACGTGTCTGAACCGGCCTTTGTGGAGTGCGCGAAGTGTAAAGAAATTTATTGGATTGACGAAATTATATTTCGTCCAAATTGAAACTGCTTTTTCAAGTTGTGTTTCGAGAGGCACTACTACTCTGCATATTTTTTAAATTCGGTACAAAAGGTGGTACAAATTACGGAAGGCTATTGCGGGTCACCGATGATCCGCAGATCAGGCATTTTAAACTAGCAATATGTAATTAATTATTAACATAATGTTTCTAGGTTACATTCCGAACACGCATCTACCATTGTAACATAAACAGTCAGGGTGTAATTTGCTTGGACATATTAAAGGACAATTGGTCTCCAGCGCTTACAATTTCGAAGGTTCTATTATCCATCTGTTCTCTGTTAACAGATTGTAATCCAGGTAGATTCAAATTCATAATTGTTACAGTTATATCAATATGATTATAAACATGTACTTTCTTTTCAAAGATGCTAAACAGAGTGTGACATTGTCGATAATACAAATGCAGACGATATGATGCTTCGTACAAAATCAAGTCGAACTTGTAAAAATAAGTGTTCTCGTTCAAAACTTGCTTTCCCACATGTTCGATTTGAAAAGTGTATTATTTACTTGTGCACTTGACTAGCATGGGCAAATTCGCAAAGGAGACAACTGTGTTTGTAAAACAACGTTTGTATGAACATACTCATCCTTCGGGCCAAATGTTTGGCTGGTTAGGCCTACTGAAGGATAAACTTATTACATATATATGTACATACTTTGCAGGAGGAGAGACAGATAAATGTTGCGTTGGGAACGAAAAAGTAGAGATGATACATCTATAATAGTACAGTACAGTAATGTCTTGATCCAAGCGAAAGATTTCTACACCATGCAAGCGAAAAGTTTATCCCCACCACTGCGGGGTATACCCCTTGAGGCGTCCAGAAGTTCACTTGGCGATCAGTGTAACGCGATCCGGGCTCGGGTATATCGGTGAGCTAATATTAATTCAACCATGAAACTTTGCTATTTCTCATCCTTTTCTTATGAAACTTTTACATATCATAGCTGACAATTTTCTGATTAAAATGACACCAAACACGATATGATTTGGACTATACTTACTGCCTTAATTGACAATAATAAGTTAAGACCGCAGAAAAGGATAGCTAGTGAAAAGAAAAGAGAAGCTGCGATCGTGGCAATCGGCAAAGATCAAAGGCCCAGTACACGGTTTAACATACCAACTTATTACCGTTAATTAAGACAGTAAATATAGTCCAAATTATATCGTGTTTGGTGTCATTTTAATCAGAAAAGTGTCAGCTATCCTATGTAAAAATTTCATAAGAAAAGGATGAGAAATAAAAAAGTTTTATCTTTGCATTAGTGTTATTTCACCGATACGCTGGATATTGTTTTTTGGCTTGGCTGCTCGGTTCTCTTTCTTTACTCGCTGTCCTTTTCTACGTTCAACGCTGTCGGCAAATTTCAAACAATGTAGGAACTACACGATGGAAGCGAACGTTCAGACCCGAGGCTTTCGCTTCGATCAAGACATTACTGTAGTACTTTTTTACAACGTTTAACAAATATCTTTTACAATCATGTCATCTTGAATAGAAAAATGTAAATGACTACATATTCGACGCGGTTGTTGTTTAGGAAGGCACCGTACGAGACAGCAGATCTGGAATAAAAAATTGTATTTTGTGGAAATAGATTTTCGAACAGAGCTATAGTATTTTGATCGCGTGACGCATGGGGGGGGGGCTACACTAAGTCAAGCTACTATCGAATTGGTATTGGTTTTGGTATATTATGCTAGTGTTGGATCTACACGTTTCAATCTATATTTTCTGCATGGAACACTTACGGTAACCAAGATTACCCTTCTTGGACACCTTTTTCCAACAGTGTACCACATACTCCAGCGACTGTGGGCCCAAATACTATAGTCCTGTTCGAACATCTTTTATGTTTCAAATCTACTATCTCTTCGGTACTTCCAAATTTCGTCAGTATTGGCCACCGGCCCCACTCGGTAGTATATACCTCAACTTTTATTAGGTAGAGCTTGCCAGTGTCGAAAGTGCTGGGGTTGATCTGTCTTGGAGCATAATGAACGTTATCCCTATCTTTGTTTCCCCAATCGACGAGTGTGCGCATACTCAATGAAATTTGGATACGATCTCACAATTTCAGCCCTCTTTTGCATGAAAAGTCAGCTCAAATGTATTTAGACATCATCGATGCTGTCATACTCTGTATATGTTCATATCGAGAATATTCTATCTAATGGTATTGTGCAACTTCAACGATATTTATCATTTAGTCGAACCTCGGTAGCTCGAATCGTAAGGGAAGAGCAAAAATCTTCGAGTTATGGAGGTTTCATCCTATCGAAGTTTCTGAGTAAGAGAGTTTTAACCAATGAAAACTCAACTTATACGCGCTTCGCACATAGGTCAGCATTAAATTTGTCTAGCCATCCGTTGCTAGCTCTAAAGTTATTGCGGCCCAGTCACTTAGCAAAAGCGTCGGCTTTCCCGTGTAACATTTGGACTTTCTATTCTGATATTATTATTTCTGCGCCGTTTAAATCATTTCAAGAAACGCTTCTCAGCGGGCCGAAATTCAGCAATTCCTTTTCTCTTGCGACCTAAATTAGTCGCAGTAGTTCGTATTCTGGAAGCAACTATTGCAAAATTTTGATTTACCGGGGTAAACTTTGTTAGGCTTTTGAGTTATAGAGATAAAGTAACGTATCTAAACGTAGCAAACGATTGGAGTCATAGGAGGTTTTTACAGCAAAGCAGAAGAAAACGAAGAAAATTGTAGTCTTATAGAGATTTTTGAGTTACCGGAGTTCGACTGTACATCTAAGATTGTCCCATGTTAGCGGATAATATATACGAAGTAAAAAATCTAAGCCATATATTGCTACATGTTACAGCGGACCCTCTAGTGGGAAGTATAGCAACGCAGTATCTACAAAATAGAGAAGAACATGATCGCATAGCACGGCTTTGGACAAAGCGTTATGCCACATGAGGGATTTTCTGAAACAAGTTGTCATTCTCGTTCCTTCAAAACGAAGAACTGCCACTTAAGGGAGCCCGCTTTAATTATATTAATAATTTGATTATTCGGATCGATCAATTGTTTGTCATAAAAGTTAATCAAAAGAATCACACATTTCGATAATTCAAATGTTACTTATCAGTTTAAACTTATTTAAATATAGTGCTAGGCATTTCTCGAACTATATTCATCTGAAAAATATCTCAGATTACCATTTGTTTGATTAATAATGCTTAAAAAAAAATCGAACAAAGAAATTTGTACATATTTAAATTTGTACTACGCGGTGATTAAAATTTGTAAAAATTATTCATTGCTAAATTATTTGCAAATACTTATTCCACCATCGATTAATAAGTACAAGATTAACACATTCACTGTAGATTATGCTAACTACATATTGGTCGCATATGTGGGTCTCGTTAAAGAGAATTACCTTACGCTAATAACAAAAGTTGGAAATCAAAAGTATGTTCGGTTGTTCGAAAAAGGTATTAAGAAACGAAAAAAGTTCCCAATCTTTGATATTCCTTTTTTATGTTTATAAGCTGCGCTTTATAGCAAACGATATTAGTGATTACAAATGATCGTTCGAATAATCGCAGTTCAGGCTCTCCGCACCTTCGACAATTTATCGTATGTATATGTATATCTATCGAAGGTTTGCTTTAAATGAAAGACTCTTTGAGATCGTCAATACGATCATTGTGATGTGCTTTTATATTGAGTATGTAAATGTGCCTAAGATGAATGAATGTGCGTGCATCTGTAACTTTACTACTCTCTTTTTCACCCTGAAACTCTTAGAACGAACTTTGTATCTTCCAGAATGTAGTTTCGTGAATTCACTTGGTTAACCACACAGACATATGTATATTTAACGCAAACTTTTAGTCCCTGTTTTTTTTCCCCAGACCCACTCTTTAGATCAGGAAATTATTATAAATATTGATTGGCTAAAGCTTTACAATAGCATCCAAAACGTATTTCAACAATAAATTATCGCAAAAAAAAAGATTGATCTTGATTGGCTTCGAAAATACATCCAACTGAAAAAATTATTTTTATAGCAAAATAATTTTATAGCTACTTCAAATCGCTAAATTGGTTGCGAAAATTGTAAGAAAAGTAATATTTCTTAGTGTATCGTGTCTTCCAAAGAAAATAAGAATAGAAGTGATTTATCTGCCTTTGTAGGGCAACGAAATGAAATTGTGAATTCATATACATGTCAATTATTTTGATAATTATAGCGAAGAATATTGAATTATGAAAATTTTCCTAAAAGCATGACTCAAGAGTAAAGGGGTGAAAGTGAGAAGTTCTCACTCTTTTCTTTGGTCCGTTTGATTTGTTTATCTGCTCGTTCATAAATTTCGCGATGAGATAGTATTTAAAGTGGTACGCCCATTGACCGTACCTATTAATATGAATAGGCTAGGCAATATTATAAACAGTACGAATAATCCGATTTGTAATTAATTAGGCTGGTAGTTATTTTAAGGGGCCCTCTAGAATTTTTGCTATTTTACTATACTTCGTTTGGATTCTTTCTCCAATGAAATACAAAATCTGACGTTGTATTACCTAATAAACAATTGGATTTAAATTAATTTCACTATAAACATATTCCATTCCGCCCAAGGCAAGATAACACGATGGGAAAAGGAATACGTACTTTGCGAAAATTATTTATTTCAATTACAATGTGTTCGATCATTAATAACCACCATAGAAAATGAAATAAAGTGAACAGATGAATGTTGACTAATTTATGATAAATTTAGTGTTAAATATATTATTTGAATAACGATTGTAATGAATTGAATGCAGCGGTTTACTTAAGTTTGGACTGAGATGCCACGTAAAATTATATTTTGGTCGGGCCCGTAAAGTTTAAATCGCTATAACTGTAAATAAACATAATTGCCTATATGTTAACGATAATAAATAACAATCCATTCTTTCCATCTCACCTTTTTCTACCGATTTGCGAATAAATTCTCACAATTAAATACTTAAGAATGAACAATAATATTCAGGAAATGTCCTTGCAAAAGTGTTGTTTAAATGGACTAACTAATCGAAGTGAATATTAACTAGTTGTTCGAATGCTAAAGCTAAACGATATTTATGTTCTTTAGTATTGTTAACTTTCGTGAAAAATAAGTTAAAAAAGAATGGTTTAGATCAGGGGCAACGAAGTTCTTCTCCAAGAGCCACCAAGTTCCCACTACCAGTTAAAAACGCCCTACTCCTTTGCAAAGATTGCAAAGACTGGCTGAGGCACAGGTGCAAGACGCGCGTGGCACCCGAGCTACCAGTTCGCTGGAGGGTGGAGGCGGAATATCTAGATAGGGGAAGGAGCCACAGATGGCTCGCGAGCCGCCAGTTCGTTGTCCCTGGTTTAGATATTCTGTCACAATCATATTTGTTACGATTGCCGTAGAACATATAAAAACCGAGAATGTTGCGGAAACCAGAATTCACCATTTTAATTAATAATTGTACAGTTTGTGTCGCGCAAAGGAATATCATTTTTTGATTTGACTGAAATTGCTGTCGCTGAGATTCTTGTAAATATATTCTGTGAGAGGTACTTGATAAAATGATCTAATAGATCTTTTGGACCCCTGAAATTGTATATATATATATGGCACGTAGAACTTGTTCTTTTGTAATTGAAATGTTAAACAAAAAAGCAGGGAAAAGGTAAAGACATTTTTGACAACAAAAATTTCATCAGACAAAATTATGTAAAGGAAATAGTTTAAACGATTCATAAAATGTATAGAAGAATCTGGGAAGAGTCAACTTGTCTGTAGAAAAGTGTAGCACATAAGACGGTAATTAATTGAAGATAATAATGTTTTAAGAACACCGTTATGATGCAAACAAATCGTTTAAATGGATTCCTATCTTACTACTACCTATGATTTTATTTCATTTATTTCTTTTCGACAAATACTTGTAATACGTCACGAAAGAGCATACTGTATGGTAATAAATGTTAGTCTGCTAATCTTATAAGTAAATATAGAATAAAATAAAAGGAAAAAAACCCTGATTATATAGAAGTTTTTATCAATCTCCTTTGAAGTGCCTTTATTTAATAGAAATGCAGATATTGAAGTAGCCTCCCAGTTAGTGTAATTAGTGTTTTATAATTAACATTGCAAAAACGATTGAAAAGTAATGGGAGAAGGGGTTTAGAATTAAGAGGAAAAATGCTATGATTACTTAGTATATTTTATTTATATTGATAAAAGCTATATGAACAAGATGTGCTAAAGTGGTCAGCTCTTAAAGAACCTTAGTAACATAATATATTAATTGATTAAGTAAAATACAAGTAGAAAAATATTGTAAGCGACTAAATACGACAAAAAAACAATGATTTATTTTCTCACTTAATACTGATTCTGTTTTTCGTTTCCAGTACGATATTCGTCAGTCTTTTCATTTTTTGTATCAGCCAATCAAATAACATTACGTTCAAATGTTGGTTCTGTTTCGATTATATTAGATTATGAATTTTTTTACGAAATTATATAGACAAATATTACCATTAAATGAGAATCTTTCGTATTCGAATATAAAAATCTTATCGTTAACATCTAATGTATCCTTACGTGTAAAAATCTAATATAATTTAAAAATCAAATGCATGTACATTGAAATTAAGTTAACACGAACGTTTTACACACCTACGCATTTATAAAACTTAAAGTACGGAGTAAATTATATAATTATTATTATATATAAATTTAGGGGAGGGGGGTACTATATAAATTAGACACATCTGTTTTAAATAATCAAATAATCAAGCTACGGATTAATGAAAATATTTTAAAACAAATATTAAAAATATTAAAAGAAATAAGGACTATTTCAAATAAAATTATTGTAATATACACATTTTGTAACTAAAAACACAGGAGGCAAATAACAACAAACGATTATTATACGTATACTTAATTGTTAACCTAAAGACGCAATATGTTGAGTGCTTAGTTTCCACTAAAACGACTGACAAATATTTTAAACTAATTCCTCCGAACAAATCAAATACAAATGTATACTGATTAACGGCTTACACATCCCCAAAAAAATTAGGCAACTTTAATCTTTAGACTAGTACTTTTTGAGAAGAACTTTCATTCCTATTCATGATTATCTTGTAAACTAAGTCAGGTCATACAAATTTTGTGAAGTTAGTAACATTTAGTTGCTCGTTTATATCATTTCTATTGATTCAGAGATAAATTTGGAATTAATTGGATCTAATCACTTAGTTAATTAAATAAGTAAATCATATATAATTGCACTTATATCCCATCGGCGTAACCAGAAGGAATACTACCATCTACATTTGCAATCTCTCCTTACGAGGCTGCGTCATATATATTTGCGATTGAACTTCACTTACAACTAAGTTCGTTCACCAATAATAATATACTACTGTAAGTGACAAAATTAAATTAATTACTTAACGATTTGGTACTGTTTGATTTTTATGACGTACGTTCAGAAGAATAGAAATATTTGTTTTTTTATAAAAAGGTTATATTATTTTCTAGTCGAACAAGCAATTCATTGCTTTATTACAGTAATGTCTTGATATAAGCGAAAGCCTTGGATCTGAACGTTCGCTTATATGGTGTAGTTCCTACATTGTTTGAAATTCGAACGTAGAAAAGGACAACGACTAAAGAAAGAGGACCGATCAGCCAAGCTAAAACAAAATCCAGTGTATCGGTGAAATAACACTAATGCAAGGATGAAACTTTTTTATTTCTCATCCTTTTCTTATGGAACTGTGGCTTGTTTAACGGTAATAAGTTTCGACCGCAGAAAAGAATAGGTAGTGAAAAGAAAAGAGAAGCTGCGATCGCGGCAATCAACAAAACTCAAAGGCGGGTTAATATACCAACTTATTACCGTTAACTAAGGCAGTAAATGTAGTCCAAATTATATCGTGTTTGGTGTCATTTTAATCAGAAAAATGTCAGCTATGCTATGTAAAAGTTTCATAAGAAAAAGAGGAGAAATATCAGAGTTTCGTCGTTCAGTTAGTATTACCTCACCCATATACCCGAGCCCGGAACGCGTTACACTGATCGCCAAGCGAACTTCAGGACGCCTCAAAGGGTATAACCCGCAGTGGTGAGGATAAACTCTTCGCTTATATCACGTAGAACTTTTTCGCTTATATCGAGGATTCACTGTATACATATATTTAGTTGTTCTATCTTTTGTTTATCAAAATATGCCAGATTTCACGCAAAACAGTCAAGAGTTGCAAGTACAATTGTAATAATTACAAAAATTTGTGAAATCGACGTAATGCCACAAGGTCGTAATTTTATTGCACAAATTTGTTAATATTTTTGGAAGCTGAACGAGAACGAAAGTTTATTGGCTCAGAAATGTTCAATCTTTGGTACCGAATTGTTATTCATTGAATATTTTATCTTGCGCTTATTTAAACTCGCATCGTTTCAAGAATTATATCCCTGTCATCATCAATTATATCAATCAAAATAAATCTAATTTTATAGAACATGACACATAGTCTTACTTTTTGTACATAGGGAGCTGGAGAAACATTTACTATATTTGAATTTGCCATAAATATCTGAAATGTAATAGATTCTTAATAGGAGTCGTACTTTTTACCTATTATATTCCTTTATAAAATTGTCTACAGGATCAATTAGTTTTAATCTTTTTAAAGGGGTAGATCTCCAGATATGAAAAATTAGTCAATACAGAGGTATCAGTCAATTATTTTTCAAATTCTTTTACATTATTGCAAATACTAGTTTCTTCCACAGAACATTAGTCAAATTGATATTTTCTCGCGGGAACAAATTTTCCCAGCTCCAAGTGCCAGTTAAAAATGTATTTTATAAAAGTACACCAGTTAAAACAAATTTGCAGTGTCACACAGAATTAATTAAAATTTGAAAGACAATTTTTATCTCAACCTTTTTAGATTGCATCAAACATCGAGGAAAATACATAATAACCTTTCAACCTCCGAATTTTATTTCTGTTTAAACGTTCGTATGCCACAAGCTTTAATAATGCATTTAACGTGGTAGAAGAAAGAGATGTTTGGTTTGAATTGAACCATTTGGCAGATAATGGCAGTATATTGAATCATAGTTTCCAATAGTTTGCTTTCTTCTCAAAGCTAGGCTTCAGATGAATATTAGTTAGTCTACGGCCAAGCTCTATGCAATTTTTTTTGCGACGACTCTAGAATTATTCTCTTAATGAATGCACGACGAACAATATTTATCTATAATGCCTCCTAATGGATGTAGAATCAGTGCGCTGCGGTCTCACTGGAAGTAGAAATGAATTAAATGGCCTGTTACAAAAGGCACGCTTTTAATAGATTATATTAAATACCTAACGTGAGAAAGCGAGAGAGTGCACAGTTTACGCTTCCCAAAGTAAGGAATTCCGCTGGATGTTTAGAATATTTAATATTGTGTTACAGACTGTTCGTTATAACACTAATTTAAAGTTACATCGAATTCAAGTCGACAATATTAAAGATAATAATTTAGGCTTCACATTTAAATTTGGACGTATAACTCCTCTTACTTATTTTGAACACTTCACTTATTAAGACTAAAACTACCAAAAAATATTTATTAAGAGATTATTGCTGTTTTCTTAGAAACACAAAATGATGCAGCCAATTTCATTTTTGGTAGAGAAATGAAGAAAAACATACAACAATCTATTATTGATTACCGTTGAATGAAAATTTAATAACCAAATGGGTTAAGTAATTTCCAATATAATCAATCTATACTGTTTATTTGCAAATATGTTATAATCAGCAAAACAGTTCTTGTGACTCGATCCAATAAACAAGTTACATGTAGTACTCATTTCCATTTATGTAATTCCTTTTAGTTTTGTCTGCAAGTTATTAGTTTCTAGTACTACATTATAAAAATGAAAATATTTCTCCCGATGTTTCTAATAAAACCATTGAAGTACTAGTTAGAATGCACTGTATAGAAAACTCTAATTATTTCGTTTGTATTGAAATTAAGATCTTGAAGAATTGTACAGTCTCAATATCAACATTTGTTTTTTTTTTTGTTAACAGCATCGAACTAGTGTCAATGCAGATGACGTATCGTTTCATTCAAAATATGGAGGAAGCTTCAAAGTTTCTTCAACATACGTACGCACAAATTTGCAAACACATAACTAAGCTTCCTGTTTAAATCATAATTTATTGCACCAACAAAATGTAAACTTTATATGACCAACGCCCCTTATATATTACATAACTGAAGACTTTCTGAGAGCATCTTTTTGGAATAATAACGTATCTGTCATTTTACCTATACTTCTAAATAAATTCGCTTACTTGGGTAAAAGGCATAATGGTATTAAACATCAAATTGAAAACAAATAATAATTGAAATTTAAGTAACAGTAACATACAACATGTTTATATACATATATTTGTTGAGTTGACCATAATGCCTTTTAAATAAATATTTCTCTGCTCGAATACAACTGTGTAATTAACAACTATTAGCATCAGTTTTTTAGCCTCTGTTTGGTATTTTTGCAAAAATTCTATTTGTAGTTTATAAAGCGCATGAAAAAATACCATACAAAGTTATAAAAATTATAATAATATATGTAGATTATATCGAAGAAGACTGAGTGAAACTTAAATTCGAGAATGAAAACTAAAACTCCTTGACATCGAAAGCTTGGCACATCTAAACAATTATAATAGTTATCGTGTTTACGATTAAAACAGAAAATGAAATAACATACGAGGGCAGTCTAGAAAGTTCTCGACTTAACAATAACAGAAAATTTTTTTTACATGAAATATGTTTTATTTGTCAATATAATCTCCTGAAATATCAATACATTTATTCCAACGTTTTTCCAATAATTCAATATCATTATTAATGTGTGATTTCGAAAGGTCTGCAAAATATCCATTCACGGTTGCAATAGCTTCGTCATCAAATAGATAATAGTCAGCGGGAACCAAATCTGGTGAATAGGCTGGATGTTCAAGCAATTCGTACTTTAATTCGTCGAATTTTGGCATCGTCAAAACACTTGTATACACGTGCATTGTCTTGATGCGGCACCCATCTTGCACAAAGCTTTTTCATATGTAATACTTCATACAAAATATTTCCAATTCGTTCTTTTGAGATACCTATAGCCTCTGCTATTTCACGCACTTTCACTCGTTGGTCATTTAACACCATATCATGGACTTGTTGAATGATTTGTGGTGTTGTAGCAGTTTTTGGACGACCTCCGCGGGGATCGTCTTCGAGGCTTGTACGACCAGATTTAAAAAGAGCAGCCCATTTTTTCACAGTCAAAACTAACGGTGATGCATCCTTACACACTTTTAATAATTCCGGATGAGTTTTTGTTGGTGTTATACCATCCAAAACAAAGAATTTAATCACTGCACGATATTCAATTTTTTCCATTTAAGAAAAATCAATGACACGTCAATATTCAACAGCAGCTACTACTCGAATGAATTGACAGATCGAAATAAAATTTTTACATGCGTTTATATAAAGGATGGAACATACCAATACAATTATGGTTTCACAGTTTCTAACACCACCCATGTGACAGGCCGCGAACTTTTCAGACTGCCCATGTACATTGCTATTTATATCTATTTTTCACAACAAAACTATGAGTCACATATCGTATAAAAATGTGTGAATATTCAAGTATCCAACATTGAAATTCTAACATAAATATATTTATGTTTAATTTATAATTCTTAAATTTTCGCTTAAACTTTGTAAACAAGGTACAAAAATCTTCCTGTTATTAACATATAATAAAACTTATCAGTCTTAAGGAAACAGTCATTAAACATGATACTGCACAAAAATACATGTTTCGTACCAATTTATGCCAAATTTAAAGTAACCATTGCTGTACTACTTTCATTGCCACCATTATTAGGGTTATTAGAGTTAATAATAATTACTATTGTTATCGCAATTGTAATAATGATAATAATAGTTGTAGCTGCAGCAGTAGGAACAGCGGTAATATCGGTGAACGGTGATAGTATCGACATTGTAAGTGGTTATTTACACGGATATAAAATATAAAACAACATTATCACTATATTAACAACATTAGTTGATTACTTGTATTCATGTGAATTTTCATACGTTCTTTTGTGCAGTACTGTCGGAAAGATACACAATGTGCGGTTTGTGCAATATTCTGTTACTTAAACAGAACACAGAAAGGATTGACATACAAGTGTGAACAGAGAAGAACGTATTGTAGAGACTGAGTGCAAGTTTTAGGCATTAAAGTTGTAGGTATCTGTCTGCTTACACAGTCTCGTACTCGCGACGAATTGAACGCGCCAGACAGCATGCAAAGATGACACCGATTATCTGAAATGCAAAATTCTATTGTACTAAGTTTGTTTAAGTTACATACATATAAATAAAACATTTTCTGTGATAACGCCAAGCCACAAAACATACAATAGTTAGATTTAGCATGATATCCCCAAATTTTTTCTGTTTTTTCACATAATAAATGTGACAGATTTTAATGCAGAATGAGTATCAATTATGGAAAATAATCAATACTCTTATGAACATTAGACTTATTACATAGCTTTGAATGTCTTTTGCTGTTTTTATCATGGAATATGTATACAGTTGTAATGGGACTTTGTTCCTAAAAGGTGTTTAATATCTGCTCCTTTCTTTTAATATACCATTAATATTATCTGCATATTTTTGTAAAATTATTTCTATAATAGTAGACTATCGTAAACTTAAGCAAGAAACAATAAAAATTACCTGAATAACAGCGATCCCAATACCCACGCCGCCCAAAATCAAAGCATTATGTTCAATAGCAGACTGAAGGCTACTCATACAGCCATTTTCATGTATATGAATTGAATTCAGGTCACAGTTGGTCTCTGCTGGTACTTCATTGCAGCAAGAATTTGGTACAGTATTATCTATGAATCCAATACGAGCCCAATCGGATGCACCATTCATTCCACAACATTGTAACTAAAATTTTATAATTTTACACACAATGGAAAATTGTATCATTATTAACATTATCAATATCAATAAAGTAAACTGCCCGACTTTTCTTGACATTAGAAATACTTTGAGGCTAAACCTACCGACATAAGGGCAAACCTGAGCATGATAACTTTAGCGTTAAAGCTGTCATATCAATTTTTGTATCGTTAAGAAAATAAATACATAATTGTAATTATGTATTACGATAATATAATCGATATGTGTGTAATTGTAATGTTTCTTATAGAATAATATAAATCAACTCTTTCCTTACTTTAAACATAACTAATAAGAAGATATAATTATTTAAACTCACATCGTGCTGCATAATGTTCCAGGATCTACGGATATCTGGATTGCTTGAATATTGTTCCATAGTACTGTTCAATCGATTTTGAACCATTGTATGTACTTCTCCGCGCATCATATATCCAGCAATACCAGAACCAAGTTCCATTGCGAAGATTAATAAAAGCAATACAGAAAACTGGACAAAAGATATATAAATTTCATAGAAAACAATTGGATTGTTCCTTTTATCATACTTCTATCATAAAAAAAAGTTCGACAATTTTGTTATTATTATTATTGTCAAGGCCACCATCATTTTTTTAAACTTCAGCCAATCAAAAACTGATTAACTTTTATTTAAAATATTTTTTTGGCAGATTATTGGAAGTACTTGAAAAATCGTGAAAAGTGTTACGTGGGACACCCTGTATATGTACAGGTTTATGATATAAATTAAAATTACACATTACCGTTATTATCATACAATGATTTTCTTTCACAGCACCGCAGCAGCCAAAGAAGGACACAATAAACACAATAACACCTATGACAATCATTAATACTGGTGCTGCAAAGAACCAACTGTCCATAAAATTATTGTAGCCACTGTAAACCACTAGTATGACAGTACCAACTGCGATGAATACAATGCCTGTGATCTGCAATCAGAAAAGTTTAACACTTCCCTTAAACAATAATATTTATTTTTTCTTTAATATTAGAAATGATGGAAATGTATACATTCATAAATTCATTCATAAATTAGTGCATGGTAATCAGTCAGCGCTAGCAACAAAATGCCTAAATACAATGTTGTAGGAAATAACTATATAGCCTCTATTTTATGAAAATGTCACTGGTAATATATTAAAGTTTATGGTCAAAGTACCCGGTCAATGCTGTTAACCGAGTTAAATTCATGCAATACAACTAATTGTAAATTGATTTTTCTTTGTGTATACATATATACACATATATGATACGTTATGTATACAAGTGGATTCCGGTTAATTGGGACCCCATTTATTTGGGACAGATACTAAAGAACGGAAACAAAAGTTACTGGTTTTGCCTATCTGTTGAAATTCACTTTTATGAGACAGCCACTTAATTAGGACTAATTAATCCGGTCTCATTGTTTCTCAATTAACTGGAATCCACTGTAAAATATATATGTGACAGATAATATTTGGAAAATTGACTTTCCATATTAATCAAATTAATAACATGTGTACTTTACATAACTGTAGTCGCAGAATACTAGCATTTAATTATTAGTCATAAAAATAAGCTTGTTTACTTTAATCGTAATTTTTAAACAATTTGTAACTGAGTTAATTAACTACAGCTTAACAATAGAAAAAAGTGAATTAGAGAAGATTAAAAATACTAAGTAAGCATCTCATTCCAAAAATTTTGCAAAAATATATTTTTTAAATCGTGAATGATTAAAAGTGAAGCATTATGACTATATTCTAAGAACAATAAAATGCAGACTAAATACAAATGCAAGTGAATAACTTACTTGTAAAGGATAACATTTCAGTGTTCAACTTAAAAAGAAAATGAAGAAGAATAAAAATGATGTATAAAATATACAAGTAGTTTACAAATTATAAGCGTTTTGTTGGAATAACAAAAAGTTATTCGTTGAAGTAAACACTTATTTTAGGTTTTTGTATGTTCTTAAAAATTCTACGTACATAAAATAAATGTTTCGAGATATACAGGTCGAATAGATCGACAAAGGAAGAATTCAATTGCAATTTACGCGCCTGTAATAATTTACGAAGTTGTAGGCGGTTACATATACATATATGTATACATGCGAGAGCAATACGGGAGGACATAAACTCGCATGAAAACATAATTCACATACAGAAGCATAGATTATTTAATAGCTCTCGTTGTGAAATAATGCTAATACGAAAAGTTAAACTAATTGTAAGTTGCTATACTTTATATGTTTTTACGGAACTTGTTAAATCAATATTTTGTATCGCATAGGTCAATTAGAAATTTCGAAATTAAATAATTAAAATTACACATTAGACAAAATTAATTATATTACTGTCCAAAATAATAATATATCCAAAGTAAAAATAATATATTCAAACGAAGGAGTTGTTGCTTGCCGATAGTTATGGGAACTATACATTGTAATCATATATGCATAACAATGAATCAACTTCGTATGAATCGCTTGGAATCTCGTTTGGAATTGTAGTTTAAGAGTTTTCGAACATGAAAAATTAAAAGGGCGATATCAAACACCGTTGAAGCTTATGGACGGAAAAAGAAGTCACGAAGGCAACATGGAAGTATGTACTCACAGCGAATATCAAATTGAAGAGAAACGTCAGGTATTTGATGCAAGCCATTCCGCCGGAAACCATTTTGTTAACACTCACTGTTCACGTACAAAAATATAGGATCGAGTAGAAAAAGTTTCAATATTGTTACAAGCGTTGTTGCGTCGTTTGAAAAATTATTCCGTAGTAACACACAAGTCTCACACACTTCGAGAGCTCACTGAGGAATAGCCGTATTTTCATCGGTAAACCCTGGCTAACTTGGATGCGCGCGCACCTTCCCAGTAATTTGCTCACAACCGACGATATTTGTCACAGAACCATGGGTAACCAATCCCTTTTTGCGAATCTCAAAAGTATCCATTATATATACACATGTCTTAAACTAAATATGGCATGTTTGTCGGTATATCATTGAAAATTATTGAAGCAATTTTAAAACGTTTACTTAATATTACGATAAGATCAATTTAATAATAAATAACTTTATGTAGTTTCTTACTTTCTTTACTTGTTTCTCATCATTTACAGCATTTCACGTACTATAAGATACTATTTCTTATAATTTCGTATCTTGTTTATTTAATTTAGCACGCACAAAGTTTGTGTTAAACAATCGCGATTTATACCTTTCTCAATTTTTCAATGATCGATCAAAGAACTGATTCAAAAAATCATTTTCATTTTATACAATAATAGTTACAAAAATAATTCTTGTACAAACATCATGACATTGTAATGAAGGAAATATTTTCTTTAACAATTTATTTTTTGTACGTAAGGTTCAAAGTGTATATACAATATATAATATGTAATCATTAAATCCATAATAGGAAACTGCTTTTGTAAAGGACGTACGGAGCCATGCCTTATAAGTATATGTAATTTTAGTTGCTCATATGCTGTTTATTGAAACAAATATATACAGAAAAAAAATGTTGGCATTTGCCAAATAAAACAGTATTTACTGTTTTATTTTATTCTATTCACTTTAACGGAGATATATTTTGTGATGCTGACTCTCTGAACTTTTCAAGTGTAATTATTATAAGTATTTGTAAACAAATATTACATGTTAAATTCAACTTTACAGGTGGTAAATTGTATGAGATTTGTTTATTCAATAGGCAAGAAACATTTTTGCAGATTCGACAAATATTAAGATATCCTATCCATTGTCAAATAGTCATTTAAAAATTAATGAGACGGTACTGAGTCGATGCTTCGTCCGACGACTGCTCGCATACCGTATACACCTTGCTGTTGCATTATGGCGGTAACGGTGTAATATTATTATTGATCATTTTGCTTTTATTTCTATTCTTCTTAACCCTGAAACTTAATTATTCGTTATATTATACACAAATTTATAAGCATTACCTTTGTTTCATTTTTCTAATGTAAAACAAAATATTTCAGACCGTGAAATACAATTTTCTATTTCCTTAGAAACTTGTGAAAAGCTGATATTCTTTTCCTTCAATTTTTACACACATTATTATTCTTATAATACAATTATGTTACATATATTCTGTTGCCTCCGATCGCAAATACTTGTGCTGGAACAAACAATAAAAAAATTTTATTTATTTAGTAAATATATTTCGTCTATTTTTGAACGCTGTATATCATTTTTAACAATGTTAAAATTTCTTTCTTATTAAAATTTTCTAAACGTGCGGTTATACATTTGCTTATTGTTAGATATAGTATTTGTGTATGTTCGCCTTGCTCGCGAAAGAAATCTTGTTTCAAATAGGTACTGTTTTGTGAGGGAAAATTGAATTACTTTATTCCATTCTAAAATGAAGCGCGATGGAAAGTGCATACATACTTAGAAGTGTTAGCTATATGGTATACCATTCGTAGTTGGGTCTGTTCTTTTAATCCCTGACCATTGATTCTTTGCATTACAATAGGTACGATGCACTGTACATCACCTGTTCTAGTTCGATATAACGGTCGCTTTGTATTTTGCAGACGTAAAATTGTTTTGATCTTTGTACTTTCACGAGTCACGTACCATATGTTGTTACATTTACTCTTTCATTTTGTATGTCTTCTTAATCTTAACCATAATTAAAATTTTTCTTAAAATAGTTATAGACATAAGTAATATGATTGTGTTAACTATTTTATAATAAACTCGAAATTTTATAGGCAATCAGAAAATTGTTATTGAAATATTCTCTGAGTTTTGTAAATTATGGTCTGAAAAATATTGCTAGTTGAAAAATGTGATTAGTTATTTAATTTGTTTAATGGATGTAATATGTTACGATATGATATTGAATATTTTCTATTTGTTCGGGTAATTAAATGTTATTAATGTAATTATTTTCGGTGCATTGCAAAACGCCCCAGAATTTATACATATTCCACATTATAATACTGTTTACATTATTTAAGCTGACGTACTACAATTGTACATAAATAAAACAAATACATTACTGAATCTTAAACAAGATATTAGACAAGGCGCTACGTTTATCATTGATAAGAAATAAAGTTTATTATAAATTACAATGGAATGAGTTCCTAAATATCATTCAATATTATGAATATTATATTTTTTTTTATTTCTAATATTAAAGTATGCTGCATGAGTAGTTTAACTTAAGCATTACGCTGATCCTGGCGAAGAATTGATATGTTAAATTTCAATTAAATATTTAAATTTTAGCATTTCTACATATAAATGATTCCAATGTAAACATATGTACGTAATAAGTAAAAAAAATAATTGGATACTAATTTCATCATTTTTTAAATCAATGAATGATGCGCGCTTCTGCATTAAACTTAATGCTAATTAAACAATTTTAATCTTCATTTGTAACAGGATCATAGTTGATTGAACGGCCAGTATTAATACAATTTGAATAATAATCAAAAAAGGAAAAACGATTTGTGGTTGGTAACCTTTGAAGTTTCGTAACCTTGGTTCAGAGAAGCAAAATCGCGCATGCGCCTGGCCACAGCCACGCGATTACTGTCTAAAAGTAGTAGAATCGTCGTTGCAATGTTCTGGGTCGGCTTGTGCGCTTTTTTTTGACGTTGGGAAAGCGTAGGAAATTTGACGCAGTTGTGACCCAATTATTTTCTATAATTGACAAACAACGTGTCCCTTAATTATAAGTGAAATATGGTTAACGCCATGAAATTATCTCTTGGCTCAAGATGTGTTAAATATTTGATGTTCGTCTTCAATCTACTCTTCGTTGTGAGTAATTCTTGTTTTTTTTCCCAATAATGTATAATTTTTGCATGATCCCTCGATTTTGTCGATTTGGTTTTTCGAATAATAGTAACAAATCTTTTCAAACAATTGAATTATTTGTTACGTTATGCCCATTTGAGTGCATTAGTAAACAGTTAAATTTTGGTTTTAAACATTTTCCTTCCGAAGCACCATATTGAAACTATTTTATGATTCCAGAACTTGTCTTTTCTAGACAGTTCCATATGATCCTCATGTGCTCTTTTCTTTTTATGTTATGGACATCGTGTCTGGCGAATGTATTGCTAGGAATATTTTAAATAATTTTATTTCACAAGAAGGTTATAAAAGATTTGGAGAAGAAATTTAATTTCGCTTGATTTTCATACTAACCTAGGTATAACCTAAATATATCCGTACAAACATCGTGGATATTTGTGCATTCTGCTAGAATAAATAATATGATATGGTAATGACCAATATTTAGATTTCAATATGAAAACCCCGTGAATTACATGTTTGTCGAAGCGAAATGATCTGTTTTTCTGTAGATCATTTTATGCGTCATACGTTGCCCGAAGCATCGATATTCAATATATGTATACATATGCATTTGCGGCTTGTTATTCCGTTTTTAATTTACGAATATATTTCCTTGAGCTAGTCATATTGTAATGCTATTGTAAATGATAAATGCATTATTATGTTTTTTCGTATTATAAAATTCATTTAATGGTTTGTTAGTTGTACATTCAAGTTGTACTAATCGACGATAAAAAAAATAATCTCGCTGCGGACAGGACTCGAACCTGTGCGGGTAGAACCCAATGGATTTCAAGTCCATCTCCTTAACCGCTCGGACACCGCAGCAGTTGGGAAACATTTGTATTTGATATCATGTATGGTTCATGTATAATTGAAACTTTATATAAATATCTGAAATTTGATATGATACTGTTGTTGTACTACTATACGCTGAATAATGACAATTGCTGTCGTAATTAAGTCAAACGGAATATACAAATTAATTGCGTCTTGTGATATATGACTGCACACTTGATAATTTTATTTAATTAATTACATCCGATTATATAAATCTGTTTTTTATAATAAGCGTAAAATAATACGTATATTCTTATTGTATTTATTATAATATAATACATAAATCTTAGAGTATTATCAGAACATAGTAGATATAGTATAATTACTCCTATAATAAGCTTACTGTTTATATTTCATGTTACCCTCGTTTCTCCAGTTACTCGGTAATTGGATGTGACTAACTTTTAATCTTATTTTCTATTGATCCAATTTGCAATGTAAATAGGGCTAGGCACTGATTTAAGCAACACTTTAGAATAAGACGTTTCGTCGAATCTTCATACTAATAGTCAAATATTATTGAAAATTATTTGTAATAATTATTTAAGAAAAAGTAAAATCCATCGGAATTTGGAGTGTGTTCATCCCTTCAACCCCAAACAAGTATAATGTACTGTAATTTGCCAGTACATGTACATATTCTTATACCATTAGTTAGCTATTGGAAATATATTTTCAGCAATGTTTGTTAAGTATTTTTATTGCTAATTTCAATTGAAGGGGATAGAAACTTTAAGAAATGTTACAAAAATTAAGAATTTCCACGAAAATCGGTTAGATCTTTATATATCATATTTTTGTATTGCAGTTTCTTTGTTTCTTTTTGCAATTTATGACTTGACAGTTTTGTAAGAGAAATCACTAATACTCGAATCGAAGTCTCGATTAGGTATTAGAATAATTGCGTAGGCGTGTATATATTCGTGTATATAAGGTATTCCGTTTATTAATACTGTGCTCCCTCGACCGTAGTTTTTTTTTTTACAATAATTTTTATTCAGAAGATACAATGGTTAGCTATGGTTGATTACATTGTATGCATGTAGTGAATAATCTTCGGAGTACAAGGTTGGTGTAGCTTAAAAATTAAGTTAAGTTAGGCTGCTTGGTCGTTGGAGAGACGCTCACGGCCTGTGAGGAGGTGTCGTGTGTTGAAGTGGGATCTTTCATTCCAGTTTGCTGCTTGTTGTTGTCTTGTAGTCCAGTTTGCTAGGACAGAAAATTGTTTGGAGGTTTGTGAGGGGGGATTCCGAAAAATGTATTACCGGGGGACCGGGAAAAACGGAATGAGGAGTATCGTAGCTTTAGTTTAGCTGGGCGGGGGGGATTTATGTCTAGCGTTCATACCGATTTCATTCGTTCCTATTTCCAGTCATTTACTCGCGCATGTGTTCTTATGACTATATACATTATGTACAGGGTTTAAGCTTTGGCTGAGGAGGGGGACGTAGCTTAAGGTGGTGGATGCTGGGGGGGGCGGTGTTAGGAAGTGTGGGGGTCGTGGAGCCACCAGTATTTTTTTGTGTTGAGGTGGTAGGTGTTTAGTTTGTCGATTTTTGGGATCTGTGTGTTGAAGTCGGAACGGTGGGTTGTGTTGCGGCTGTTGGTGTCGGGGTCATATAGGATTTTTTTGTTGTTTGCTGTACGGTGTAAGTGGTATATTATGGGGATGATATTTTGGTCGGTGATTCTACCTGTTTTGTCGAGGAGGATGAATGCTTCTGGGGGGGTGTGGCCAGATGCGAGGGTCTTTTCGTGTAATAGGTGGGTATTCGGGGGTATAGTGCGCTGTTGATGAGGTTGTTGGTGCGTATTTTGTGGATGTTTGAGAAGTAGTCTCTGTTAAGTTTGGTGATGAAATTGTCTATTCTGGGTATATTGGCTGTGTCGTATAGGGTTCTGTTGCTAGTGTAGTGTTTGAAATTTGATTCTTTGGTTCTATGGAGGCCCGTGCAAGCCCTCAGGCATCTGCGTTCCAAGATCCTAATTTTTTCCATTGTTTGGGGGCTTAGGTTGAACCAAATTTGCCAGCCGTATGAAATGATGGGTCTGATTAGAAGCATGTAGCAGAGTATTTTTATTTTCGGGTTGAGATAGTGCGAGTACAATAATCTGGAGTGGCTTAGGAACGCCTTTCCGGCTTTTTCTAACTGTATCCTAATGTGGGCGTTAAAGATTAGGCGATCGTCGAGGTGGATTCCAAGGCACTTTACTATTTTTTTGTGGGGTATTTGGGTGTTAGAGTGGTTTAGCTGGAAGGATTTGTAGGAGTTTATGAAGCTTTTGCTCTGGGGTTTTATGACGTTGCGGAAAAGTATGGTTTCGGATTTTTTCGGGTTGATTTTTAATTTCCACGATAGGTAGTAGTCGTTTATTTTATTGAAAAGGTGTTGCGATTTTTTTTGGAGTTTGGGAATGTTCTTGCCTTTGAGGTATACTATTAGGTCGTCCGCGAAGTGAATGGTTTTTATATAATATTTTATATAATAAAAATGTTGAATAGTTTGGGGATGTCGGCGTTAAAGAAAGTGAAAAGATCTGGGGAGGTAACTGTGCCCTGTTGGAGACCGTCTGTCAGATGGTGGATGACGTTACAGTCGGATTTGTTGATGGAGGTGAAGAAACTCTTTCCTAGGGTCATATCCACTACTAGTTTTAGTAGGTGGGCGGGCAACCCTTTTTCGAAAGCTTGTAGTAGAGGCCTTTTAACCAGATTGTGTCGAAGGCTTTTTCTAAGTCGATGAGGCAGGCTGCTATGGATTCCTTGTTGTGAAGGGCGTGTTGTATGTCTGAAGTGAGCGTGTGGATTGCGTGGAACGTGCTGAGTTTATGTCGGAATCCGAATTGGGTGTCTGGTATTAGATTGTTGTCGCGGTAGAATTTTTCGAGTGCTTTTTTTATTAAAATTTCGAATATTTTGGAAATGTTTGGGAGGAGGCTGATTGGTCTGTAGCTGGATGGGTCAGACGGGTTTTTACCCTTTTTTTTTATTGGGAGGACTCTTGCTGTTTTCCAGGCTGTGGGGAAGTATCTGTTGTTTAAGCAGTTGTTAAAAAGAGTGTTATAGCAGAATACGATTTTATTGGGTAAGTTCTTTAGGATGATGTTTGGGATTTTGTCGGGCCCTGAGGATTTTTTACTATTGAGCTTTTTGAAGAGTTGCGAAGTGCGGAGGTGCGATGTGAAGAAGGTGGGGTCGGTGTCGAAATTTGGATTGCTGGCGGGGTTTGTGTCGGAGAAAAGGGTGAGGGAGTTATTTGTCCGTTTGTCTGAGTCGATGTCAGTCATGAGTTTTTTGCGGTGTCTATCAATTAATTCGGTTAGTCTCGGGTTTCCTAGTGTTGAATTCTGGGAGTTTGTGGCGGCAAAGTGAGCTCCTAGTACGTTCAGCTTGTCGGAGTCTTTGGCGATTATAAAGTTGCCGTCTGAGTCTTTACGGAGTGAGCTCGTAGGGATCCTGGCTTTATATAAGAGGTCGCGGTTAATTGGCGGGATTTTGAGGTTTGGGATGGAGAGGTTCTCTTTTTTTCTGAAAATTGAGTTTAGCTTTGGAAACATTTGGTGGGAGTTGAGGGGGATATTTTTTATTTTATTTTCCCAGTGCGTATTGATGGATTTTTGAAATTCTCTTTTTATTAATGCTTTGAAATTTTTTAGTTGGGATTTGGCTATTTTTATAATTTCCTGGGAGTGGGGGGAAGTATGTCTGTAGGCGTTGTTGAGTATGGAGAACAAGGCGGCTTTGTTTTTATGCAATGTTCTGATCGTCTGGTTAATATATGTATCTGAGGAGTTATAGTCAGGGAAGGGGGGGGGACGTTTCTGTCGATTGCTTGTGATATTATTTGTGAAAGTTCGGCTAGATGTGAATCGATTTCGGAGTTTTCTAGGTTTCTATTGAGCGGGATTTCCGTTGACAGGTTTTTATTTATGTCGTTTCTGAGTTTTTTCCAGTCTGTTTTGTTGAAATTTAGGGGGTGGTTCGGGGAGGTGAATACTAGTTTGTCGTTTTTTTGTGGGAGTGAAGGGAGCAGGACGACCGCCCTGTGGTCGCTGTCAAAATTTAGGGTGGGGATGGTTCCGTCATTGTTTGTGTTTAGAATAGGCAATCGGCTGTCTATTAGGCAGATGTCGATAAAGGAGTTGCCTCTGGGGAAGGTGGGGATGTTGGTGTATTTTGAGGCGATTCTGTGTTTAAGCTGGTTGTTGAGGATCCAGTTTGCGAGTGTCAGGCCTCTGCTATTGTATTGGAGGTTATTCCACTGTTGGTGTTTGGCGTTTAGATCTCCGGCTAGGATGTAGTAGTTTTTGGGATTTTTTAGGTCGAGGGTGGTAAAGATCTGGTTTAGCTCATTTATGAAGTCGGTGGTTTGGGCTCCTGCGGCATAGGCGGCGATAACGAAAAGGTGGTTGTTGTTTTGGAGGCTGATTTTTATGGCGACTGATTCAATGATCCTGGAGGGGGGGTTTAGAGGGGCCGGTTCGAATTTTATATTGTTTTTGATTAGGAGGGCTACTCCTCCACCGTTTGCGCTGTTTGCCCTCGACCGTAGTCTATACAAGAATGCCTTCCTTTGGCAAAAGCGTCGGTCGTGAGGACGCCTACGTCACCATGGCCCTTTTTAACCATTTTAGGGTTCGCCTCGAAAGAAAGCTACGCTAGACAAAGACAGCGTGCATCGGCGAAATGCACATGGCCCGCCTCGGCCGTTCCTGTACCTCGAATATTCTAACACGATATAAATTAGCTCTGTGTGCACAATCAGTATCTGAACTTGAATGAGGAAAACTGATTAGAGTGAATAATCGATATAAGCGAAGAGTTCATCCCAACCACTGAGCGGTATACCCCTTGAGGCGGCCTGAAGTTCACTTGGCGATCAGTGTAACGCGATCCGGGCTAGGGTATATCGGTGAGCAAATCCTAATTGAACAATGAAACTTTGCTATTTCTCATCCTTTTCTTATGAAACTTTTACATAGCATATCTGACGATTTTCTGATTAAAATGACACCAAACATGATATAATTTGGACTATATTTACTGCCTTAATTAACGGCAATAAGTTGGTATAGTGCGTCCAGAGTTAAACCGTGTACTGGGCCTTTGATCTTTGCCGATTGCCATGGTCGCAGCTTCTTTTTTCTTTTCACTAGCTATCCTTTTCTGCGGTCGAAACGTATTACATTTTTGCATTAGTGTTATTTTACCGATACGCTGGATATTGTGTTGCTTGGCTGCTCGGTCTTCTTTCTTTACTCACTGTCCTTTTCTACGTTCGACGCTGTCGGCAAATTTCAAACAATGTAGGAACTACGCGATATAAGCGAACGTTCAGACCCGAGGATTTCTACTTCCAACACTTGTTTGAAAATAGAAAGTGATTTTGAGTTTCAGTTTCATTGCGTCCGTGTTTTGTGTGATCGGTAATGTTAGTAAATAATGGTCTTTCGGATGGTTAATTGGCGCCTCATTTGGTTGTTCCGCGAGGGTGTCGTCCATTCGGGTGAGACTGGATTTTGTTGATAATTGTTTGTTCAAAGTTAACCTATTGTTACAATAGTTTTACAGATCTTGCTATACTGTAAGAGTACTATATCTCTTTATTCCAAAACAATACAATATAAGACGTTCTAGAAGGTAGCTGCGCGTAAATAGATAGGGCTGCTCTATCTAAGACACTTAAACCAGCTATTCTTTATTAACCGTTCCGCTAAACTGTTGTCAGGACTGTTCCGAACGGCGATCGATGCAAGAATGCCCTGCTGCATCGTGATCGCCAAAAAGGGCGCGCTGTATGTGTTTTTCCCGGCGCGTAGTTCCTACATTGTTTGAAATTTGCCGACCATGGCTTCAAGGGCATCAGTCACGTGTTCCCTCCGGCCCACGGTGTCCTATGGGTACGTGCGCCATCGGGCCCCGCGCTGACGTACCCCAGATGCCCAGCTAGGGCGCTCGCAGCCGAAATCTCTTACAATACTTTTAGTTTACGTCGCAGTATTACGGCTCCTACTAACTACTCGTCTTAATTTTTCTACTGAAAAATTAATTACTTGGGTGTCGCGGGTCCCCTTTTTATATTGGGAAAAGTGCCGGAAAATCGGGAGTGGGAGATTGCCTAGGAAGGAATTTTGAGTTCAGGGGTCACGTACTTATTTCCTGGAATTCTGTGTGGACCAGCATCCGGTTAGAATTTAGGTAGTAGCGGTTTGACCTTTGACTCTGATTAGAATTTAGAAGGGTGATAAGGTGATGCGTGAGAAATAGAATGGGCGAGTTGTTCGACAAGGGTAACGAGGCACCATCGCGCAGTACAGATCTCGTTCAAGGTAGCGCGAAGGTCAAGATATTATATACAATGTACCGTTGAAATTGTTTTTTTGATGGCTGCATAAATCCAGTAATGGAAATATATCGATCCGCTTTAAAAAACGACAGAGGCCTTGTCGTGTTGCAAAAAAAAAGTTCTGGCAATCAGAAGATTTGACCCCTTTTGAACCATTCATTCTGTTTCGAGAAATGTTGTCTTATATGGCGAGAAGCAAGCGAGATATTTTAACTGCACTAGCTAGATGGCAGACCATTGTATGTTGTATCTTGCTATTTTGATTTTCTATTCAATTAACAATGCGTGAAATTGCGGATTCTTGCTGACAAAATTTGGTGTATTTACCAGCGACAAAATCTGACATACTTTCGCAACCGTGGTACAGCACTGGGAGTTAAAAGATTAAGCACGGAATCATTTTTTCAACACTATTTCATTAACATGCATTTATGTTAGAAATAAACATCGTAAACTATTAATTAATTTGTAATAGAAACATGTTAAATAATATCTTGTTGTTTTCAGCTTACAGGAATTATTTTACTGTCCATCGGCATTGTAATCCATGGAGTTTATCACAGTTATCAACATTTCTTGGATAATAAATTTTTATCAGTTCCTTCGCTGCTGATTGCGATCGGTGCAATTATCTTTCTAATTGCCTTTTTCGGTTGTTGCGGCGCTGTTCGTGAGAATTATTGCATGATAGTTACGGTAATTTGTTATTTATTACAATCCATTATGTTAATGGAAAGAAAAACTTACAGATAGCGTCATTAAAAATAATATGGTAAAACTACGGAAGTGGTACTACTTCACCGATTTCGATGCTTGTAGAATATGTTGTAGAACTCAGTATTCTGAACAACTTTTTCCTATGCATATAACCGCCACTCGGCCTCAGTTTTCGAAATATTTGCAAAAAACTGTAGCTACTACTACATAGAATTTTGTATATACGTGCACGCTCGTGGCAACGTGTTGGTGGGACCGCCGCTTATACAGCGGCCGGCGAAGAATCTGTATACCGGGTAATCTCATAAAAATTGTACCGTTAGAACTAGATATATCATATGAGATTTGGTATCAACAACCATTATGATTTAGCATTTCTCCCGCTTCCCGCCAACCCCTCCCCAGAAAATTGAAACCCAAACCTAACCGAAACTTATATTTGATTGAATGAAAATTAGACTCGGGTTAGGTTTGGGTTTCAATTTTCTGGGGAGGGGGTGTCAATACCAAAACTGATATGATATATCTATGTAGTTCTAGAGGTACAATTTTAATGAGTTCACCCGGTATAGAGATTCTTCGTAGGCTGCCCGATGAGCGGCAGCCCAACACGTTGCCACGAGCGAGCACGTATAGACAAAATTCAATGTAGTAGTAGCTACAGTTTCTTGCAAATATCTCGAAAACCAAGGCCGAGCGGCGGTAATATGCATAGGAAAAAGTTGATCAGAATACCCAGTTCTACAACATATTCAAAAATTTTCGAAATCGGTGAAGTAGTACCACTTCCGTAGTTTTACCAATAATTTTTTAACAAAAATATAAGGGGTAATATTTTTATTCTTATTTATTACATTTTTACATCGTTATATCTTTTCTTCATTTTGTATGAACTTGTATATGATAGCACAATTTATTATAACAATGAAATGAAAAATGTACAATTAGTTTCATAGTAAATAATTCTGTAATAGAATTGTGCGGGATAATACTGTTCTAATACTCTTGGAATGAACGTTGTATAAGTTATTCCTTTGAAAATTTTGTCACGATTAGCAAAAAAATAAATTTTTTATGAATGTACCACTCATTTAATTTATTGTTTCTAGTTTACATCACTGTTGGTTGTCGTCTTTATTATGGAACTCTCAGGTGGTATATCTGGATACGTTTTGAGGGCTCGAGCATCCACGATAATACAAGATAGAATGAAAAATACAATGCTCGTGTATAAAAGCAATCCAGAAATTAAATTTGTATGGAACAAACTTCAGCATGATGTAATGTTTCATGTTTTCTTCAAATTGTCTAACTTTGGCATGAAGCATTTATTCTTTTGTTTTCGTTTAATATAATTGTACATTCAGCGATTACTTCCGCTAGTATTTAAACTTTTTAAATAGTATTTTATGAATATTTTATTAAATCGGAAGTTCATAATAAATACAAAAATGTTCATGAACAAAGTTATTTAAGAATGCAATTAATGATATTTATTAATGGAATAGAATGGAATAGAGTAAAATTTGATTAACTTTCGGCCTCACAGCCATGAAAAGCAATAATGACGATATTTAATCAAAATAGGGAGTCCACGTGATTATGAATTGTTTTAGTTCGATTGTTGTGGGACAAATAACGCAACCGATTGGCTAAATAATCCGGAAATCCAAGCCATTCCTTCTTCGTGCTGTGATGTTCAAGTGGGAGCTACAGAAAAGGCAAATTGTACCAGTTCATCGCAAACCTTGCATCATGATGGTTGCTACTTAAAGTTCGTTTCTTTCATCAAATCCCACGCCTTGCAACTTGGTGGCGTCGGCATTGGCATTGCTTTTGTTCAGGTAGCTAAAATATATTAAATTGTTTAAGAAAATGAATAGGGTATTGTGCAGCAGCAATTCTTTATTACCTTACCTTTTCATAAGATAAGAAAATGGAAAAACTAAAAAAAGTAATAAGAAATTTAAGTAGGTGCTATAGAACCATAATTTTTTTACTCTTTTACGTTTTGGTATAGTAAATGATAACTTTCTAAAGCATCGAGGAGAATCAGTGGTTTAAGGTTTATTTTCATGAATGTATTATTTGTTGCAGGCAATAGGAATATGGTTTTCAATGTACTTAGCACGATCAATTAAAAACAGTTACGAAAGTGTATAAATTGTTCACAACAATACGAGGGACTGTTATATATACGACAGATAAGTGTAATCGAAAGGCGATCATAAACGAAAGATTATAAACATTACAACGATCAGGACATCATTCAGTAATACTTAATACAAATATAGTATATTGTATTTTCGAAACTTTCGGAGATTTAAGGATGATCTGTAGAATATGATGGCATATAGCACCGTATATGTGTATATATTAATGTTATATGTACACTTCCAGTAATACAATATGTGGAAGTTTTGAGATTTATATTGGAAAGGAAGAACAACTGGATGTATTCAATAAGATTTGTATAAAATAAAAGAGTGTCAAACTACTTTTCCTGACATTTAGTTAAAAAAGGATAAGAAGAAGGACCTTAGTTAGTAAATATAACTAGAAGATTTTAAATAAATTTTTTTTAGTTTCTGTGACATTCCTCATACATAATGATGCTTAACCCTTTCGCTTCTAATGCCGATGCCGGGTGCCAAGATGTGAGGGGCAGTGACGGACGTCGGCTATAGTCGTTCTATATCACAATACGCTATTGTCTTCATCGCTTTATATTTAAAAATATAAATAAAATAATTGCAGTTTTAAATATCGTTCTGTATACTGTAAGACGAATAAATGAAGAAATCGCACAATTCGTCTACGATAACAAGTATAACTATTTATGTATTAATACAATGGTTAGGTTACAATCGGTCTGCTCTATTCGACCGTTTCCTAAAGAGTGCCTCGACGTTGTATATTGCCCGCCGAGAAGGGGCGTCCGCGGTCCCACGATGCAGTCCCTTCGAGGGTCCGTTTTACGACCCCGAAATGTTTACGGGTCCCGCTCGCCTATCGGCCTCGTAGTGACATTTACCAGATCGGTAAGCAAGGCGCTCCAAAGCCTCGGGTTTTCTTACAATACTTAGTTAATATTTGAAAACCAGAGAAAACAGATTAAGCTGAAGTCTGAAAAAAAAACCGTAGTAGCCCTTCCTTATATTTAATCTTACGATAAGTAAAAATTACGTATGTATGTTCACCTAATTTACATAATATGTTTACACAGTTGGGAACTTGTTATTGGATGATCGAGACCGTGAAGTATCGCATTCCGGTTGATCGAGGTAGATATAATTTTCCGTACAAAAATCGCAATATACAGGGTGCCTTTAAACTAATCGTAGTAGCTGGAGAGTAAGACATAAAGTGAACCTGTCATTTATTTTTTAATAAAATATTTCGTTTGTCAATAAACCAAGGGTAATAGATCACGTGCATGTGCACATAAATAAACCATGCATGCTATTGTTTGGGTTTAATCTGTCAGATAAAAGATAGTCCATGGAACAAGTGTAAGAGATTTCTGCTGCGAGCGGCTCTAGCTGGGCATCTGGGGTACGTCAGCGTGCGGCCCGATAGCGCACGTACCCACAGGACCCTCTGGGCCGGAGGAAAAACGTGACCGAGGCCCTTGAAGCCATGGCGCCGGGAAAAAACCCAGGCAGCGCGTCTTTTTGGCGATCACGATGCAGCAGTGCATTCTTGCATCGATCGCCGTTCGGAACAGTCCTGACAACAGTTTAGCGGAACGGTTAATAAAGAATTGCTGGTTTAAGCGTCTTAGATAGAGCATCCCTATATATTTATGCCAGCTACCTTCAGAAACGTATTATTATATTGTATTGTTGTGAATAAAGAAACAGTACTCTTACACAAGTAAAACTGTAAATGTTTAAAGGCGCGAAACTAATTGTGGGATCTTTTATGAAGAATTGTGCTAAGTTAAGAAATACATTTTGCATATGCATACAGGTTGCATGTGCAATCAATGGCCTTTTATCATCGACTTACTCAGAGATACTTGGGAAAACAAACAAAACACAAACAATGTTGCCACTTTTTTCCGGCTTCTACCATCAACTCGAAGACACTCCGTGCACAACTCATTTCAATCAGTAGGTTTGTTAGAGCTGAATTACTTTCCATGCAACATTATTGATAAAAAGTTATGTTTGTTATTCATTACTAAGCTTTGTCGGCAATATTCTTATTACACTCGAGTCGAATATAGACATAACTCCCTTTAGAAGCTTGATAATTACATTTGGAATTCTGCCAAATCGATCACTGCGACTGCAATTGGAATGTAGAAAAAAAGACCATCTGCTATCTTGATATACAATCTTTCTAAGAAAAATCGAAGAAACTATTTCATTTCTTCATTTGTCTAGAGCAATATTTAGTCTATCATATGTTAGGCAAATAATAAATAATGGTAGAATTCTGTTGTAGTGACTTCAATCAAATTTCTAAAATAATAAACCGAATATTTTAAATAGTTCATTTTTTATTTTGTTTTATTCGCGGTAAGTTTCTATGCTATATGAACGCTATGCAATTAACAAAATGAAATTTTCCATAGAATTTTCCTCTTTTGCTTATATCATTTCTTCCGTATTTTAGTATGGAAGTGCATAATTGATGTTTAAATTTTCACAAGTAAAATTAAATATATCGCTATATTTATTTATTCCCACAAAATGCGCGAAATTTTATAATGCTGATAAATAATAAATAATATAGGTATTTGAAAAGATATTGTGATTTATCTCCACTATAAAATAATCTTATTCATTTTTAATAAATTTTTAATTTTTTAGTTTTGTGCAATAATTTATCAATATATATATTTTTTATTTGATTCAATGAAAATATATTTGGAGTTCTGCATATTTTATATACATATATAATTTTGTGCATATTACAGGATACGTTTATGAAAATGTTGTCGAGAATTCAGAGTGCATGGCATTGACGTCTTGAAACCAGGAAAGATCTTTCGCGTATCGTCATGTTTCGGTTCGAGGGTACGCGTCTGGTTTTCATTGAGTCGCAGCATCGAGCTGTTGTTTTGCTATTCGTTGCGGAGGCTTGAGTTTTCACTTCAGCCGGACCCAAGGGTCCCAGGGTTTAAGGGTTCTCGATTAGTGTTCGAAATTGTGTCTACGAATAGTGTTCCTTTCTATCCCCACTACTTGGGGTGGCCCCCCCTGGAACCAGCGAAGCGTGAAGCGCCGAGCATGTAATCTGAACCCAGATCGAATATCGGTGGTAGCCAACACTGATGCAAGCGAGATTAAAAATTAAAACTTGTTCATTTTTGGTCCGTTTTAAATGAAATTTACCAAAATGTTCGTTACAGTCTCCTGATGAAAATGACACCAAACACAATATGATTTCGATAATTTTTACTTATCGTTGTATTAATAATTTTATTCCCCTTTATTATTGTTTTCGATAACAACTAGAACCATATATTTTGGAACTGTACATATATTTACTTATTATTATTGATGCGATGAATGACCCAGCTCTCTTCTCTGCGTAGTTTCTTTATCAAAAAAGTAGATATAAATTCTTACAATTTCTTATCAGTAAAAATTATAAACTCTTATGAACACCGAATGTAATGTTACAGGATCGAGAATAAATGTCGATACAACAATATTTTGCCATTATCTAAATATAGCAATTAAAGATTAAGAGAATTAAGAGACTCTCGATTCGAGAGTTTACTTCCAAATTTACAATCTCACTACTAATTACCTTATTGCTGTTAACTAATATACTGTTACGAGCCGGGGCTGTGGGCAACGCCTAGACCGGCGAGGTTGATATAACCCAAGGAATATGGTTGAGTTAGGGTTAAGGGTTAATTAAGGGTTAATTTATTAGTAAGGTGCACGGACGAACCCGATGCGAAATCGGGGAGCCTCGGGAATAGAGTCAAGCGCGGACAAACCTGATGCGTAATCAGGGAGCCGCAGGAGGGTGAAACGTCGTGGACGAACCCGATGCGAAATCGGGGAGCCACTAGGAAAGAAGTTCGCAGACGAACCCGATGCGAAATCGGAGAGCTGCTAGGAGGTTGGAAAACGTACGGACGAACCTGATGCGAAATCAGGGAGCCGCAGGATACAGACGAACCTGGTGCGAAACCAGGGAGCTGTAGGATGGGTTAGGTTTCGTGGACGAACCCGATGCGAAATCGGAGAGCCACTGGGTTGGCGTGTTTATAGTTATTTTGTTTGGATAAGGCGTGCGAACGAACCTGACGCGCGTGACTATGTAACTCTGAACCGACGAGGGTAGAAACCAAAGGGTTTATATACCCCCGAAATGCACGGAAACGCATTAGAACTTTCCATATAAGGAAATTGAGGAGTCTTCGTCGGACCACGCCCGTCTTGGTCATAATGCAGCTGGTCGCACATGTGCTCAGGACCCCTTTTTCTTTTTATGATAACCGAAAGAATTTTAGGGCGTTTTCCCATCACAGAAGCGAGCTCGAAAACGCGTTGAGAGCGACGTATGAAATATTCTTCATACGTAACAATACACATATTCTAGATGTTATTCAAAATAATAATAAAGGAGAATAAAATTATTAATACCGTGATAAGTAAAAATTGTCCAAACCATATCGTGTTTGGTATCATTTTAATCAGAAGATTGTAACGAACACTTTGGTAAAATTTCATTTGAAACGGACCAAAAGTGAACAAGTTTTAATATTAGATTTTGATCGCGTTAGTGTTGTCCCACGTACACGGGTATTTAAACTTGCTTTTTTCCTGGAACGCTGCCCCGTATCTCGGCTACCACAACATTAAAGGGGACCCGAACTCGCTCGAGAATCGGGTCTGCACACGATTAGTGTTCACATTCGGTCCCGAACGAGGTACACTAATCGAGACATTACTGTACTTGGTTTCTAGACTGTCGCCAATGCCAAGGATGTCGTAGACTGTGCCCGTATGCTGTGCGAAAGTTCGTATAACGTTGTTTCCATATTTGGAAATGTTCCCTTTCTTCCGCATCATAACCACCCTCAATAGTGACACGCCTCCACCAATAGTTCCTTTACATTAGCATCTCTCTGATATAATTAGACGAATAGGATTTTTTGTTAGGTTCGTAGTTTTAAGACTCCAGCCTTGCGAAAGGAAGGGGTCTGTAGGTTTCCTTCGGCGGAGTTTGTGCCGAGGAAATTAGAATCGTTTGAGCAACAGTAGATGAAACAAGTCAGAGTCAGTAAGAAAAGCATTGTAATAGTAATAAAGATAACTATTGAATTCTGTTTACGAACAGAGCGTAGTAGCATTACTATCAGTTGTGAACAGTGTGTAAGAGCAGAAGTACGCTAGTGAATAGAACAAGTATTGTCTAGTAAAGGATACAGTGTTTTATTTAATCACCACCAGACCTTGCTCATCACCTTTGAACAGTCGTTCGAAATTTTGGGCTTCTGCACGCATCCATTGTGTGAGAGAATTGTCAGGGAATCGTGAAGATTTACGACCTTCATCCAAAGCGACGCCCTGCCATAACAAATGTTATCGCAGATTATTCCTGTAAAAATCGGATAAAGATATTAGTTTGATATTAGTAATCTGCGATAACATTTGCATAAACGTACCCTGTCTAATATCTACATAGTAGTAAATAAAATCAGTTGAGGTATGATCGAGAAATATCAGACTATTCTTGACAACCATTACAATTTAATTATGTTTTCCTGCTTATACATATTTCATTTTGTATTAATTATAAGATTTGGAACGACCTATGGGTTTGTAATGTACCGACCCACATAATCTTAAGCTGTACATAAAATATTATTGCTGTTTGCCAAACTCTCCTCAACCTTGTCCTTACTCTGTGAATCATCCCGTTTAATCACCAGATTTGTGCTTCTAACTATTTTCCATTTCTACTTTCGACCTCTGTCATCACTCCTACTTCTATATTTCAGATCCTTTATAAACCCTTGACCATTCCTCCTCAACAGCATTCTTATTTTATAAATCCGATTTACAAATCCGTCACGGTCGTACAAGTTTTTATAATCCAAAATAAAGCCAGTCCTCGAACAAGGTGGTTCCGATATTATTTTATCCAATACAGATTACTCGTTTCAAGTGGTTATTACTTTCACTATTTCTTATAGAGAAATAGCTAAGATGTGTAACAGTTTGGGGGTGTCTGCGAAATTGCAAAAGTGTTATTGCAAAACGTGAAAAGAAACTAAGGTTCTCCTTCTTATTATTATTATTATATCCTTTTTTATGAATACATATATGAGGTACTATTTATGCTGAATAAATGCAGACAAAAATGTCGAGTGTGTATTGTATTGTATCATTTGAACGGTGTAAGCCGCAAGCGTTCTTGTTTCGAAATGTTAAGTTTACCACTGTCCTATAATACTTTTCCGTGTATGAATAATGAACGTGTTCTGAATTGTCCACACGATGCGATGGTACGCATGAGTCATGGTCTGTATTTTTATGTATGGGTGTAGTGGCTGGTCGATGTTCAGTGCAGACTACTTTCAGGTTCCTTACGTTAAATACGTGTGCAAATATTAAAAATTCGTAATGTAAAGAATCTAATACGGTGATCCTAATTTGTAACGCGAAATAGCCATTTGTAAATTCAACTGTACATGCATGTACGAATGAAAGACGTGCGAGTAAAACACCTGGAGGGATAATGTTTTTCTCAGAACACAAGAGCATAGTCCAACCATGCGATTCTAGGAAATCCAGTTCAAAATGTTGAGGACGATTAGTAGATAGGAATTCTGTAAAGTATAGACTCTTACCTGCAATTCTGGGAAACCGTTTCTTTCTAAGAAAATCTAAGAAAAATATTCTTTTTCATTAAACATAATATTTTTATTGTATAGTTAAATGTATTTATATGACCGAATTTTTGTCGATAGTTTATTTTGCGTTAAAATGCATGCTATCAACTTTGCTCTTTCAAAATATACACTGACCAAAATAATTCTTTTTTGTTTTAACCCTTGTTATTAACGATGAATCTCCGCCATTTTCTACTGTATTCGAATTTTTAACCTGTAGAATAAAAACTGTATCGGTGCATAAACAATGCATTTGCTCTTCAATGGCGTTTCAATCTTATGCGTGTAATGTCTTACTCGTATTTTTAGATAAACAAACATAGCGTCTTTACGTAACGACGCGTCGTTACGTCGCGACGTAACGTATACTCTGCCTACTATTATGTATAACGAGTTAAACGAAGGACGCTGTAGTACTGACTACAGAATATCGTAATACCAAGTTTTGTTTATGTTTCAATACATAATTCATCCCTTTCTTCATCGTAAGGCAATGGAAATGTAACTTGTATTATTGGTTACAACCATGTAAAATTTTGCATCCGAATTGATATGTCTTGCATAACATATAACATAACATCTTGCTTAAATTCTACAGCTACAATCGCAGCAAACGTCACAGTCAGAATAGTTTCAATTAATAAAAAAATAATCTGCGAAAAATGTGAACTTGATTGGACAACCTGATAACGTTCCCCGGAGCCCTTAACCCATTTGCATCATCGCTCTACTGAAGCTGTCGCGCTGAAACATCAGCGACGTTCAACTTACGACTGACTCGTATCACCGGACGCGGTCGATCGTATGTGCAGTTTGAAAGATTACAAAAAAAAAAGTAAAACTTATTTAAAATACACTGATGCATATTAAACTGATGGAACCGAAACGCTTCCTTAAGTGGTTAACCGTGGTCTGTCACAACTAAAGAATATTTCGCAACAGGTAAAAAAAGCAGTCGTAGGCTCGCGGATTATTTCGCGCTCGGTGATAGTTGACAGTCGTGGCCCGGGGATTATTCCGCGCTTGGATACAAATGGGTTAAAAATTGAAATAAATAATTAAATGCTCATTAAAATCGACTTATTTCGATTATCTTTGAAATTATTGATTATATCAAAAGACGTACCAGACAAAACCTTAAGATTGACATAGGATGCATCTTTTACGTTGTATTCCTTTTTTTCGTACGTCAGTCGGTTTTCGGAAGAAATGGAAAATTGTAACGTTGTACTTTAAAAAAATAACGGTAAAACTACGTAAGTGCTCCGACCTCTCCGATTTGGATGATTTTTGAATATGTTGTAGAACTGAGTATCCGGAACAACTTTTTCCTATGCATATAACCGCCGCTCGGCCTTAGTTTTCGAGATATTTGCCAACAAATATAGCTACTACTACATAGAATTTTGTATATACGTGCACGCTCGTGGCAACGTGTGGGAGCGCCGCTTATCTGGCGGCCGGCGAAGAATCTGTATACCGGGTGACCTCATAAAAATTGTACCTCTAGAACTAGATATATCATATCAGATTTGGTATTGGCGGGGGAGGGACCGTGCCCCGAGGTCACCCGATATACAGATTCTTCGCCGGCCGCCGGAAAAGCGGCAGCCTAAAAATCATCCAAATCGGAGAGGTCGGAGCACTTACGTAGTTTTACCGTCTTTGCTATTCTGGCTTGTGGTTTCAAACCGAATGAGCAGAACATGGTCTCTATATTTGGAACATTAGAGTTTGTTAAAACACGAGCTCTATGAGCGTTATATTTCAAAAGTAGTTCCCATACTACAAACCAAGGATAATACTGCGCGAGGAATTAAAATACTATCATATACTTAATATTCAATAAAACGTACAGTTACACTAGTAGTTACTGAACTATTAGTGTAATTAAAAATTGATTCATAAGCTTCGCATCTTATTGCTTAGGACGCATTACCTACAAGGCGCTACGGCCCCGCCGGTCGGCAGCATCAATCGGCCGCTCTCACTCCACTTTTTTTCATTTAGCTCAGGACGCACTATACCTATCTTCCCCTTCCTGTATTTTTTTAAAGCAATCTCGATACTTGCAAGGAACCTCGATTGACGCAATTCGTTAGCACGTGGCAGGGATGCTGGCGTAGTTAGAATAAAAGAATGGGTAATAGAGGGACAAGCTAGGACTAGTTTTCCGTCATCGGTAATAAAAGAAATACATAAATTTCTCACTGTAGTGGGAAATGTGGTACAAAGTAGGAGGTCTCTGACAGCTAATTAGTTACCTCGTTCTTTGCACGAACCTCGATACATACTTGCATGCATTTTCAGTCCCGCTTTCGTGCAACCATCGAGGTTCTATTGTGCAATCTTTATTACACCATTTGTTTCGCCCTGTTTTGTTTTTTAACGGTTTAATTTTTTCCTTGGTCCCCGCTTCATTCCTTTCCTGTAGTAGTTCCTCCACCGTTTCGTTCTTTTTTGAAAAGACATTTCAACTTAGCGATCTGCTTCTCCACATACATATGTACATATTTCGGTCATCAATGATAAGTTCCGACTCTACTCTAATCAGTTATATATTATATCTACTTCATTATGCCCACAATTGTAATCTAAGAGAAATCACTAGTACGCGAATCGAAGTCTCGATCAGGTATTAGAATAATTGCGTAGGCGTGTATATATTAACAAGGTATTCCGTACTCTCGACCGTAGTCTATACAAGAATGTATAGACCTTTGGCAAGAGCGTCGGTCGTGAGGACGCGTCTACGTCACCGTGGCCCTTTTTAAGCATTTTAGGGTTCGCCCCGAAAGAAAGCTACGCTAGACAAAGACAGCGTGCATCGGCGATATGCACATGGCCCGCCTCGGCCGTTCCTGTACCTCGAATATTCCAACAGTAATCTACGTAAAAAAAACATTGGGCAAAATCTTTTTCAAAGCTCACATCGCATACAATAATAAAAATGTTGAGGTATTTTAAATCTCAAAAACGACACAGAAGATTTTACAGTACCTACGCGCTGTAATACTTATGTTTCTACTTTGGATTTTCCGATAAAACGAACGTCCTTACAGTTAAGCGCGTTCGATCGCAGCCTCGGAAATCTAGTTTCATTTTCGTGGACGCTAATACAAATGATAACACAGGAGAAAAAGGCAAGAGAGAAGTACGAGGAGGAAAACGAAAAGACGTTTGTAAAAGCACACTGGCAAGTAGCGCTACGTATGTCATCGGTACGTATACGGCTTTATCAGTTGATAATGCGGCACATCGAATTGAGTTTAGGTGTTTCCACGTTCAGTTCCGTAGTGCACCTGCGTGAAAGAGGAATCTCGGAGGACACCAAAATGGCGGCCACACACCTCGACGTTGGCCTACGTTGCATCAAGTACCTGCTTTGCGCAGTCAACTCCCTCTTCGTGGTCTGTAACCACGTTCTATCATCTTCTTTTCACCTATATATCATAGATCATTACGTTGGCCGTGTAGGCGTCGTCTCTAGATGATCGATCGATCGATCGAATATGTTTTACGCGCATCGAAATCATATTCATTTCGCCCGTCTCGTTCTTCTGTTATCATCTTTTATGCAAAATACGAATTTTTTCGTTAATATTTTACGTTGTTAACCGTGCGGTCGAATATGCTCGTTTTCTTTCTCCTTTAAACGCGTTATCGGTAGCTTTTTATCGGGACTATGGCGATAGCTTACTCGGCGAGTATTTCAGTACCAATAAATTGTGGCACAATCAATGGCAGCTTGCCGAACTTTACCGTGGAGCACAGTGCTGTTATTTCATGCACATGAATATATGCGTATGAATAATATGGAACCAACCGTAAAAGCAGTAATTCGAATCCAGATGAAAATGAATTAAACAGATAGCTTGAAGATACCAAAAAGTTCGATAAGAAGTAGATAGTCAATAATAATTCCGATTGCGAGAAGGATAAATCTACCTCCTTCTGTATGTAGATAGAACCCGTTCAACCACACTGACTAAGATATATATGGCAAATATATGTGTTTATTCTTTAGTATATATTCATTCGCTGCGGAGAAGCATTATTGTACAATGTAAAGTAAAGAGTCGAGCGAACGATGGACAAGTAATATACATATGTAATGCTTGGCCGACACGCAACGCGGCGCATATCGTCAAAACGTGTCAGCTATTCATGGCAAATAATTAATGGAACGAAATAAGCAAAAAACAATGATAACTCGTCTACTATATATACATATGTATGTACAGGCTGTCCCACATATAGTGTCATCGCTAAAATTTCATCTAAAAAAGGGCTTACCTTTATTTAACAGAAAATTGTATTAAACGAAATGGCACCTGAACTTTAATCCATATAACTTCTCTTAATCATAATTTTGTTATCTCCATTTTTCTCGGAGATATAAACGTTAACTTTAGATTTTGAAATGGAACTGCAATGCGTGATTCGTACAAATTGTTACAAATACATCGACTACAATCCAATTGGAAAAGGGAGTACGAAACACGTGCATACGTACATGGAATGTCTGGAGGGTGAAAATTGTTCGAAACGCATGCAGAAAAGAATGATGAAATGAATAAATATCGGGCACAAGTTAATCGAGTTGCAAGAGGAAACGAGAACGATAAATGGGGTCGAGGCAGACGACAACGATAACTAGAACGGCCGCGATTTTCCCCAAGAAGAGAAAATGTAACGAGAATAACCATACTCAGCCCTGAGATTCAACAAGTTAGGTCAACCCTCGACATGGACGTGGATTGTACAGCAGTTGTACGCTTCGTTCGAACGAACAGAGGGATCGATATCGGCCGGGCGAGGTCGACCCCAATGAATTATTACTGCGAAGAAAGCTTGCAACGCGAGGGGCTATCGATGTCCAGTTCTTTGCACTGTCCTCACCCTTATTTCGTAGATTTGTCACGACAAAGAAAGAAAAAAGACAATGTCATTTTCCTCTTCCACTGGAGAATGAACTTCTATTACCTTTCGCGTTGAGTGCGTGCAAAAGTTTCACAATATTTCGACACATATGTATAAATGAATATGAATAGATTGCATTATTTTCAGAGTATAATTTATTAATCAATTAAATCATCGGATGGTACTTCTGATAGTGGTTCCGATAGTTGAATGCTTACACATATGTAGAATAAAAAGTACTTAAGTATATCTCCTACAGGGGCGGCTCGTGGCTTGATATCGTGGGGAGCTTTCGAAATACAATACTGTACACACTGCAAATACAGTGTCTACGTGTTTGGATAAAATACAAAATAAGAGACTCGTATAGGATTCTTGGTAATAAAATTCCATATTGCAAGCAAATATAAATAAATTAATAAATATATTTAGCCGCCCCCGGCCTTTTTCTTTTTCTATTTTTAATACTGGTTCCCCAACGGAACCTGTTCATTATAGTAACAGGGAAATCGAATGCGTATAGGTATCGAACTTCAAAGCAGCCAATTTCGGTTGCAAAGAACAACTCGCAGTACTATGTTGCCATACAAACAAAAGACTTCAAAAGATTGTCCATTGCTCTTTGCGAAAAAATGCCGGCTCTACCATCTATTGTGAATTCATTCAAACTTTTGCACGCATTCATATTATATTCACCCTCGAGAGTTTGGAGCATGTTAGGATTTCAAAAGATGTAAGGTCTTCCTTGAATGAACGAATACAATCAGACTTCTACAATTCGAAAACCTTTATAAAATTTTACAAGACTAACATTTTCTTCATTTCCATCAATTCCGCTGTAAAGGAGCCTCTACGCCTCGAAATATTAATCCCCCATAATTCGAATGATCTGCTACACGTTTATTAGATGCGTTGCTTTAGCTGTGCAGTTCGATTTTAGAGAAGGTCGATATCTGCCAATCGAACTTTGCATCTATAAATCAAAGTTTTCTCCCAGCGGCCTCTGGAGATCGAAGTACCAATCCTAATTTAGATGAGGGTTTATTGCTATGGTTTGAACGGTGTAGAGATAAAATTCTTAGCATAGGAAATCGAATGTTACACCAGGCAGCTGAGACTTTTGCTAAATCGTCAAGCCATGATAAGTCCCTGCAAGGCGAATGAAACATCGTCAAAGCTCCCTTACTCCAAGATTTCGATAAGACAAAACCTCCACAGTTCGAAGATTCTTTTCTCCTTCCTTGAGCCTCGGTTACCGAGGTCCGACGGTTTCTCAATCACAATATTGTACTTCTGTAAGATTGAAACAGTAGCAAGTGCAATATTTCTGATCAAACCCATCTGTATATGTATGCAAAACGATTTGTTTCGATCAAAAAAGAAAAGATGCTCCAAAGGTTGGAGTTCGCGGTGTGTGAGGAGTGTACCTGTAAACATTGTTGAAACAATCGCAAACGATTATGCGCTTGATTATTATCGAAATATGAAACAAACATGTATCTGTGCATGGTGTTCTCGGTTCTAGCGGTCATTCTTTGTCAGTATATTACGTGGGGATAAGTATGAAACAAATGCTATAGAACCATATAGCGTTTAAAACTTGAACAGTAATAGAATTGCAGTGAGTGCGATATAACGTGGGAATAGACCAGCGATATTTACCACAATAACTTCCACAGTAGAGTAATAAATTCGCAGACATAAGGTTTACTAATTCGTAGAATAATAAATTCCATTCTCGACCGTTGCTAATTTCGTATTTTCAAGAAGAGTAAATAGTTTGATATGGGATGGTAATTACTTCTAAGGGGAGAGGGTATCTGTGAAATAGTATGCCACCTTTGAGGATGTAATTTTTAAATATATTTTTTAAAGAGGTTGTAAACGACTTATTTTTATTTAACTTAATTTATTTAATATATTTATATAATTTTTTTTTTATAATATTTATATAATTTATTTTTATTTAATTTATTTAACTAACGACATGTATTTATTTAGGACCATACATATTTATTTCTCCATTGCTAGTTAATATTAGAAGAATTCGAGAAGATTTTGTGCTTCCTAAAGGGCATGAAAATTGTCGCCTCCTGCGTCAGTATCGAAGTTGAAAACTGTTCTCTCGCGAACGTAAATGGCTTGTCTTATCAATTTAGATAAACTCGTAATCTCGCTGATATTGATAAGAGAATTCCCGTGTGTTCAACTCATAGGTATTAATACCGAAGAATCGAATCTCTCGAATGATGCGAGTTCGACAACCTTTGGTCGAACAAATTCGAAACTCATGTAGACTATAAACAAACTAGCGTTTAAATAGAAATGACTTCACATTTATAATTCTGTAACCTCAAATTTCGCAGCAATAATTTTCATACAATTCATCGCTTTTAACTTAACGTTATATACTTCTAAAATACTCTTAATAATATATAATAATAATAATAGTAATCCGTTCCTTATTTTTGGTAAAAAAGCTTATCAAATGCTTTCGTTTTGCCTCAAATAACAAGGTTTCTCAAGTTGTAAGAGTAAAGTCCTAATATAGAAATCGAGATACATACATTATTTCTCAGTGTGAGATACAAACATATTTTCGAAGCGACGATTTGTTAAAGCATTTTGTGCGTAATGCACACGAATATACATACATATGCAGAGTAGCGCATTTAAATACACATTTTGAGGTTTTTAATCCCTTTATGCAGGCCGCATGGATTTAAAACAATGCATATTTGCATTTCATAGCGGTGAAAACTGTGCTCCACATACATTACATAGAAGTGTAGAATATAGGTGTGATGATATGAAATGAAGGTCTATTTTAATGTAGAAATTATATCGTAGCTTAATCGCCAGTTACAAGTATAAGGTTCATCCCCTTGACAACATTATTTCAGGTGGGTGGGTTTACTTAAGCGATGTTAAATATCGGGGAGCTTGTTATTGGCGGTAAAAATTTAATTATTATTTATAAAATTATACAAAGTATTTATCTAATTAAAGTACTATGAATTACATATAATAAAACATGAAAGGCCCTTTATAGCTTATTCAGACACGCGTTTTCATCATGCATGGAATGAACAGATATTTCATTGTGCAATCACACTTCATAACACAAAAAATGATGTAAAATAAAGAAGTCATAGTTGATTCGCCCTACTTAGTTTAACACGATTCAAATATAAAAAGAAATACATTATTCGCGTTTATATTTTCAACTTCCCCGTTGCATTTTAATTTCATATAATATATGATATTTTGTATAATTATTAGAATTAATTATTTATTTACAGCTAACAGGGGTAATGATCATATCAGTTGGCACAACAATTTATGCTGTTTATGAAGACTTCTCTCATTTTCTGGATCCCAGTTACTTTTCTCCAGCAACTCTTTTGATTGTCGTTGGAATATTGGTCTTTATGATAGCCTTTTTGGGTTGCTGTGGAGCTTTCAAGGAAAGCACCTGCATGGTTTTGGTGGTAAGTGTTTTTAAATTGTCTTTCATCTGTTTACTGTTTTCAAATGTAGTAAACATATATACGTTTTACTTCGGTAAATATTTAGAAACAAAATGTTTTACCCTAGCACAGCGTACATACGTTCTTCAATACTGAAACTGGAAAGTGATGCTTTTCTATTCATTTACTTATCTGTATTGTTCGAATATGATAATGACAAGAAATATGTTTTGTTTATAGTTTGCAGTGTCTCTTTCGGTAGTTCTTTTATTGGAATTAGCAGCGGCAATTGCAGCTTACACTCTTCAGGATGGAATAAAGAACCTTCTTGCAGACAAAATTAATGTCACCATGCACGAATATGGAAAAAATCCGGAAGCTACGGATGCTATCAACTTTCTACAATCGAGAGTAATATTTGTATTACCGAAACATATAAGAATAACTAATTTTAGTTTCAGAATAAATACTAGTATTTCATCATAATCTTCAATGTGTAATTAGGGAAGGGTATTTGATGATTACTAGAGTTCTAGAGTCACTAAATCTTTATACAATAACATTTATTATATATCAGCTTTATTGCTGTGGATATAATGGATACGAGGACTGGGCAGACATTGTGAAAGAACACGGAATGGAACTTCCTCGATCCTGCCGACCCTGGTCAGATGTTAATGAAAAAGTTATATGTACACCCGATACTGATGACATCGCCTGTGCCCCTTATGTGACTGGATGTATCAAACATCTTTCTGTTATTATACATAGGAGTGCACTTTATATTGGCACTGGAGCTGTGGCTATTGCTCTTATTCAGGTTAGTATTTATCGTATTTTCGCTGCAAATTATGAAAAAAAATGCGATGCCGACGGGATTCCAGATATGCTTATGAGAAATGTATAATACGTAAGAAATACATACAATAATGTTGAAAAAAAATATTGACTGTCAACTAACTTACAATTGCTTGGGCAATTAATTTGTTACCTTATAGGTTGCTATTTTAAATACATACATTGCACTAGAGGAACTTATTCCAATTGACTGTGCCCGAGCTTTTTAATTTTCGGGTTAATAAATAAAATTGTAACTCTATATTCGAAACCCGTGATATCACCATAAAATATCTTCTAAACTAATGAATAGTTTTTTCACATAAAAACCTTGATATTAAATTAGATTAGGATGAAAAAGAGCCAATTACTCCAGATTATAATTAGAATTTATAGATTACAATGGGACACCCCAAATATTAATTGCTTTAGGACCACGCAACACTTTAGGACCACGCAATTTCGCGTGATATTTAGTATCCGAAAAAAAACTTCGAATTACATAACTATGATTTTGTTTATTTACAGTTAACTGGAATCATGTTTGCATGCATGTTGGGCCGAGCAATCAGAAGGCAGAAAACAGAAAGGGAGAGACGTAAATGGGAATTGAGAGAAAGTTTGGTGAATGGTTATCAGCCATTGGGAAAATCAGATCCATTCACTACATTCCCCGTTGTTTATATGTCCTCTGAGCCGTTAAGGAAACATTAGTAGTCCTTTTGCACTAATTGACAATAAAATATCTTAATTTATATTTCAATATCTTTGAGCTTTTGAAGGTTCAGAGAGTTGATTATATTATTTTCTATGGGGATTTATCTTTGTATATGTCCTCTTTATTTCTCTTTTCATCTATGAAATTCATTCGTATCCATTGTTCCAAATGTTAACGTGCTTCTACTTCAAATTTGAAGTAATCGAAGTTTCGTTTACGTTTGTAAAAATTACAATTGTAGATAATATACGTAAGAGATTTAATATATTTCTGTATTATATAATAAAATGTAAAATGAAATATTTCATATAATTTTAATAGTACACGTATTTAGTAATACTTTATACTGGTGTATAAAGTGTTTTAAAACTTTAGTCACGTTTCACCAAAAGACTGAGGCCTTTTCCAAAACTTCTTTGGCTTTCATATCTTTCGATGAGCTGGTTAAATATGGAGGAGTTAATTCGCGGTAAGCTAAGCAAAGCCGTCTTGATTTTACATCTTCTCTTAGAACACAATGTTCCCATTTGTACCTGCAAAATTATATTTATATGTATTATTGTAGATACAGCAATAAATATTTTCCAGCAATAATATCAAAAGTCTATTCATTTATTTTTGTTATATCTTCGTTCGTATATTTTAAGAAACGCGTCTCTAACCTCTGTGTTTAATTTAAGTATTTTAATTAATTAAGAAATTAAGCAAGTTTCTATTACTTTCGGCATCCAATTGTTTACTAATCCAAGATTTGAAATAATTCTATAAACAATGATGCTGTTGTAATTGTACTATAAATATAATTGAAAATAATTTTAAAGTGCAACATGTTTGTTTTCTTGCCACTTAAATTTCCGAAAAAGAATGCAGAGGATACAGTGAATACAATATAACCTGCGTGAATGATGGAAAAATTGACTGGATAAGTGATGGGTGACTATCCCATCCACTTGGGGGATCCCCTTTGGCCATAATGGTATAATATGATCCGAGCCGGAATATCGGTGTGACTAATCCTAATTCAACCATGACACTCTTTTATTTTTGACTTTTTATTAATGAAACTTTTAGTAACGTATGTGCGAGATATTTCTGATTCAAATGAGACCAACCCAATATGGTCTGGACAATTTTTACTTATCGTGGTATTAATAATTTTATTCTCCTTTATTATTTTTTTCGATAACAACTAGAATATGCATTCGGTCCCGAGCAAAGTGTACTAATCGAGACTGTCAATTCGAGAGTTTACTTCCAAATTTATAATCTCACTACTAATTACCTTATTGCTGTTAACTAATATACACATATTCTAGTTGATACAGTAATGTCTCGATTAGCGTACCTCGCTCGAGACCGAATGCGAACACTAATCGTGTGCTTACACGATTCGAAATACACATCGAAAACAATAATAAAGGAGAATAAAATTATTAATACCGTGATAAGTAAAAATTGTCCAAACCATATCGTGTTTGGCGTCATATCAATCAGGAGATTGTAACAAACATTTTGGTAAAACTTCATTTAAAACGGACCAAAAATGAACACATTTAAATCTTAAATTTTGATCGCGTTTGTATTGTCTCACGTACACGGGTATTTAAACTTACTTCTTTCCTGGAACGCTGCTCCGAGTCTCGGCTGCCACAACATCAAAGGCGACCCGAACTCGCTCGAGAATCGTGTCTGCACCCGATTAGTGTTCGCATTCGGTCCCGAGCGAAGTACACTAATCGAAACATTACTGTAATACGTACATTATAATTCGAACTGTATCGTGTTTGGTCTCATTTTAATCAGTAAAATCTCGCAAATACATTAAAACGTCACATTTAGAAAAATTGATACACATAAAAGTTTTATTGCTGCATTAGTATTGTTTCACCGGTACGTCTTGGCCCCTCGCTTTGATTCTTTGGACCTCTCTCTCCACCACTGTCTGTCCCTTTCTAATTGCTCGAGCCACTTCTAAGAATAGATTGGACACTCCGTCTTTCTAAAAGTTACGTTTGGATCCCAATTTTTCAACATTTACGCATGTTTTACTGTACATATAAATGTAGACTCTTCGATGTGATATTACATATTCAATCAAAATTCTTATCACGCTTGTACATAACGTTTGCATAAGTTTTACCACTTATTAAATGAACAGTAAGAATGGAATACGTGGGGAATAAAATACAAATCATTCTGTATTCAATAAATAAAACATCGACAAAATCCCGTTTTGTATTCTGTTGAATCTGGGCACTCTCAAATATCTTGCAATTTTTTTACTCAAACAAAAGAACGTCCCAGTACCGGTTGGCAAACTTTTCGTTCTGTATTGTATATTGTTAACAGGCATTTATAGACAATTTTCTGGGGGACGCCTCTGATAAAAAATGTTGTTTTCGTATTATTTATTTATTTACCTTTGTGTATAGAGAGGCGTTAAAGGCAACGCCCATATATCCTTATACATGTTATAAAAACAAATATTTATAGTAATTCTGCAAAGTTGACATGCTATAAATATATGGATCAAATGATTACCTTGCAGCGCTATATAGAACCATGAGAGATCCCTCTGGCATTGGTAGTCTCACAACAATGTTTTTGCCATTTTCATCCTTATAATTTATATCGGATTTTAAGTTTCCACGTGTCGCGGAGTACTCAGCGACGCTTTCTAAGTTGTATTTCGTATCTGGACCATAGTACGGAGTCACTGTTAGAACCGAGTCGCCCATGACATTTACGGTAACTATTCTTTCACCCCAAATCCAGCAATCATCGATATGTGGATCTATCGAAGCTCCACGTGTTGGATCATATTCTAAAGTACATTGCTCTACCGCTTGGTAACCGTTAAGAATAGATATTTCGGAAAATTTTTCTTGCACAAATTTAGTCGACTTTGGAAAACCATTGAAGGAACCCAACCGCAGTTTCCTTTTCTTGAAATTGCACTTTGGACCAAAATTCTGAATTTTTAAAATTATTGTTTAAATCCTTTAATTCATTCCGTGATTGTTTATGATTTATTGTTATAGCGATAAAGAATCTCAATTGTTTTAAATTCATGTTTATATTCATTAGACTAGAACTCCATTTGTCGAAATCAAGTTTTAGTTAACCACTGGTTATCTGTATTATTGTCATTGGTAACTCCATTTATATGAACAGAACACAATAGCTAAAATGCAATCCTAGTTATGGACTCAGTAAAAAATACATTTATATTTGCTACAGAATTTTGCTGTAATCCTTCATTCAAATTGAGCGAATTTAATTGTGTTTCAAAATAATTGGAGATTAAATTCATCAATGGAAACCAAAAACTTCCTTGCGATATTATTATTGTCGCAACTTCACATCCAAATTGATGCATGACATTTCAACATATTAATAGGAATAACGACAGGCAAGTGTTATGCGAACAAAAAATAATAGATAGTGGAGGAAATCTGTGAACTTCTACTATATGAACTACTCGCCAAGCATGAACTGTTTGTCTCCAATGGCTTTGGATAAATAAAGTTCTACTGTACAAACAATTTTACGAAGAGTACAATATTTTTTCATGATATGCTCTTTTTGTATGATATGTTTTATAATTTCATTTACGTTGTTGCAAAATATTGATCAACATGATTTTTATCTCATTCAAACAGTTCAATTTTTTATAACGAACAGAACTTTCTAAAGAAATAAATAAGTAATAATCACAAAGGCAAGATTTGAAGGGAGGAAAGGGGGAGGCTAGAATAATTCAAATCCAATCCAAATGCCTTCTCTGCTTTTCCATCTTTCGATACACGCATAACAGCACTGACGCTATTGATTCAAACAACATTATACTCTTAGAGAGCTAGAAAACCACTGAGTACCCTAACATCAGCCATGGATCAGTCAGTGTGTTTGACTAACCATTGCCCAATAAAACCGAACACCTAAACAGCGAAAGAAACTTTTGTTTCTTTCTAATGATAATACATACAATAATACATACAATGATAATACAAGTTATCTAATGATAATATATGAATGATTTCGCTTTGCATACCTGTTTTCTTCTTCCACTCTGAGAAGCTTCCCAAGGTATTGCATCAATCGCTTCAACCAGTGCCTTAATCTCACAAGTATTTAGAAATTCCAGCTGTTTGCATACGAGTAAAAATAAAGTAACATTTCATTTATATGAAACATAATTATATTGAAAGTAAACAAACTAACATTTTTTCAATATATTCTTCAGTACATGAAAACAAAATAGTTTTATTTTCAATAATTTTTTGGAGAGAATATTATTTTAAAAATTCGTATCTCCATTTTTCGATCATTTGTAATCAGAATAATGTAAATTAATTTAATGAATTATTCAAATTGAAAATAATAACATAATATTGCAAAATAATTATGAGAATAACTGTTTACCTTAATATAAACACCAGGGAACTCTATGCCTGTTCCATCATGATGGGGATGATTTTTATAAATGTCAACATCCCACCCAGGCCACGACTTATCGCAGTGAGGACAGTACACATATGTAGAGCATTTCTGCAATATTATATGATAATAATCTATGAGTCATTGGTTGATATGAACTAAGACTACAATAGGACTACGATTAACGCATTGGCTATCAAATTAGAAGAAAAAATTGTCCCTTTGGGGCCACATATTTTGCCCAGAATGTAGAATATTGAAATGTATCATTTTCATTGTAACACTGCAGATGCAACATATGAGACTTAAGACAATCAATGTTTTAACAAAACATTACAAAACAATCCATTTCTACAAGTAACTGTCATTACTTCTTATAGACTTTTTCTTATTGTTTCTGGAATGTTAGAAATTTCAAATCAAAGGAGACACTGATTTGATTATTAATCGACTGTTTCTGAAATATCTGAGGCCAAATACATTGCAGTGGCATAAAAATGATAATACGATGTCGTTGTATTTATTTAAAACGTCCTATGCACATCAAAGTTAAGCATCTGGACAATGTAATTTTTCTAAAGTGCAGAAATGTTTTAAAAAATGTAGTAAAATCCACAGAAACGACAGTAATTATTATACTAGATGGATTGTATTATAACGTTTTGTTATCAAATAACAATATTATTTGAGAAATAGTGGATTATTTATTAGTAAACTAAATAAATTCAGATCTAAGTGGAAATTATTAAAAATTTTCCTCACACTGTAAGGAGCCGCTTACAAAAATGTAACTTCTCTTTCATTATTAATTTTAGAGTTAGAAGATGCGATTATAAATATATTATTAGTAAATTCGATGTCTTGGATAATCGAGACCGCACTTAGTACGATCCGGTTAATGGAGGTTCTATTGTATAAAGAATTATAAATATAGTATGCATCTTAGTTGGCATACAAAGTAAGATTACACTAAAAACATGTTACATGTTAGATTTTATATGTAAAGTAAAAGTTTGATTAATTATGATATTATCGATAACAAATATATTGTATTATTGAATGTTGACAAATCCTATGACAGTTTTATAATCGAACACTTTGACAGAATGTTTCATAAAAGAAAAGTCTTGCATAGAATATGTAAGTTAATATTAAGTATAATTTCGAAACAATAATATAATCTTTCATGTTTTAATTCTAACCTCTAAATCGGCTATAAGATTTGGTTTTGTAATGTTATATTCAGCTTCACAAAGTAGACAGGATCTTATTCCTTTGCAACCACAAAGTCGTACTGTCTCCATTTTCCTCTATTAGTTAATGCTTAAGAACATTCAGCACGATTACTGAATATGGCGTGTTGGTTATCAGCAACTGATAAAATTGAGTATCATGATCTCGATAGAACTTGGATATGATCGGGGAAAGTTTAAATTTGTATAAGACGAAATATGTTGAATGAATAGGAAGAGAAGAAAAAGACCAGTTAAAACTGTAATATATAGAAGAATGTAATTATTTAGCATTATTATATTTTAATAGAAACGATATTCGAAAATATTCGAGTGTTTGCATTTCAAACTTTTCAAACAAGTTATTACTGGGAAATGTGATCCACTAACTGCAAAATAATTTAGTAATACAGACGGCGTTCAAATATTTCTGTAATCGATTGATACTGTGTATTTTTAATAAATGTATTGCGAATAGTATATATGTTGTCAGATTATTATCTAATTTTAGGGTAAAACTACGGAAGTGGTACTACCTTATCGATTTCAATGATTTTTGAATATATTGTAGAACTGAGTATTCTGAACAACGTTTCCCTATGCACATAACCGCTGCTTGGCCTTACGTTAGTTTGCGAAATATTTGCAAGAAACTGTAGCTACTACTGTATTGAATGTTGTCTATACGTGCACACTCGTGGCAACGTGTTGGGCAGCCTGCCTGCTAAGAATCTACATACCGGGTGAACTCATAAAAATTGTATCGATAACTGGTGGTACAGTAAAGTCTCGATATAAGCGATTATTATTGTTACGCTATCGCGTTAGTAGGCCTTAATATCTAGTGACATCGAATCGACGGTCGACGATATAATTATAACTATCGATAGTGATAATAACTTAGGAGCGAAATTCGAAACAGGATGGGGGATATACGATAAATAAAGCTGTACATTATTTATAGTACAGATCTTAGAACACTTCACTTGGAAGTTTCTAAAGCTTATTTACTACAGACCGTAAAAATGTAGCTAAGTCTAAAAAGTCATGTACAACCCTTGAAAAGTCGACCCCACGATATCCGGGGCTGGTCACCACATGGCCTACCCCGAAACAAAGGAACCCTTGAGAACCCCACCAGCTCTCCGGTGCGCTCTCCCCGACTTTCGCGCGTTTTCTTCAAGTTTTCCCGCACTTTTCCCTTAACTCGCGCGCGTTGCCACCTCCACATGCCCAGCCACAACAAGACCCAACCCCATTGGACAAGACGAAGTCAAAAGGAGGAGCAAAGAACTCAGGAAGAGGAACTAGAGCCGAAAAGGGAAGAAGAAAAAGCCTCGCTGATCAGAACTTCTGTATAACTCGTTGCAACCAGTACTGTCTAAATTGATTTACTGAATAAATAGTCGTTCTTGTTAAAGATTATAACTTGTGTTTAATTTCGCCGCGCTTCACCACAAGCAGAGCGGTTCAGCGCTCCACGGGCAACCGAACCTGCATAAACTCCCTATATCCCACCAATAGAATCGCAACAGCTGGTGACGTAAGGCGTCCTCACGACCGAAGCTTTTGCCAAAGGAAGGTATTCTTGTATAGACTACGGTCGAGTATATTTTATATTTTATATTTTTATAAAGATTTACTGTTTATTCACTGCGGGGAAACCGTTTATGTATTGATTCGCTAAGGGGAAATCCAGAAAACCCCGAGAAAACCCCGCAAAATTCAAAGAAAACGCGCCAAACAGTCGAGAGGCTCTTGAGAGGTTCTTTTGTTCTGCGGTCGAACATGTGGCGGCAAGTACAGAATATCGTGGTGGTGGACCATCGTGGCGATGGACTACCTCCGGCGGTCGTATGTCATTCGATAGACTTAGTTAATAATTATAGTTAATAATTATATAGTCTTTAGAATCTTCCAAGTGAAGTGTTCTAAGATCGAAATGCTCTGACTTTCCTTTTGTTCGACAACCTACGACTGGTACTTAAACAATATGTAGCCTTATTTATCACGTATACGTGATAAATACGTGATGAACATACGTATGTTCATCCGGCTTCGAATTTCGCTCCTAAGTTATTACCGTTTTAACCCGATTTTCATCAAATAATTCTTACCGAAATTATTAATATAAACAACTAGAAAATAAATGGAGAATGAAGAAAATTTACTTAATATCTTATGGCAAATGACTTCTTACTTACTAAAATATGTACCCAAATAAAACTAATTTGTACGTGAGAAGATCTGTGTATCCCTCCATTTACACATACTATATATATTTAATTTTGACAATTTCCAATTCATTTTATGTCGCATATATATAACAACTATACTTATTAAGTCAAATTAAATTATTAAATACCGCGAATCAAAAATAATATTGTGAAGGTAAAAAGAATTTGTCAGAAGTGGGATTCGAACCCACGCCCTCAGAGAGGACCAGAAGCCCCACAGAGACCCGTGGTAACGGGCAAAGTATTCAAACCTTGAGTCTGGCGCCTTAGACCGCTCGGCCATCCTGACATGTTGGTGAACTTTAATTTTTAAGATCTGACGCCTATCTTATACATACTATGTATAATAGAGATCTCCATTTCACGTGTATTTCTGGACACGGGTGCACCTGTATTACTATATTCATATCTTATTCTTATTTGGTGTGATTATTAATGTATGATAGGATGTTTGAAAATTTAAGTGGGGAAACCCGGGTCAGAGTGAAATACTTAAATTCTAATAATAATAACATATAACAATCACAAAAATAACTGAGCAAGCATATTTTTTGATTATGTTCTGTTACTATGTTACTTTATACAAATATATATTTTTGTTTCGGAAAAATAAATAAAACTTTTACTTAAAAAATCGTTAAAATTACATATGTTGCTTTTTGTTGTCAACTACGAAATTACATGCACGATTTTTTAAAAAAATTATCCGTCTAAATCTACTAAATAAAAATCACGATCTATTATATAATAAAAACTGCCATGAATTATTTGTGTACCGTTTAACCGAACTTCCGTATTACATATTTGAAATGCTTTCAAATGTACTCACATCAGTGATCCTTCAAGTTTTAACATAAAAATACAATAGTGTAAATGCTCAGATATTGTTAGGGCTATTAATCGAACTGCGAAACAAGTAAGTAGTCAAGGGCCACAATCTTGTAAAAGTTAGAGAATTATGTAAAATAAAAAATATAAATATATATTTAAATAAAATAAAATAAAAGTACTTCTTACTATATGTACATGTGTATAATATCATAATTTATATTTTACAAGAAACTAGTTCTAACTACAGTAAAAAATTATCTCGGTAATACATTTTGAGGGGAAACCATAACACTTGTGGATTTTTTTCAATTTAATTTATTAATCTGTACTCGTCTATGTACAAGGCTGCACTTGCTAAACAATCCTTCCTATGATACAAGACACGGGTCCATTTACGAATAAAGCTTTAGTTTTCCATAAAACTCATTGTATACATTGCAATCAATTTTTTTAATCGTAATCGATTAGAAAAAAGAGGCGAAATAAGAGAAATAATATAGTAATAGATTACTATTTACAAAAGTATTTTGTTACATATAATTGATCAATCATTGATCGCTTAATTGTTGGTCAATTCATTTAAAATTGTTTAATTGGTGTAAAGTAAAAACGTAAAATCATGCGTTTAATTAATTTTTCACGTTCATCTTTGAAACGATTAATTTCACTCCTCCATCGTGTTATTCTAAAATCAGTACGAGTGTATAAGCTGTGAATCGGCTAATCGTTAACTTACTTATTATTTACAAGGCTTCTTTGTCGAATAAAGAAACGGTCAGAGCAGTAAAAACATTTTTGCTTACTGATCAACAATTAATCGACAATTAATTAATCACAAATACTAAGTGTTAAGTCTTTCAACAAAGACCGACAATAGTAACACAATTAATTAATCAATTTAAAATACAATCAATCGATTAGCGGCAAATTTCTTAAACTAATTAAAGGAAAACGAGAAGCTTTTAAGCACCCTAAAAATGTTGTCCTTAGAAATTGTGCTTCGATCTACAAAATTCCCTGCGACTTTTATTCATTTATTTTCTGATTTTACTAATCAACTTGATCGTATCATCTCTCGCAATCTTGCCTTTTCCTTATAAATTGATTTACTTTTATTATGATTTACTATTACGTGAAGTTATTTATATGCTGCACCGTGCATTATTAACATTGCATTTTTTAAATTATTTTTTTTATTATCTTTTTTCCATCCTTTTTAGCCACATCAGCATGTACCAAATTAGAGTACAAATAAATATATCGATGTAGTAGTACTAAATTCATGCTAGACTTTCAGAAAAACTGTTATTCTCATTGACAGAAGACAATGCATGTTCGTGATAAATAATTTGAATGATTTCTCGCAACACGTATTCCTACTTTGTACATAAAAAGGAACATCATAATCTCTAATAAAAATCGCATGAATAATGCAGCAGTTCAAATTACATGGTTGCAACATCCTAAGTAATTTTTAAGTATTAACTACTATATCATGGTATCCTCTATACAATGCAAATTAAATTACATAATACATTTTCCTAATTCACATTTCGTCTTTATACGTGTGTAAATCAATTGTTTCGAAATTAATCATTGCACGCTCCTATAAATTGATCTTCACTTATTGAAGAGCATTCAAAATAATCATTTACAAATGTTTGTCTTGCTTTCACTTATGTAACTTTGTGTAATGTTCCTCTGCTCATTTTGTTCACATACAAATCACTTATTTACAATAAATCATTTGAAAAATAAACTAATCGGTGAGAAATAGCTGCTTTTAGAGTAACAAGTAATAAAGATTACTCCTAGTAATTATAGATCGTCGGAGCGATGAGAAAACGAACAGCTCAGTTTTAATGAAATATGTATATAGATATAGTTGAACGTAATACTGTACATTTTGGAATAACATGGATTACTCCCCTCTAAAACATTCTCCATGCCCCAGTAAAACGCCTAAGAAATGGATCGTTATAAATGAATACTTTGAAAAAAAAAGTGATACTTGGGACATTTTTCACTATCAGAATTCGTGAAGAAAGGCGAAACAATCCTACAGATGAAACTTCAAAATTAAGAAAAGGGGAGAGAAACGATTGCTAACTAATAGAAATGTTTAATTAATATTAAAATCGTAGTGGCCATTCATGTCTATGTTTCATAGAAATAGTAAATAAGTGAATATTGTCAATTTATGTATCGACAATAATAGTATAGCTAGTAGAAAGGATGAAATATCAAATTCTAAAAATATTGTAAACGGTATAAAATATCGTGCCTTTGTAACGTAAAGACGTGTAATATTGAACACTTCAACAAAAACTGTACAAAATAATAGCACAGATTAAATTTTTGTACACTCTTACTAAATATTAAACATGTTATGATACTTTGTTTTTTTGGTAAGTTGAATATGTAATTTTCTCTCCGTTTGATATATGTATCTATCGAGGTATTTATGTATAAAATTCAGGGATTATAAAACAGAAAGGATAACTTATAATCCACGTCGAAGTACAGTATAAAATAAATTTGATCGAAGTGAAATGAATTGAGTTGTCTAAATTTTTGTCATCGTTCCGATAATCTTTCGTTACGTTCTGTTAAAAACTTGTCCCAGTTTCTGTTTGCAATTAAGTTTGCGCTCAATAAATAATAGTCTCAAAGTAATCCCCCCTTTCGTCCGAACAGAAGAGAGCTAATAGTTCCCAAAGCGGATTGCGCAGGAGATTCCTTCGTAACTGTAACAGGAATCGCGGACGTAACCTGACCAAGATCAGGTCTCATAGCCCGAGCACCAGTTCTTTTTTGTCTATTTGATTCCCTGTTTGGTACGCATTCGCCCTTCTTCTTGTCGTACATACTCCGTTTCGACAACGAGGAATCACTATCAGTGGAAGAAGAAGGTGAAAGTTTATCTTGACTTCCGCTCGATGACAAGGAACTCTTCGAGAATATCAGTTGGCTCATAGGACTTTCGTTGGAACGTCGGCTGTACAAAGAACCTTGTAGCGCCAATGGAGCGATAGAGGAGCCAATCGTTGTAGCCATTATAGTGTCGATACCTATTCTTTCGAGTTTCTCTACTAAACGGATGCTGGTAAGAGCTTTCTTCTCCGATCTGGACAGAACAGTTCGCTTTCTTTCGGCCTGTTAAGAAGTCGAATTAATGTGAGATCTACTGAAATTTTTTGCACTGTCGCATGCAAATTTGTTTGATTATGAATACACAGGATGCAGTTTTACATACAGTGAGGTGATCATATTATTATGAGCTCTTCAACATTATCACTAATTGGAAGTTTGATCAAGAATGGAATTAAAAGTACACTTACAACGATACCTTTTTTGTTACGAAACATATGGTTGTTATGTCTTTAATGATATATGACAATGATTTAAATGTATTCGCCGAATATTATAAAATTGAAATTCGTACATATGTATATATCTGAAATACCGTAACATGTACATGTAAGCTATTATTTAACAGTTAATAATATTAACAAATATTATTTAAAATAAATAATAATCAGGAAAGACGAGCGCATCATTCAGTAATATCAAATCATATATAAAAATTACAAATATATATTTATATCTGTTGCGAATATATCTAAGTACAGTTGGTTATTGAACACATGCGGATTTTTTTTTTTCTAATTTTGCAGACGACCACGTGGGTTTTTGTATGATAAATTTTGTCTACTCAGCTAAACACAAAATGTACAATTTTTGTACCTGCCCGAAATAATTTAATCACCCACGGCATATACACGGCACGTATATGTAGATGGTAACCGATTCAATTATTACTACTAATTCAAATTCTTTTAAACAAATAAAAACGCTTCTAGAAACGTAAATGGTTGACCATTTAATGATATAAATTACAGCAACGAATCAGCAACGTAAACCTGTTCAGAGATTGTATATCGATAGGAGCGTTTATTATATTTTTCGAACTTAGGTACTTTGCTCGTGACTAACATGTGCGTTCCTTAGTAATTAATATTAGGGGCAATAAAGCTACACGTCCTAAGAAATAGCATGATACGGGAATAGAAAATTATACACAATCCTTACGTACATTTGTCTCTCCACCGAACGTTCGCTTTAATAATTCAGCACCACTGGACAACAATCCCAGAGATACACCACTCTCTCGAGTTGGAGAACTAGACCGACTTTCCGGAGGGCTAGCATCAGGACTATTGCAAGGTGTTGCGGTAGGGGTAAAATTTCTTTCCCCATTTGGAGTTCGTTGAGAAGATGGCGTTACAGCTTTTATGCCTATATTACGTAACAATTGAATTATTTTAATTAATTTCCTTACCAAAGATTTTCATTATAACTGAGACACGCATATCAGAATTTACTGCATGCAATAGGGCATTGTTTTTATAACGAAAAATGCATTATGAATTTATTATCTATAGCTGCTACATTATACAGACCGGTCCATTTAAATAACCCACCTAAATATCTCTTCCATTCGTGACGACACAAAAACTATATTATACATATATAAGATTTGAATGGTGTCTAGGGGTCAGTATGCTTTTTGGTGCCATGCCCCACCTAAGCCTTCCTAAAATTCTTATGCACTCTATGCACTCATATACATAGTTTTTAACATTCAAAAATTGAATTATTCACTGAAGAAACTTAAATGATAGGTTTTAAGAAGAAATCACTAGGAAATTGTTGAGGAAACACAGTAAGTAAGTGTTCAAAACATGCGGGGACACTTCCCACATACGTCGCTAGAGGGCGAGCGCGACGATCCGGTTCCCTTTCTTTTGCCGTCGATTCCTCCTTCTTCCACCATCATATCAGCCGATACACGAAGCTCCCACACATATAATTACGAAATAATTTTAATGAAAGATTTTTCCATATTATTTGAATTATTAGTAATTATTTATCACCCCCCTGTGGGGCGTGGGCCCCACGTTGGGAAACACTGCTATAAAGTATATTTTTGTCGATGTTTTCTAATATAACTAAATACGCATAACGATCTGAGCTTAAAAAACTCTAAAGTTGAAAAAAAAACCTTGGAGAAAAAAGAAATACTTTACACCATATTGATTCCAGAACATCATTCAAATCCCGTACCAGATACTTTTTGTATTATCAGAATTGTAAGAGATAATTAGGTGGTCTTATTTAAATGGATCACCCTTCCTGTATATCGCCAATGGTGAATCATTCGTACCTCTTTCGTTTAACATTTTTGCCAGGCCAAGAGTTGTTGAAAATGTTGAAGTCGAATTCCTTCTGCTCAACGTTCTCGGAGTACTCATACCAGAATTTAAAGCACTACTAGGTGCAGTTGCAACTCTACTACCCACGATACTTGGAGTTACACTTGTATGATCATCAGGATGAAGAACCGTGCTATTAGTGAAGGTATAGACGGAACCCGTGTCTTGAAAGAGTTTGCCGGGGTTGGTGTACTCTTCGTCTTCTTCAAGGTCACTTAAACTGAAAGTGACCAGGCCTAAATCCTCCAGGCCACGCCCTCCTCGAGTTTTCACGCCAGGTCGTTCTTCCAAAAGACCGCCTGAGTAATAAACGATACATTCAATTTGAAATCGCCGTATTATTTCGTAAAACCGTCCTACTTTGGTAACTCGAAGCACAACTAAGCTCTTTAACTCAAATTTTGGATTTGGGTTGGATTTCAATTTTTCCAGCCAACCATTCTAACTCTATAGTCATTATAGCCTACTGACATAACAAAAGTCTCAGCTACTTCGTGTAACATTGGACTTCCGTATGCTATCATTTTTATTTTTGCACCGTTCAAATTATTTTAATAAACGCGCCTCAATGGCAGAAAATTCAGCACTGCCGGTTCTCTTGCCATCTGAATTAGGCACGGCACATCGAGTTTTCTAGACGTAGCTATGATTACAATTTTGATCGATAGAGGTAAACTTCAATATGAACCGGCAGATTTTCTCTGAAATTGAGTTACAGTTAACATTTAGCAAATAATTCGGATTATAAGAGGTTTGTATTTTGAGTTGCAGACGGTTCTAACAACCGAACGGAAAACGGAATGAACACAATTCTAGTCTTATAGGGGTTTTCGAGTTACCGAAGTTAGTCTGCACCTACAAGCATTTGCTACGTTTTGTTGTAAGGGAAATCGCGTAAGAAATGATGTTTCAAACATTTTGGACCATAAAGAATTTATCTCGAGTTTTCGATGAATTTACTAAAAGATTATAAAATATTACCGAGAGTAGGTGTAGCCAATTGTGTCCACTGGTGCAGGGTCTGCGAACCTTCGATAGGTTTCACTATCTGCAACTTCTCAGGAATTCTCCAAGAATTCCCACTGTATCCGCTTAAATTGCCGCTGCTTCCTGTGGACATAATGCTGTCCGGAGTTCTACAACCAAGAGGTACAAACGTCGAAGGTGACCGAGTGCCAGTATCGTAATCATAACTGTATCCTGCGCCAGTGCTTAGGCAAGCACGCCTTGTGAGAACTTCTGCAGGTGTCAACCTGCGAAGAGCTGCTTCTAAATCTGCCGCACCAGGTGCACCTGGCACTCCTGTTTGCTGTGGACCTCTGTAAAATCCATAAAAACGTTCATCTATACAGTTTGTCAGTTAAAATTGACAGAAAATGGTTCATTTAACAAATTTTATGTGCCAGATACACCAAAATATTTCTCAGAAATAGTATTTCGTTCGATACACGTGTCATTTCCTTCATGACGTACATCGTAATATCTTCGTTCAAGAACTATGCACGCCTTCAAATTATCACGATTTCTCCATTCGAGGTAATTTGATGGTCGATGTATCGTACATATTTGAAACCCATTCTCTATCAGATATAGTGCGCTATTAAAAATATATTGTTATTATCGAAAAATCATCAATGGTCTCGAATGGTCCAACAATGGACCGTGGAAAAAACAGGTCAAAGTAGAATATTCAATGTCTGATTGCGAGTGAAACGATTATGCTCTCGGAAATTGTTTGCATCGGCAAAAATAATGAAGACACTACGACGCACTTCACATGCAAAACACCCTCAATTTATGACAATGCTTCATAAATATCAACTTACGGATAATCTTCTGAATCTGTAATAAGGGAGCCCTCTGAATCGCTATGCCCAGCGGAATCCAAACTGGGAAATGCTGATGCCAATGGTCGAACTTGCCCACAACTCATACGTGGTCCAGTAGAACCGCTAGATAAAGTGGATGTTGTCATTGAACCTATTCTTGGGAACTGATTTGCGTCGACCATATAAGACGTACCCCTTGATGCGCTTCTCACTGTTTCGAAGACCTTCTTATATGTTGGCCTGTATGATATTGAAAAGATAAATTGGTAGTTGATTTGTAGTAACAATGTTGAGGAAATATTAATATTCACATCATGTAAAAAACGAAAACATACATTCTGTCAGTACTGATGCCAGAATCCAAGCTGAGCTCCGAGTAAAGAGACGATTCTAATTCCGAGGCAATTGAATCTGGTTGTGGAGCAGCGCCCAGAGATGGAAACAAGGATCCTCCTCTCACTGTTGGCATGCCTTTTTTTCTTTGCTTTCGTAATTGATCTTGAGTTTCCGCCAGTAAGTTCACCACCTTAAATGCAATTGACATTGAAAAGATGATGTGCATTTTTAGTTCCATTCGACGGTAATTTAATTTCAGTCAATGTTAAATAAAATGAACACTAAACCTGCCGAGCATTTTTGTATATAATACCTGTTACTGCCGGTCAAATAAAAGTTATAACTTTTAACCATTAAGTCGTGAAGTCCAGTGACCAGAGCGATAGAAATGAACGCAGAATTTTATACGAAAAACTTGAGAATTTGACCAGTCGTGAGATAGTTTTGTCCTTAAATCAACCCAAAGCTATTACTCGATTTAAAGTTTCCTTTTGCCCCTGACGATTGGTAATGACGTAACAATATACCGAACTGTCTGTCTCCGATTGTGATAAAACTTGGATATAGTAAGCAGGCGAAAATAAAGGACACGCAAATTTTATAGCGGCCAAATCGCAAGTTTAGGAGTGTAATCTCCCCTTGAAGTTTCAGTAGAAAAATTGTATCTCGAAAACTGTCACAGATATAAGAAAACTTCTTGAGCAAACATTTCATGGTTTGGTAAAACTACGTAACTGCTACGACCTCTTCGATTTGGATGATTTTTGAATATGTTGTAGAACTGAGTATCCGGAACAACTTTTTCCTATGCATATAACCGCCAACAAATATAGCTACTACTACATAGAATTTTGTATATACGTGCACGCTCGTGGCAACGTGTGGGCCTCATAAAAATTGTACCTCTAGAAGTTGATATATCATATCAGATTACATATACTATGATGGATTTGTCTCCTACAGTTTTGTAAATTTTTATATAATACGCAGAACGCGCGGGGCCGCCGAGCTGCGGCCGTACGAGATGTACGATTATCTAAAATTTGCAATAGTAATACAATATCGAACATCCAATGTTTGTTATTCATTCACTAATTGGAAATATTAATATGTATTGCGGGGATCAATAGTAATGTGGGATTGGAAATACTGCGTGACTGTTTAGAATGATTCTGAGGTGTGAAAGATATGTATTTGGAGCTGAGTACTTGAGACGATCGAGCGAAAGGAATGTCTTCAGTGTGTATCCTAAATGAGTCAGAGCGAATGAGGAATAGAATGAGAGAGAAACTAAGGGTGAAAGAATATTTCACTCTTAGTTTCTCTCTAAGACGAATATTAACATCGTAATCGAACCTAATTACGTCCGAGAAGCGTGTAACAAACCTTTTTCAAAGTCGAAATCCGTAGCGGTTGAATTCTTCCCGTTGTGCCTTTCGGTATGATAAGTTGCTTTATTTCAATATCATGTGGCGTAGCCGCCGAAAACATTTTATAACACAGCCTGCTCAGCAGCGATCATATACAATGTAGATAGTACATACACACTTTTACATATATTATGTATATAATCCATAAAAGTAAAGAAGCTGGTAGCCCTCTCGAACCTAATGTCTACCATTTCTCTAAATTATATACCAAGTTTGTTATTAACGGATATTAATTCCCAAGCAACAAACTACTTCCTAACAATATCATACTGCAATGCATACTGATGTAATTAATATTACTATTGCAAATTAGATGTTATGATTAATAAATTCCGGCTCTCAAAATAATAGTCGGCATATTATGTGTATCTCGCGCGGCCGCAGCCCGGCGGGCTCGCGCGATCTGCGTATAAGAAAATTTACAAAACTGTAGGAGGCAAATCAATCATATTATATATCAATGGATTCAGAAAAAAATTTCCGTTCTTCTTTGGCATTATGTAAATTGTTGTATCTCTTAAGATAATGTAACAATAAATTTGTTTGTTATAAACAGATTACTTTTTACAAAATCTGCGACCACTTTTTGTTTTACCTAAAGAAACCATGAAACTTTTGTTTAAGAAGTTTTCTTATATCTTTTACAGTTTTCGAGATACCATTTTTCTGTCGAAACTTCAAGGGGTGATTTCACCTCTAAACTTGCGATTGGGCCGTTATAAAAAAGTACGTGTCCCTTATATTCGCCTGCTTAATATATCCACTAAGTTTCATCCAAATCGGAGACGGACAGTTCGGTATGTTTCCGTGTGAGTAGAACAAAAAGAGGAACAGCGAAACAGAAATGGTTGTAACTACAATAATTTCAGCGTAGGATCTCACCTCTGCGTATCGGTCTTTGAATTCAGCCAGTTCACTTGCAAGAGTGTTTTGATTATCTTTCGTAATAAGCAAAGTAGCTCCGACTTCATCATGTTCGACCATTAACTGCGCCAATCTCAATTCCGCTTCAGCCAATTTGGCTGTTAAACTGACTATCTGCTCGTGTTGCAGCCGATTTTCTTCCTTTTGCCTAAATAACTCGTCTGTTATCCCGTCCACCTCCATGTTTGCGTTCGCTGTATGCAAAAAGCATACAAGCATAAAAGATATATGTATATACATGATAAGCCCAAAACTGTAGTGCGTCCAGAGCTAAATGAAAAAAGTGGTGTGGGGATTCCTCGCCCCACTAAACGAACAACAAAGCTTGACCGCTCGTCGAACCGAGCAGGACAGTGCCATGCCAATTTGAAATGGGTGCACATATACAGTATATGATATGCTGTTGATCAATGTGTAAATGGTTTGAGACAGTGTCAGTAGAACGGACCCCAATTTCTCGAAGTTCGCGGCTCGCTTTTGTCGGTGTCGCTAGGTTGTAAAGGCAAAAACAAGGATAGAACGATAGCCGAGGCAGGTGAACAATTTAAATGCCACCGTGTCGGTGTGATTACACAAATGCAAAACGATGCTACAATAAAAACGACAGCTTAACTTTTTCATTTCTAGTTTTTTCGACTTCCAACTTGTTTAAATATATTGTTGAAATTCTTGCGATTAAAATGAGACCAAACATGATATATTTCAGACCACATTGTATCTTTATGTTTATAGTAAGGCAGTTATTACATATAATCAAAAAGCAAAGTTTATTAATGTTCAATTTATTATGTTTCAAAACCATTAATAAATATTCAGGAATAATACATATATCTGTACAAATATGTACACAATATATATAAATTAACAAGATGTACTTTATAATTAAGTATTTTTGTTTTAATCGTCAGATATTCAAATATATTTCCACATGATTACCTACAAAATAGATATCTCTAATTTAAAAAAAAGATACTGATATTACAATACAAATACAGATGTCTATTTTCTTTTTTTTATTAATTAAAATAGTGTACTAGGTGACAAGCATCCTTACTTGCCATTAAGTACAAAATGTGAGTCTAAGTAGAACAAGTAGTAACAGAAATAAAATTGTATATAGAAGTCTCTGCCATTCTGGCTTGTGGTTTTAAACCGAATGAGCAGAACATTGTCTCTATATTTGGAACATTAGAGTTTGTTAAAACACGAGCTCTATGAGCGTTATATTTCAAAAGTAGTTCCCATACTGCAAACCAAGGATAATACTGTGCGAAGAATTGAAATACTATCATATACTTAAAATATTGAATAAAATGTATAATTACACTAGTAGTTACTGAACTGTTAGTGTAATTAAAAATTGATTCATAACCTTCGCATCTTATTGCTTAGAACGCATCATCTACAAGGCGCTACGGCCCTGCCGCTCGGCAGCATCAATCGGCCGCCCTCACTCCACTTTTTTCATTTAGCTCTGGACGCACTGTACTAGTGTCGTCTACTATGTCGTCAAGCTGCTTTATCGATTTCACTTTCATCATTAAAACCGCAAAGCGATAACATAATTGTTAACAAGTATCTAATTGTAAGTAAAAGTTTTAAACGAACCGAGTTGAGTGGCAATATCCTTTACGAGTTTTGCCTCCTGTTCCTCTGAATGATCAGCATCGTGCATCAATTTCGTAAATTCGGTCCTCAACTGTTTATTTTCGCCCTCGAGAGTGCTGATTTTCCTCTGCATCAAGTCAAGACTAATGCCACGAAATCCGGTGGGCGTACCGGTTTCAGAGTTCGATTCTTCAGCATCGTTCGTCAATATTTGTATCAACTCTGTCTTCTTTCCGAGTTCGTGCGTAAACTGAATAATCCTTTCATTGGCTTCCTTCAGTTCGGACTCTAAGCTGGCGACTGTGGTCTCGAGTTTTTGGTTGTGCGATAGAAGTTCTTTGCCGATACGTGCGGTCAGTTCCAAGTCTTTTTCTTTCTGCAAGTTAACAGGTAGTTCATTTAACCTTTCGATACATAGAGTACCCCCCCCCAGCACTCTCTTTTATCAGCACCGCGAACGCGGAATTTTATAAATTATGAAAATTTATGATTGAATATATTATACATATAATGAAACTAGATCATTCAAATTCGTAAAATTTTCTTCTAGATGTCAGTACTTACTTCAGCTTTTAAATCTAATTATAAAGTATTTTATTAGAGAAAAGTAAACATTCGGCTTCTTTACCTAAAAGGTGAAAATTTTATAAATGTGGAAATATTCAACTTCGTTCTATCGACATACTAAACGCTGCGCAACAACAAGAAAAAGAATATACAATATGCAGCTGTGCACATTGGTCACATTTACCTCTTCTAGAAGCCTTGTAACTGCTTCTATGTCATTATAAGTCTTGGTCATTTGGCTCACCCGGTTGCTACATAGAACTGAAACGACACATAATTGCTGTATATCAATGTACAATAGGCATTTATTTCATGGTGCATAATAATAAATGGTAGAAAATACATAGAAAAAAATGTTATAATATATTATGTGCCAGCATTTCATAATAACGAAGCATGAATTAAATAATATAATAAACTAATTCTACAAGCAGAACGAAAACTAACCAAAAGACAGATATAAAAAGTTAACATGTAATAATAGTATAAAAAGTGTAAATACGTTAGGAATGATATTTTAATTTTAATAATCTTCGTATTCTTAGTGAAAATTTAGTCCTACGAAAAAATACACTAGGTACAGTACAGTACAGTAAATTTTCCCACATTGTCCTTACCGGCGTGTCTCTCATATTGTCCCCATCACTGTTTCTAGGGTAATCATTGCGCCATGCCTAAGTTTATGCAGTTTTGTTCGAGTCAGTTACCATGCAATGCAATACGCCATGTGTTTTTTTTTGTCTAGAACCGATGGCTTGATATTTCGTAATGCAAGACCAACATTTTTGATTTTGCCCTTTTTGGTTAAAAATTAGTGTATCATATTGGTGAGACTTCTCTAATTAAAATGAGACCTAACACGATACAATTATTATTTCACTTTACTTCATTATCGCCCCGATTTCATTAGAAGAATGTGTTGTTAGTCACATTCGAAAAAGTACTAATAGTATAGTTTTTTAAATATATTATGAATTAGCGAATTGTAAAGTAGTATGTACGTTGTTTGGTATTAAATTATCACTAATAAACTAATCTTTCTAACTTCTCCAAAATATTCAAGTATTTTGGTTAAATTTTAAAAAATTATTCTGTTTTGAAGGGTGCACGAACACATGCGGCCCACTGTATTTCATTCAAGACGATAATAAAATGAAATGTTTTTTTAAATAAGCGTTAATAAGTAAATGTGGTCCAAATTATATCACGTTAGATTACATTTTCATAAAAATAATCTCAGTAAGATGTTATCAAGTCTTTCATATGGAAGAAGTTAAAAACAAAAAAGTTTAAGCATCGTCTTTATTATAGCATTTCGTAGGCTAGCTTCTATTTCATCTTTCTCTTTTATTCGTTGTCCCCTTTCTTGTTCGGCGAACTACAAGGGTGGTCTACGAGGCTGAAGTTGTCCCAATTCGATTCCACGCTGATGGACAATGTGGGAGAATTTACTCTATATTCAAGAATACAGATGATTTATTTCCTAATCAGCTTTTTTTCTGAATTAATTTTCATTTTCTTGCACACCTTTTGACAACGGAACGCTCAGAAACAAAACGTGCGATTCGCATAACCTTTATACGCTCTTTTGGTAATTTCTGAACAATTTGGATTTTATTTTTTATGCATAATTAGTTGTTGATAAGCATTTATTATTGGAACAACGAATAATATGATTCGGAACAATAAATTCGGGAAGGACTTCTGGCCGAATATAAGAAATACAAGATAGGCACGAGGTTCGTTGATTCTACTTCAATTGTTTAGAGGAGAGACTTTCAATCGGCGGCTCGCGGGCCATCTGTGCCCCAGCCAGTCTTTATTGTGCAAAGTTATGGCCAGTTAAAGTTAAAGGAATATGACGTTTGTAGGGACTGGTAGTGGGGACTCGGTGGCTCAACGAGGAGAGAAGCTTGGCAGTTCCTGCTCTTAACCAGGGCTCGCGAGCCCAGTGAGAAAACGGCAATTTAGGAGTGCAAAAGTCGAAAAACAAAACACGGAGTATAAAACTATAATTTTATATCCCATATCAAGATAGATGTCCGTAGCAGCTAAAAACGACATTTTCATTTCTAAAATCCATTGTTGTTAAGCGTGGCAAGGGGTATAAGCGTTAGAAATTGAAGATAGCTTTAAAATGAAGAATACTATTTTCACCTGTATTCTAATGCTCCGGAGCTTTATGGTATTTCTATTTGCAGGAACCGTATCAATAAGGATTAGGAATGTATAAAAATGAAGAGAAAAATTGTATAGAAATTTTGTAATATTTTTTTTCAAGAAAGTTTCAACAAACCAATTTTCAACGCGTTCTTTTATGAAATACTTTTAATCTCCACTCGTCTCCGCGCTAATTTTTATATACACGGTAAGAATGGGATGTATACTACTATATGCTCTATAAAATTTGGCAGCAGCCAACTGCAGCTGCAAAAGTTATTGCATTTTTTATAGATTCATACATACATCCTAGAGAGAAAGACGAACGGAATCAATCCAGTACAGAAAAATTTAGTATCCATAAAAAATAAAATTAGTAGGAGAAAGACTGTTTAAACAATGATAAACGCGAGCGTTCTCGGCATCGAACTATTCCATAAAAAATGCAATAACTTCTGCAGCTGCAGTTGGCTGCAGCCTAATTTTATAGAGCATATAGTAGTATACATCCCAGTTTTAATGTGTATATAAAAATTAGCGCGGAGACTTAAAACCGTTGCGTTGCGCTGATTTCTATACGATCGGCTAAAGGATATCGAGTATATCAGCAAATGCTTGATGTCCCACCGCGCCGCGACTCTGGGCCTGAGTATGGCACACGCTGGTTCAAACTTAATCATACGGCAAGGGGTTAATGAGTAGCTATACTTGTTCCGACTAATTTCTTTTTATTTCATGGAATTGGTGAAAAATGAACAGGAAGACCTCCAACGTCATTTTAAATGAGAGCCGTATGAGGGTTAAATAAGCATTTAGCATCGGGCGTCGAGAAAACATCTCTCACCGAGCGACTATAGGTTCCGTACGTAGCCAAAAGGTTAAGTATTCATTTCTTATAACGTTGCATTCGACACACGGCCAAGATTGCTACTGACAAAAATTTGTATGCTTCAAGAAAGTTTCAAGAACACACATTAAGATTTTTGGTTATTGCTCATGTAATTTTCCTTTTTCAACATTTTTTTAAATAGCCATATTTAATTTTATTCACAGTTGGTTATAGAGCGTCATAGTGTCCCACAGGGGAAGTTACGCAGATGACCAATCAGTTAGAAAAAAATAACGATTAGAAGTTTCAGTACTCTATCTCCTAATAATTGAAATGAGTGTCATTCGCTTGGACAATTGGATATCGGTTAGAAAAATGGCGTCAAAGACGCCAAATAAGCGTCTCCGAAAATAGGTACAAATGCCATTTTTCCGTTATTTTTTAGTGTGTTTTTTTGGATACGTGAAGGCATGTACTTTATTTACATGTAGCTAGAAAAGAACCTAAATAATAACGAAAATGTGGCATTTGTACCAATCTTCGGAGCCGCTTACGGCTGACTTTGACGCCATGTTTCTAACCGATATCCAATTTTCCAAGCGAATGACACTCCCTTCGGTTATTAGAAGGTACAATGCTAACTAATACTAATACTTCTAACTGTTATTTTCCTTAAACTAATTGCTCATCTGGGTAACTTCTCTTGTTAGCCGTAATATTTCCCATTTGCGTTCTTCGTGAAACCAGTTCCGTTACGTCCTAAAATTGCAATTATAATATAATCAAGTTAGAAGTTAATATATATGTATATACGTTATGGAATATATTTATAAGATTGTCCTATATGAATCCAGATTAAATTGATAACAATGAAACTGTACGTAAATGAGCTTCTAAGAGCAATATTATTATCTTTGAAACGGACGACTATTTTTAATAACATATTTTAACTTGTTTAGAGTCGTGCCAGAGAGTAAGAAATAACTGAATTGATCATTGATTACCAACATGTTGGCACCTACTTGCCGTATGAATTATTTACCGGTTCACACATTTATTTTATTTTTCATTCGAATATCTCATATATGTCACAACATATGTCATATATTACAACAAAATGTAACTATTACGACATAATATAAACATAATTGCATGAAAATATTAAGTATGCCAATAAATAATCCACTATTTCTTGATTCTTCTTATGGCTTGCTATCAACGCATTCCGAAACAATTCATTTGTAAAAGGAATTATTGTTTTTCAAAACTTTTCTATTCTCATTTAGTACGCTAGAACTTTTAGCAGGTTGGAAACATTGATGTTTTTTTACGGTAAAGCCATCACCCTTGTTACTAAATAATAAAATTGATGAAGAAATAGTGGATTACTTATTGTTGAACCCAATATTATCATGGGTCTTTCCATTTCCATTTTGTACAAAGGAATTCAAGTAACAGGCAATATGCTGTTTTATTTATATAATTCGCAAATACCAGGCAGTTTATACCAAAACTGTAAGTACATTTACGTGGCCAGTAGAATTATATAAGATGACCCGTAACTACCTGAACATCGAGAAATGGGGGGTTGCTGGGGGTTGCAATGTTGCAAACAACATTGTCCGTTGCCAAAATGTTGGTTGGAGTTTCACCTTTGAATTATTAACGGAAACCACTGACCAATCAGAGCGTCCGCAGAGCACGTGTTTAGGGCAAGGCGCTCTGATTGGCAAGTGTTTTTCGTTAATAATTCAGAAACGAAGCTTCAACCAACATTTTGGTCAAGGAAACAGTTGTTCAGAGTCGCCAGACAATACCACGTATCTCGATGTTCAGTTAGTTGCGGGACACCCTGTACAGATCGCAAAGTGTCACATGTCTCGGGAGATATAAAATTAAATTGTTAACTGATTACTTTAGCAATCGAATCATCGAGAACAGATTGAACAACTGTTCTAATCTATATAATCTATATATAAAGTTTGAATAAATCTCACATTGGCTATTGAATATTTGTTATATATGAAATTCTTAGAAAAATCTTTATATTTATTTGGAAGAGATACTTTAATTAACGGTAAAAACATCGATGCTTTTTTCCAAATTCCAAGCGATGATTTTTCTACGAAGAACTATAAATGCAATCGATTATGTCGATATTTCTATGCGATATAAAGGGTAATAACAACGGTATCTAGTGGAATCTAGCTTGCAATAATAAGTTAAGAGCAGCCCGAGATTCAAAATTAGAAAATCATTTCAAACGGTCGCCAGTACAGATTTTTCAACTGCAACTATTCACCAAAGGTCGTTTAAAAGCAAATGTACGCGCAGAATCAAGGCTATGGACAAGAAAATCATATCTAACCATTAAAAGAAAGATGAAGATGACTTAACAATCTCAAAGAAAACAATATTAACGCATAATAAATATCTGCCCTATCCCTATGAATACAACAATTTTTCGTATCGTCGAAAGCAATGGAAATTGTACATGTTCAATTTAAACGGAACACCCTGCATACAGCACAAAGTAGAACGCGCCTATATCGCCTGCATAAAACTTTAAAACGAAAGCAACGAAAGGTCTGGGACGAAATCTAAGAATTCAATGGAATCTATGGAATGGCGAACTCTGGTGAACTGACTTCGTCGTAGGCTATAAGAACCCAAGGTCAAGAGCGAACGGTTAAGGAGCAAATAGGAACAGTGAAATGTGGATGGGCACGCAAGTGAATCACGAGGCGCTCCCGAGAAAAGACCTCGATGACGCGTTTTCAAGATCTCTGCAACCATCTTGTTATTCGTACTACACTCGTCGTCAGTTTTTCGTTTAAATAATTCGCAATGTACTGCTCAAAATATTTAATGCGGTTTCGTATCAGAAATATTGTTCTGCTTGGTGTCATATTTCATATTGTGAACGCAAGTATTGGGATAGTACGTGATTTAGTATACATAGAACTGTTTGCAAGTATTCAATTTAAGTAATTACTCGTTTCTCTTTTTTCTTCTATGTGGATCGTTATTCATAATACCTTGCTTGTCTACATACATGAACCGAATAACGTTAACAAAGTAGATAGCACATAACGAATAATAATGTACTACGCAGATGTTTTATTGACATTTCTTACTGCTGCTAGAACATCTTAAGACTTAAGTAAAGCTTGAATGATTATAATATATTTTGCTCATATAAAAAAAATCTAAAGTCAGATCGAAGGCACTGAACGTTGGCTTTGAGTTGACAATTTACTACAATTAGGTTCAAGCTGTATAATATGTTATAGAAATGGAAAGATATTATTACAAACAAGCTGTTGCAGTTTTGTATACTAACTGTGTATGCCGCTATTAAAAATGTCCCAATATTTTGTACAGGTATGAAATACTCGTATAACGCATTTTTATTAATAATATATTACCTAATTCTACCACGTAATTCTGTTCTTATACATAGGTAAGTAAAGCGTTACGAATAAAAGTCTATAGAGAAAAATGGAGAGATGAGCGATCATCTTACTAGATATTGTTTATGTACAATTATTATACTGATTTGCCCACTTCATCAATACTTTTGTCTATTATTCAATACGAATATTTATAAAAATATTAGTTTCTGATTTATGCTGTTGCACGATCAAGTTGAAAGATGTTGCTCCATGTAGCTGCTTAATTACTGTTTGTATTAATTGATCTTTACGTTCAAATGCACAGAATATTCGAAATGTATTTGAATAGTTAGGAAAAGATAGAAAGGAAAAGCAATTGCATAAAAAAAATATTATTCAAAATTCATGAATCATTGAAAAGAGTGAGTGGAGCTCGTATGTGACACAAGATTGTACTAAGATGTTGGAAAAGTGCAATGAAAAAAGTGTTTTGCAAAGACAGAACATTTTCATAGATGCATTTGTCAATTATATGTTGTATTACTAAGCGTTTGTAGAAGATATTTTATTAAAAAGTTTTGATGTATGAACATTTTACCGTAGCTACTGTATTTTTTAATGCTAAATGCAGTAAATGAAAACTAGTACTCTCACGATTATTAATTTGTTAATTTTATAATATGCGTCTCAGGATTATATAATATATATCATTCTGTTTTTTGCTAATAAGTATTTGCATCAAATATATGCTCAATATAATATAATAATTTATCTATTCAGAAATGTGTCAAATGTGTCAAAGAAAAAGACCAATACCCGTTTCAAGTACAATAATGATTAACACGTTGACCGCCACGGTGGTCATATATGACCGCAGATTGTTCCTCCTGCGACGCCACGGTGGTCATTGGTGACTGGAGTGCTTCAACTATTTAAAATTGTAAAAATTGAATGAAAATTGACAGTTAATGTTAAATTTTGAACATCACCGCCAATTAGAGGATACTTTAAAATAAAATGTGCACCATTCAACAATTAAAATTTTTTATTAGAACATCGAAAATAAAAGATTAATTTTTCTCAAATTTTGCATCTAGCGGTGTATTGTGTTAAAACATTTTAGACATTCAGAAATGATCAAATACTATTTACTGATATCTTCTACACGTTTTATAAATATATTCCACACGTTTCATACCTTCCTCGCTACCTCAAAATTTTTATGATGCTTACAGCACAAACTCTTACGACTGAATAACGAATGCGATTTTTTTGTTGAAATAAATGAAGGTCTATGTAATCCTTTGCAATGTACCGTTTGAGGTTCGTACCATATCGCGTAGGCAGCGTAAATAGCCATAACGTAAATAAATATTCCAAAATAGTGATCAAGTGTTACCAAGGCGCCACGGTGGTCACCTATGACCACCGGCAAGATAAACGTTCCATGGGCAAGAATGTTGCCTTATATCACTAATTTGTTATTATTTTGCCATTATATGCTTGGAATAATGAAAATACTTTCGTGGCGTCCTGGGCAAAACATGTAATTTCGGCGTGGCGGTCAATGTGTTAACAAAGTGCAGAAAATCAATAATAAACAGGTCAGAACACCATCTAAATGTTTTAGATCTACACTTTGGGAAGAAATTAGTGTTGCATGTAAAATTTATGAAACGGTGAACAGAGTATTATAATTAACACCATTATTGACTATTGTAAAACGAAATGGCCAACCTTGAAAAGTTCGATAGAACTTTGCTAATAGATAGTTCCATCTAGTTTCATGGAATCAATAACACTGCGACACAAAGAAATCAAAGTTGTGTTATGCATAACAATAATAATTTAAATACGTCGGCCAAACCTAGATACAAAAATAAAATAAACTTGTGCAATGCAAATTATGCTTATCTTCTCATTTATACATATACATATAATAGCTTTTCATTACTCGCTAATATTATATACACGATGTTTCGTAAGAAATTCAATAAATAACAATTGCAACGTATTCGTTTTAAACTTCCCCTTTATACGTCTAATTGCCCATCTTCCACTTCTTAACATAGCTCTCACAGTTTAAATTTGGAAAACTTTTGGAAAGTAGAATGGCAAGGTGGTATGTGTGATGAAAATACCGGTATTGATACTCAGCTATCGCGGATGTCCTATTACCGTTGCAGACACCGTATGCGAACGTTATTATATCGACATATTTTGTAATCGAACTACGACGAACCATTGGGAGCACTATGGGGGCTGTAAGGAAATCAAATTCAAAATATAGACTGAATAGCTTGCACTTCTTTTGATTTTATTACAAGGAAGCACTTACCTGTACTCTGGATACAAGCATGCATAATGTTTATCTAGATAATAAAACACATCTATACTGGATAAATTTTGTGCACCGAAGGATGCATCATTGTGTACAGCGAAGTGCATTTTATGGCTATAAAGCGAAAATAAAGAACGTTGATTACTGTTATATTTTTCGTTCAGAATTATTCGTTGAATACTTGAACGAATTTCTATTATTGAATTTGAGGCGCAACACCCGGTATATGGTATTAAAAAATTATGTAACTATTAAATTACAAGAAAATATTTTACCTGCTATACAACTTTCGTGTACGTCAAATAAATATCCAAAACATTGCTATATTTAATACGGTCCGCAATAGGATTATGTATTAGTTTCTTCTGATAATATACATATAGATATTTATCTCTGTTTTCAATTCAATGTTTAACTTGGTAAGTCTCTCCAGCCATTCATTTTGGAAAGAATAAGATGATCGAATTTAAGTATGTACAAATCAACTTTAGTGTGCAACAGCGAGTTGTGGTCTGATGTTGGTGATTTGAAAGTGCAGTATGGAAATAGTATACTATGGCAAAACAGTGTCTATTAATATATTTATGAAATGGAAAATGATCATACAAGTGCGATTTAGCATCGAACACCATTTGAGCCCTTTGCACAATTGAACTAAGACCGTCGGTGATATGTTGCAAGTGACCAGTACTAAAAATTTCCTTCAGTACCAGTAGTTTCTTAAAAAGATGAGCAATATTTTGCAAATGAATTTTACACATTACAAGTCAGCTGAGTATTCAATTTAACGTTTTCGATTTACATACAATTCGATACGCGTGAACGGACAATAAATTAGGCTTATTTGCCCAATATAAGTCTACAATTACAATCTGCAATGCGTTAATTTACTAATAATATTAGTCGATTAATTATTGTGCAAGACCAGTACGTAGCAAGTAATTATCTCAAGGAAAAAAGTTTATTCGAAGTATAAAGTGAATGAAAAAGCAAGAGAAATAATGTCGAAAACTAATCAATAGAAAACATCTATCTAGCGTTTGAATCAACTTTATAAATATGTACATCACGGATAATTATTCTCTTGCCCTCTTACATTAGTTATTTTCACCAGATATATTACGTGTGTGGAATTTTGGAATTCATGCGGCTGAAGTGAAAATAACTGAAAAGGAAAAGGAAAAGAAGCTAAAGCCTTTTCAGCTGATCCCCGTAGTTAGTGAATTACTGACAGGAAATGCAGGTACATGGCGGCTCCGTTGGAGAGGAAGCCAACAGGAAAATCGGCGTATGTACTCCATTGCAGCCGGTACATCCCCAGCAACGCGTAGGTATCCCAGACGAGCCAGGACAATTTCCAACCAGAAAACGTTCGTTTTCCGGTGATTCCTCGTTCGAGGGTCTGATGTCTTCGTCGTACTCATAAGGATCATCCTCTTGCGGATCCAGTTGCTCCTGGTCAGAAGATTCTTCCGGTTCCAGGAGCGTATTGTTCGGAATGGTCTTTTCTTCCTCCGCCAGGATCGGCCGGGAACCCAGGGAGGACAGGGAGCAACGGCTGATTCGTTAGCTGTATTTATTAATTACTACTAAACCTCTCCAGGACCTTCCCCGTTTTCTGACACTTTTCATACAACTTTCCTCGTTTTTTCCACTAATATTTCAAAATCTACCTGCAAGCTTGAACATTCCGTATCTTGTCACTTTTCCGAATCCAACTAATTAGATGCTAACTGTATACCCGACATAATGATCCTACATTTTGCGTGCTGGAAATGCAATTGTGCTTCGAAAGATGTTTATGATTTTCGATTACAGTTGTCTCTTTTTTTTACTTATTCGCGATTTCTCGTGAACTCGGTGGAAATAAGAGAAATTCAAGTACAGTGAGTCACACAAGAGCATACCCGTGTGATTCCCTGAAAGCTCAGTCAGGGGTGGGAAAGGGCGTGACAACCTAAAAATATACTGTCTCCATCGGTATATGTTTGCTTTGGATCTCTTTCTAACCCTTTCACACTGGTTTTTTCGAGATGAGTGCTGCATATGCTGAGCAGCTCCAAGAGGTCCCTTCGCCCTCGTATAAAACACAAAAGATCAAGAATAGGATTTGGAGTCGCAGTTAGGTACCACCGTTAAAAATATTGTATCATCTAATTTTATACCTAAGAAATTTGTTAAAAAATGGGTAGAATAGCATGTTTGCACATTGAACAATTCGATAACGCATATCGAAGTGTAAAGCAAATAGCTCTACCAACGAAAGATGATGCACTCATTCGAACGACAAACAGGGCTATTTTGGACTATACAGGACTATATAAAATTAATTATTATGATAATAAAGCGCCGCTGAGTAGGTGGTGTATTAGCAGAAGAGGCTTGTACTATAATACATGGAAAGCGAATACCACTTTTCGTTGTTTCCGATTGGTTATCTACTCTCCAGATGCAAGACTTGTAAAATGTAGAAAATTTGTCATCTGTAAGGAAGTAACTGCTTCCGGGAAAACGTATTTATAAGGTGAAAGCCTATATTTCCCAAGACATACATTGGGAAATATAAAGGTTCCTTTTATAAAATATTTATACCATATTAACACGTCCAATGCCGGACAAATTTTACATCACTGACGCATGGCGCCGGCATGAGTTTTTGGATATGCGATGCATATTACTATATAATTACAATATGCATGCTCACAATTGCAAATAAAAGATTTTTCATGTGTTCTACGATGAATAAGTTTCTTTGTATCATTGTAATAACGATGCAAATATTGAACATTGTCATTTATTTTGAATATTACGGTTTCATTAAGCTGAGCATCGCTACGGCGCGCCGGTCACCGGAGACCCCCACGGCATTCAACGTGTTATAAGTTTACTTGAAAGTTTGGTCTCTTCACCGATTTTGATTGCCTCAAAATATGTTATACATATTACCACAGCTGGGACTTAGTTTTCGAGACGTTCATGAAAATATTTTTGATCATCTTTGCCTTGGTGTGAATTTGGTTTTGGTTCAATTTGATTTGATCGTGTACTATGTGCTCGGCATACTTTTACTGCTCGCTGTAATGGTAATCATTCTGTCCAACTTTTTTCGAAATATACTAGCTGACTGCGGCTTTGTTGTTTTACGCCCGCCATAAGAGCGGGTTGTAATGTGAAATAAAAAAAAAGCACAAACAGATAATGAATTTCAAGGAATATAATGCGGATTCGAACACACAGCAACGGGATAACGTCTAATATCCCGCTTCTTCCTGTACACCACCGATCTCCGCTGTGTCGCGTTCAGCGTTTGATTCCAATCAGTTGTATGAAGGAAGCATTTAGGTATTTTGTACATTTAAATATGTATAGGGAAAGGTTGTACAGAATGATGACCTCGATAACCTATTTCAAGGTTGTCGGAGTCGATGCGAGGACCAAACAATCGCGATGGCGATTGAGCACTACGTTAAGTCTTTTTGTTGTAGGTTTCTCTATACTTTTTAGTTATATTTCATATTTTACAAAATAGAGAATTTTTGTCATATACATTCATCATCGTGAATACATGCACGGTCTTGTGTAAACCGCTGTGCTGGGCAAAGGCTGTGTTTTTAGATACACCTAGACTTGAAATGTAGGGGACGTGGGTCCCCAGAATTCTGGTGGTAAAATTATTTTACATTTTTCTGCCGCTTAATCTTTGATACAAAAACAATTTCTTAACTAATCAATATTTGGGAATTCACTGTTTAAAGCAATTGTTTTCATTCTGATCCGTTTTAAAGGCATTTACTATTAGATTGAAAATTCTAGTTTGGTTCAATTGAAAAACCTCATTTTTTCCAAGTACATAGTAATAACATTTTAGCAAGATACATTACTGCTCGAAAGTGTTCGGACACTCGTTCATTTGTCACAATACAATTTATTTCACTAATAAGAGAACTTACAATTGCATTCTAGTTCCTCGTTACTACAGATCAAAGTTACACAGCCTATCACGAACCTTGAAAATTGATGTGTTGATCGTTTAATTAACATACAATAGGATAATAAAGTTCGTGTCCTTGAATGCGAAACTTGATGAAATTTCCACGGTTCTAATTGCAAGAGTGACAATGGCAAATATTCGAGGATCCAGGCTATGAAAATGCTTATAGGCAGCGTGGAGAGAAATTAATTTAGAAACAATTGTAACATACTTTTGGTGCAGTATAGGTTAGTTTTGAATCAGGAATATTTAGTCTACAACTTGTTTACTCCCGAAGAGAATGTTACATATTACGTTTAGCAATTGTACTACAATTAAATAATCATGTATCATTACTACACACCTATGGATTGTCCAGACACTTTTAAGTGGTAGTGTATACAGGGCGTTATGCCTAAACACGAATGGTGGCATATTTCGTATAGGACTGAGCTATTAAAAAAATGTTTCTACAAAAATAATTTGATTTAAAGGGGTACGTTATGTGGCGTAATGGATTTTTGTGTAGGTGAAGTAGTGTGGGTGATTTGAAAGCCAAGACTATTTTTTGACAAATACAAATAGAAATTGACGTAACTTCGATCGCATCAAATTATGGTTTTATTAAACCGTTTTATCATAATAATATTATATAGGAGGTCGTTGCATTCGTCTCAACAATCGCTATAATATTACCAGTGCAAAAATGTGGGTTGCCATTTAAAAAAAACTGTCCTGGCTTTTAAATTCCCTCCACTACTTCAACAATACCACATTTCTTTCAATTGCTTCAATCCTTCACGAGATATTCCACAATTCGCGTTTAAATGTGACACCCTCTATAAATACCAGAAGAAATATTTTTACAAGAAGCATCGTTATTCATTTATGCAATATCCTGTAGGAGACGAATGAATATCTTTAATTGTAGATAGGAAAGTATGCTAAAAACCCATTTGTTATACCAGTTTATGCACAGTAAACGCCTCTTATCATGCATTTATAATTGTATTAAATGTTTCTTTAGGAGCAGTATATACAAGATACCATTTCTTCACTGCAACTGTTATACTATTATACCGTGTACATTAGAATAGTTATTAGTCATAAGTATTAGACAATATTATTGCTCTCAGTCTTCAAAGATGATCCAATCGAAAATAGGGAAAATAATGTTTCTACACAGCTCGGACATCGAAATATCAGTATGCGAATGTTACGTTAATTATGAATTATTCAGTACAGCTATTGGATAATTACTAGCGATAGTAAATGAAATATTTAACGCGAGAGCAAAATTGACTCAACATTCATAGAAATGTCCTACTAATGTAAACAGTAAGAGGACTGGATTTGACCAGTCAAAAGGGCCTTGCATCATAAGATTGTAAATCGGTACAAGTTGATCCTAGTCCTCTTTGGGGGTTTCAGTCAGTTCAAGAGAGTATTTCATAGTGAAAGGGCATTCCTTCTGAGCTGTTTTAAATACATTGATTTAGAAAAATATAATAGGTATTTAATAATTTTACCTAACATACCATATACAATAATAGCAATTAACTTTCGTTTCTGTGAACTTGAGTATTACATACCTCATTAGTGCCTAATCGTGGAATAATTACCGGATACATACTATGGTCGCCTATAGTTACTTAATGCATACCGTTCACCCTCTACGTTAAGTTGTAAATGGGATCGGGCGAATAATTTGCCATTAAAAGCGTACGAAACAGATGTTTAACGATAAGAAACGTCGAGATAAGCTACGAATGCTAACATAAATTATTAATGACCAATCAAGCCAAACTTCCCTCGTCACCTAAACCATCCTTTACATAACGTGAACTGCAACCTCTGTCCAAAAAAATTCAGCTAATCAGAATATTTTATATCTTGCGTTGCAACTTTTTGCAACGACACAACGTCATATAAAGAATAACTCTTCGATCCAATACAACATGTATGTGTACAATCTACTATGCAAGGTGAACCACGAAAGGTGATGAGCTTAGATAATTTTGTCAAATCAGTGTTTTCGTTAATAACTCAAAAGCTTCAAACAATATTTTGGTCAAGAAAAAAGTTAAATAATAATTCGGATAATTCACGAGTTAAGGGACACCCTATATGTACTAATGATTTTAATACTTTTTTGCAAGTATTTATTCTAATCCAGCCTGCGTCTTACTACCTTCGAGCAGAAGTGTACCACGACATGCGAACATATCGCTAGATCTGGATATATGTAGAAACTGGCAAATCTACCCCCGTAATCAATAGATCTCGAAATCTTGATCAGTCAACGCTCTGAACAAAACCATACTGCCAACCATGAAGTATTGTACAAGGAATAGTCTTTCAGGACTATTCCGGACTATTCTGGTGGACCAATCGAAATTTCCCCTCCTCGCCAATTTATAGCAATAGCAGTAACCAAAGGGTTAATACGTTCACTAGGTTCAACTGTGTTATTCATAATGTAGGAAATGCAAAAAAATCTTCTTTTTTCACATTGTAACCATACAAGCGCTGGTATCATAGTGGATAACTGCTACTATTTTTTCCTCGAATCTGTGTTTCCGGATAGATAAACATGAATCATTCTTTTCTGTACTGGTAAATGTTCAATTTGAATTAACACCTTCGCTGCCATGTACGTTCCCGCGATGTACACAACATTTTTACTGATCTTCCACGTGAATCAATCGTGGCCTCGACAAGTTGTTCTCTACAAATTTGCTTTACAGTTTGTAATTATTGAGGTTGTTAGAAGGTGACTTCGAAGTACGTAGTGGTTTGTCAGAAATATAAATTTAACATTGTGATATCTTATCACGTCTGTAACAATATTTAATAAATTAATTTAATACCCATATCCGACGCAACGCCATGAAATAACTATTGAACCAGCCCTTAGATCATCTCTGCATAATAACATTCTTATGGCGACAGCGAAGATCTTAATGTAGCTTTTAATAGTGTTTTACTTCCCCCATTTTTTATTGCTCTACCAATTCCAAGAAATTCCTTGTATTTCGTAACAGCTGTTACGTATGAAGAATATTCCATACGTCGCTCTCAACGCGTTTTCGAGCTCGCGTCTGTGATGGGAAAACGCCCTAAAACTCTTTCGGTTATCATAAACAGAAAAAGGGGTCCTGAGCACATGTGCGACCAGCTGCATTATGACCAAGACGGGCGTGGTCCGACGAAGACTCCTCAATTTCCTTATATGGAAAGTTCTAATGCGTTTCCGTGCATTTCGGGGGTATATAAACCCTTTGGTTTCTACCCTCGACGGTTCAGAGTTACACAGTCACGCGTAACGTCACGTCGTGCCACGCTCGTACAGAGTCAGTTATATCTAGTGAGATTGGGCTTAGCGCACCTTTCGAATCATAGATTAACCCGTTAGAATCCGCTAGTCCGGTTGAAGTTCTTTCGGAACACTCTTAAAGCGGCTCTCAGACCCCGCATCGCCAGTGCGTCAACACCGTGCAAATACTTAGGTAACTCACATACTTTATATTATTTCTATCGCGACAATTACATTTGTACCAACGACTGATTTGAATATATATTTATAATTTGTTCACCATTAAATCGAGTAGATTCGTTAAACCTATATTTACCCCGTAATCCTTTATATCGGTAGTAACGTTCCCACAGATACAACTTAACCGCTCGAGTTGTATCGAATATTAATTTAAAAGTTACGAGACAAACTAACATTTCCTGCGACTCCCTGATTTCGCATCAGGTTCGTCCGCACGCCTTATCCAAACAAAATAACTACAAATACTCCAACCCAGTGGCTCCCCGATTTCGCATCGGGTTCGTCCACGAAACCTAACCCATCCTACAGCTCCCTGGTTTCGCACCAGGTTCGTCTGTATCCTACGGCTCCCTGATTTTGCATCAGGTTCGTCCGTACGTTTTCCAACCTCCGAGCAGCTCCCCGGCTCCGCGCCGGGTTCGTCTGTGAATAAGCCAACCTCCTAGCAGCTCCCCGATTTCGCATCGGGTTCGTCTGCGAACTTCTTTCCTAGTGGCTCCCCGATTTCGCATCGGGTTCGTCCACGACGTTTCACCCTCCTGCGGCTGCCTGATTTCGCATCAGGTTCGTCCGCGCTTGACTCTATTCCTGAGGCTCCCCGATTTCGCATCGGGTTCGTCCTCGCTACACATATCCCAGCGGCTCCCCGATTTCGCATCGGGTTCGTCCGTGCACCTTACTAATAAATTCTCAACCATATTCCTTGGGTTATATCAATCTCGCCGGTCTAGGCGTTGCCCACAGCCCCGGCTCGTAACACAGCATATACTTATATCGAAACGATTATAAAATCCGTACTCAACGTTTATCGATCACCCCTGCCAATACAAATTTTTAAAGAACATCAAACAAGAAATTTAATTCAATAAAAAATACTTCCCAATTGGATGAACAATGTTAATACAAATATACCGTAGAAGCAATCGATTTGACTATATTTTCCATTTAAAATCTAACATTTTTTTAAACATTAGAGTCAAAATATTGCGATACCAAAAGATAAGGACTGCTACAGTAACATTGGAAGTAAATTATTAAAACAATATCTACCTTGATTTTATTTCCGTTAAGAAGAAGCCTATCTGGTGTAGAAACATATTTTGCTACTAATACAAAGGTAGAAAGGTACCACCATGGATTTTGCATTTTATGAATGAACTCATGGTAGCGTATAACCATTCCCATTCAGCCATTGAATTCCGGACGTCCCTATTTATCCCGATGGGTCATTCGCGCCAAACAATTATCTGAACTGTTGCAACAGCAATGCAATTTTACAATTTAATAAAGGAACATCTTTCGAAGCATTATGATGCAAATATTCTCATTTCGCTACAGTCTAATTGAGAATTTTTTATAACGATACTTCGTTTGCTATTCTAACAATAAGTATCGAACAATAAACAACTTCTTACACGTTATTTAGGAACATTCAATTCCCTAACAACCCAGAATAAATTAAAAATGATCAGATAAGCCTAGTCTTAAATAATTTACAGTTCGCAAACTTTCTTTAAACTGAATCATGATTCTATCGCGCTAACTTGGACTGAAAACATGAAGTTAGTTTTAAGATGGAGCATTGCTAAGTTAGATCAAGGCCCTGGAGTTCGATTGTAAAATATACTTGGACGAAGGATGCAAACATTTATTGAAGAATACTGCAAAAGACCTAAACACTCTAAATATTTTAACCACGAAAGAGCAACTCGGGGCCACGCCGCATCAGGAACACCATCAGGAGGACCGTTATTATCGAGTGCACCTTTTGAAGAAAATGTTTTAACAGAGGAAGTAGTACAATAACGGAACCATTTTTACTAATTTACGGTGTAGCCATTCAAACTAAATGTACAAACAAATAATTCTGACGTAATATCTTAGGGAGAAACGTCGCAGGTGATTATTGATTTTTTCGTGAGCTCAAGCTTGCATAAGAGTATTCACTGGAGTGATAAACCGAGTCTATGACACTCTTTCATCCTTTATTTATAGGAAAAGAGATGGAACTGCGTGGCAAGTCTTACTCACGCGTGTGACTAATTTTGTGCTTTACCGATACTTTGATATTTCTCGATACGAATCTAGAAACACCGATATTATAAACATTTTACCGGAGAATGAAAAAGGAGGATAATACAAATTTTTATAAAATAATTAATAACATTTCCGGACAAATATTAATGTTTCTCCATGCCATCCATGGGAATTGTACAGTATCCATTTGAGTGGAATGCAAAATCTTGACAAAACTCTGGAGGTATACGGCGAAAAGTTTCCTTCAGAAAAGATATGATGCATGGATTAAAGTTCGTTTCCACAAAACGAGATAACAGCAAAATCGTAATAAATAATGATAGGAAACAACTGCAATGTTGCGGTAGAACAACCACGTGGTGGCATGCATTAATCTAAATCGTTGCATAACTCGCCGAGACAGTTGGCCTCCAAACAATCTCTTAGACATCGTTACATATCGTTAACGATTCTACTTGGCGTTGACGGTAAAACAAAAAAAAATTAAACCTTGTACTTAGCGCGTTTTTCAATTCAAGAAATACGTATTGCGTGAATTTCACGTGATACTCCAATTAAATAGTTCGAGAAAAGTGCTAGCAATATTCGAACCGTTCAACATTATTTAACATCTTTTTATATATCGTAAAACATGTAAACAATGAAAACTAAAATGTTGCCCAAGATGCATATTATGCGTTAATAGTAAACTGTTTAAATGAATGTTTCGACTTCGTACATACTACTTGTTTATACAAATTTATGTATTACCATGTGCTTTTCAAATATATACGAAATGTGTGTTGCGTACCAATTTTATTAAATAAGATGCCCAATGTAATTGGACTTAATGACGCCAATTTAATTGAAGAGTCTAACAAAATTTCGAGCAATATTAAATCTTGATATTTATGAAACTTCGTAGTTACTATTATACGCATGACGCCACCTTTTTGGTATTACAATTGATTTTAACTTTTTGATATTAGATTTTTACATTGGTGCGATTAGATTCGTCAAGTAAAATAGGAAACAAGCTTCGCATGTACATACATATTTGTATATTGCCGGCGCAACTTAGAGGAGACAAAAAATAAAAATAAACATAAACAAAGGGATTAAAGCTTGAAGCTTTTAAAAATGGCGTCTCATCGCGCATAGCTTGCCGAACTAGTTTTGAAGAGGCGAAAAATTACCTGCTATAATTTGCGTAAAAAGGTAAACCAAATACATTCGTACTGGTTGCATCGGTACATTGCAAATTTCCGAATATGTAGTGGTATTTAAAATTAACAAACTGTCGTCCAAGTATATTTTAAAATAACGTAAAAATGCTTAAAAGAAATTGGTAATCAAAGTTGGAAGAAGGAATGTCATTTTTAATCATCAGCATAATGTTCAGAATTTCATGGGGACATCGTTTTAATTTCGAAGTAAATACTTACCATTTAACGCATTAATACCTCGCCTCTGACGTCAGAGGATCCACCGGGCACATTTCACTAATTCTCGTATAGTTCTTCAACTTCCGCGGTTAATCGTTCTTTTAAGCACTAATTAACAGATTGCTTGGTTGTTCACTCACGCTGGGTAAGCGAATAATTGCACTCTGTCGTTAAAAAATGCGACGAAAGCACGAAACGACGCAAGCGACGAAATTACAACGGCGCCATGTCGCATAGCTGTCAGAGCAAGCTGCGCGCGCAAAGATGCGCGGAATATAGTGAGAGGGAAATTCAAACGGTACAACGTTTAGTAGTGAAATATTATAGTGTCAGCATGAAGTACATTTGATATTTCGGGGCAAAAAGCACAAGTTATATAAACCTAAACCTAACCATATAGTATTGTTAGTACGAAAAATCAACATTACAACAATGTTATAGGAATGTTAACTTAAACCACGATTGGGTATATCCATGCCCTCGTTAAAATAGTAGTAGTATTATTGAATTTATTGTTATTGTGTATACGGTGCAAGAACATCACCTTTCGCTGTTAATAACACTGTTCGACAAATTTCAACTTTTTTTTTATTATTTTGTAACCTTCAATAGGCATTTCCTATAGAGTTTAATGTGCTGAATACGAATCTAACAATCCGTTTTTTTCCAGAACGTACCATTTTGGAAAGAAATCGAAATATGTCAACTTTGGAAGTGCTTTGTACTTTTGCGGTTACAGTTATTCAGTTGTGCTTGGCTCCAAATGATTCTGTGAAGTTTCACGAATAAAATGGTGTAAGTAGTTCATAGATTATGAACATTCAAATTGTTCAAATAATCATCAAAGCGAAAAGGACCCCGAAAATACATCCATCTGTAAGTTTTCGAAATAATTAATTTGAATATCTTGACAGAATTGTGTGTGAAGGTTTATAGGTTTCATTATAGGTTCCACACAGCAGTGTTAATTGTTTCGGAATCCTCAACTATGAGGGGTAATTTCATCCCCGAAATGTAAAGCTTATGTCGATGAAAGGGACTGCACGTCTAATATTTTTTATTCCAAAAGTATCATGCCAGAAAAATTGTCTTGTTTTAGTGATTTCTCGATGAATGATTTCTTGTCGGTATATAAGAAAAATTATAATTAAAATTTGATTTGTCGTTCAGTGTTATTCCCTAGCAAAATACTAAATATAAAGAGAATGATCATTGGTGAGGTTTTTAGCAATTTCAAATCTGTCGATAGCGAAACCAGGAGGATTGTATTACGATTCCAGAAGCCAATTTTATTTGATTTTGATTCGTTCGAAAGCTTCGCATTTGCCGGAAAAACTATTAATAATTCGTGAGATATTTCTGGCATCATGCCGTTTAGTAAGATTACCGAAATTCCAGTGATTTTCGAGATTCCACTTCCCTCTTTCAGTGATTTGTTTGTTTTTAGATTTAAAATTACGTATACTATACAGGCAGATGAATGTGAGGATGATGTGTGTATTACAGTAATTAATATATTATATTTCATAGCATTTAATATTTTTTAAGAAGGATGTATTTAGGTAAAATATCAAGGACTAATTTATGGATAAAAACAAGACGAAATTATGAAGGATCTTGATCTACAAATTATGAAGACGAAGAAATATATTATAATGCAGATTGTATTAACTGTAGTATCAAAATCAACGACTCGATCAACTTCATTAATCTCCTTATGACAATGATTGTCCGGCATATGAAGTGTTATGCTTTCTTTGTCAGGTACAATCAATTACTAATTATACCCCCAACGCTTTTGTTAAAACTTAATGGCTATTTTTCCCCCCGATAACAAAAGCCCATGTCAACAATAGAAAAAAAAAGAAAAATAATTGAAGATTGTTTGCAAGTGTACCAAAATGTTGTTCTTTTGTGATTTTTGTATTACTTATAGAATACAAAATATTATAACAACTTTGCTCGGTTTTATGCAGATCAGGTATCTTAAGAGTAAACTGTATTATCACGTTTATAGTCCCAACGTACTTATTTCCCTCGCATGTACTACATCTCAGTTGACAAAGGATATAATTATAAACTTTTGGTAAAGTTACAGAAATTACGCAGTAAATTAACTTTAATAATAAAAACAATTTGAATAGCACGGTTTCAAACTGCAGAACCAGTGAATGTCTGAAGTGCTCGAGCTACAATGTTTTCAATTGCGTATACAAAACCATTCGTTGCAGCGCAAACTCAACAACCGCTTCGTTTCACGACGCATGGATTTATCAGTTGTCATTAGTGATTACGATAAGTTAAGTATTCACAACTGTTTTTAGAAAAATTAATTTGCAATGATAATTAACACCAGATACCCCCGTGAAAACAACTTGGAATGCAAACAAAATTCTCATTCCCTTGTTCTTTTTTGTTTATCTGTCTAAATAAACATTATATACCAATATAATTTTTAAAATAAACACTTTTTAAGGCATTTTACTTCTACCAATTATTACAGCAATTAGAGAGCACTAAAATTTGTTGTATATGAATTTGGGAAAGGTAATTACATTAAAAATCTACAGGGTACCGTCTAATAGTTGGATATAAACGGAACATGACGACCACTCGGAGAATTCTTTGTTCCACCAATAGCTGGTCAGCGAATTTTAAGAGGAGAAACGAAGCTCACAAAGAAATTAATGTGAACGAAAGTATAACTAGAGCACCACTTTAAATAGAAGAAGATCGAAATTGCGGTTCCCTTCTTCATATACAAGGTGTAAAATACACGATTATCCACCATTTTGTAGGCATTTCCAATAATCTCGCGAAAAATATTTGAAACAACATTGAGCCTCAATTAAGCCGAGGACATCTTGCTTTTGGGAATTCTCTTTGCATATTGGACAAGTTTGTACTTGACATCAGGATCAATTCAACAACCTACTACAATATGACTTTTGCATGACTTTGAATTCAGAAATTTTTTGCTCAATGGTCGAAAACATTCATATGGAGCATTATTTTATTTCAACTGTATTACATATTCAAGGCAATACTAGGTCCGGCAAACTAATCAGTTAGTTAACCACAAGCGAAATGAATTAAATCAAATTAGTATAGCAATCAAATAAATTTTCAGGCTAGCGTTTCCAATCATTGAGCAAACATTTTTGAATCCAAGGGTATACGAAGGCTCTAGTGTAGTACACAAGTTGCTGAATAGCACCTTGCTGACAACTACAACACTATCGAGTCAAAAATGCATAGCGTTACTTGGCGAAATCAGGGTGTCCTTGACTTTTTTTTAAGTACATTTTTAGAAATTTTGTTTGCCGCAGTTCGTAGCCAGATTAATGCGGAATAACTTTTGTTTCAAACACCGTATCGAGATTACTGGAAATGTGTAAAACTAATGGTGGACATTCTTAGACTTTACACCCTGTATATTGTATACAATTTTCAAGTAATCTAGTTGATTTGATTCATTACACAGTTTCCATGAACGTATCGCATTGATTATACCATATATATTCATATATGGTAAAATGTATAATGTAATATGGGGGTCGTGATATACATTAAATATATTTAAATAGATAAAAGTAAAATTCATTTACCTCAACATTTAAAGCAATAAATTGTGTGCAACGTGTAAAAATTGTAAAAAATGTGGCCTCAAAATATTATATTTTCTCTCCGCTACTCTCACCTTTCCGTCTACTCTCCTATTCAGGCAGAGATACATCTGTAGACACGCTATTCTTACACGATTTCGAAAACCCTGAGAGCAAATAATCGATAACATAAATCATTCATATCGTACCTCGATTAACAAGCATTGTCCTAATAACCCTGATATAAATTTTCCCGTGCTTTGTTCTTGCCACGTGGAACAAGAAATCCGAAACAACTCCATCCCCTTCGTGAATATCGTTATCAGCCAAGACTTCCTTCAATGCTTCCACTCTCTCTTCCGGTGTACTTTCATCGTTAGACGACAATCGTTTTTCCAAATATTCCACCACACTGTAGTCTTCCCAGAGTTCTGTTAGATCTCTCTGTGCTTCCCCCCTACTAGTGTCCACAATCAGAAGTCCAGATGTGTCCAAACCAGCATAAGACACGTCCAATGCCAAATTAGTAAAAGTTGAGGTTCTTGGCGAACTTGTTTCGTATTTCCAGGGAAGACTTTCATCGTTTCTGAACCTCCAGAAAGATTCTGGTGCGCCCGATTCCGCGGGACTTTCTTGACTAGTGTCATAGGAATAGTTTGTCAACATTTCCAATGATTTTTCGTTCATCTTCCTAGGGTCGGTCGGGGTCTTTTCTAGTTTGGTAAAGTATTTCTCAGCCGATTTGCTCGACAGACTTTCGTACAGTCCGAATTGCTGTTTGTACTGGTACCTTTGGGACAAACTTCCCCAGGTAGCTGTCGAACCAGAACGTTCGGCAACATTTTCGATCGCTCTCCGCAAACAACTTCCTGGTTCAGCAACGGCACATTCCGAAAGACTTTCGTTACTCTTTGAAACAACATTACCCTGGGAACGTTCATTTCTTTGGCAACACAAATCTCCATGGGAATCCTCCGGCGTTCCCTGGGAAGATTTCCCTGCATCATCCATTCCCTTTTGCGCGCAATCTTCCGATAAACCTTCAATTGTTTCGCGTAAGACATTTTCGATTTTATCAATCGTTTTCGAAGAATGATCTACGCTCGTTTGTCCTTGACAGTGCGTTTTTGCACATGAAGTTTCGTCAAACTTCGCGTTTACTTTCCAGCTGGACACTTGCGGATCGTGCTCGCTGCTCATGTCCCCATAACCATCTCCCGATCTAAAAACGATCGAGATCTACGCAAATCTGTCCACGTAAGCTTCAAAGGCTCGTTCAATTCACCGGGGGCTTCACTGTTGTTTTATCGTTCGTCGATTCCCGATGAATAATTAGTATTAAACCGTCTCCATTTTTTGTTGGTCCTTCTTCGGTCGCGCAATTACTTCAATTGTCACTGCTGAATGGTATCATTTAACGAATGCAATTTCAATCGAACTGCTCGATTAGTTTTCGCAAATTAACGGCAACGTTACAAATAAACACTTTTCAATATGCATTTTCATTACGATTTACCGTGAACGTACAATTACCGCGGCGCAGTTAAACACACAAACGAGCCAACGTTATAAAAAAACAACAAAAAAAAAACAAAAAAAACAAAAAAAAACAATTCCTTGGACTCGTATGAAAGAATGCGCAATACCGTTGATAAGGAAACAATCTAGTACCCCTACGTGTCGTCGATCGATCGATCGATCGACAGCATTTATGCAGGCAACGATAAAATAACAATGTTACTATAGGTCAGACACGGATCTTTCCTATCAGCGCAGAATTCAGTACAGTTTCGAGTGTCCAGGTCCAATAATAAAACAATGGATTATGCACAAACGCAAAATTTTACACTGGCGTGATAAACCAATATTTCTATAAATGCGCAATTGTTTGAATTTATTCAACAAGATTTGTTCGCCGGTATATGCGAAATTAATCAATGAACAGGTATTTCCCATTATCTTTTGGGTGAATGAACTCTAATATGAATATTTCAATAATTTATTACCGAAGTGCAATGAACTCTGAAAGTACGGTACTATGTGTATTGCAATGAATTTTTATACCTCGTTCATGCATTCTTAGAACCGCAAGAACAAGTGAAAATCGAGGGTATAATACACGATTTCCGTGCTCGATGTTTAATTACAGGCATTAATTAAATTGGTGGCAATAGATTGGTGTGAAAGAGTCCCGGAGTTTCGAAAACAATAAACCATTATATTTCGCATTTTCTCTCGGCTAGCACTTAACTCGCCGATTATTTCCATGAGAAAGCGTCGGGAATATACGGGGGGAAATATGTATATGCATGTAAGTAAGTACGTCTAAAGGATTGCAAGCGTAATTGAATCTCCTGACAGTTATTACGTAATTTCATGAGCTACTACCAAATAAAGAATCTAGAAAACTTATTCGTCGAGTCTAGTTTATCTTAATTCCGCATTATCGCAAGACAATACAATTACAAACGTCTAAAAACAGACAATGCTTTCTTCGAGACTGAAACGATCCCACTCTACGATTCAAGTGATACATACAACAAACTAAAAAGTTCTTCGTCCTCAAAATATCGAAAGATTTTTTTCTCTTACAATTTTTCGCTAGAGAAATAATTGAAATTTTCCTTAAAAGTGTTCTCATCGATACGCATATTTATAAAAGGGTGTTAATATGCATAAAACAATCGGGGCGCAAGGAATATTTGTCGATTAATGCAATTTAAAATGGGCTGTGTTTGTACTTGTGCTCCACAATCAACGAAAACGACCTCCATATTCGTGGAGCATCCAAATAAAATTCAGAATTATTAATCTGATTAAAAACAAATTGATTCGGAAAGAAATTTATAGCATAATTACGTAGACAATCTTTCTTTTAAATTAAATACACTCCTTTTAAACACCGTCGAAAAGGAAGCAATTAAAATCGTGCCGGATTTGTCTAAATTATTTTCTAGAACAGTAGAACTATGATTAATGTATGCAAGATTCCTTAGAACCAAACATATATTGATTTTTTTTATCACTGCCTAATTTGTAAAGATGTCAGAAAGTAACTTAAAGGCGGCATGTCAACTGCAAAGATTTAAAATGTGAAGTATAGTGTATTATTGAAATAGGGTCATAACCTAAAAACCAATACAAATACAATTAGAATGCGTCTCTGTCATATCTAATTCAGCGCTCTTAAAACAGTGAATATTTAATATAATTTATATTCGAACTCTTTTGGGGATAAAGTAAATAAAATATGTAATCTTTTTCTGGACCTAACCTAAGCTAACCAGTCTACGCATGTTCAGAGAATCCATTGTTTACGAAACATTTTTTCATAGTGTACGAATGATTTACAGGATGTACAACGATTACCATCTTCTGCAGAATTTCAGTTATGTAAGAAAATAGAAATCGAAAGCAATTTAACTCAATAATCAAACGAAAAAGTACCGAATATGAAACTGTCTGAACCTAACCTGCACGAAGTGTCACAAAATAATCGCATGTCTGGCCTCTTCGAATGCAAGCAATTTCTCTAACATCGATTGCATACTCAAAATATATTTCGCTTTTTCTTTCTGATTTTTATACAAAGTACAATATAAGTACAAACATAAGAACTTAGCAGCAAAAAGAGTTTATTATGTAAAGCTATTCGCATGAAAAGTGACGACCTTTCAAATTCATAGTGTATCGCTCTCACGGATGTTTGCGAAATCTCTAATCCATTAATATTTATTATTATTTTGCAATAGAATGTCATGCAGCATCAAACTGTTCAAATTTTAATACAAAGGTAATGAAATTTCCGTGACGCCGTTAGCTTGCGAAAATTTCTATGGTTTGTTCCTAACGAAATTTACACGAAGGATTATTATAAGGTATTAATTGTCAAGAGGGGAAAAAAAAAGTTCCACGCGTAGATTACCGACAATACGTCATAAGCAAGAATGCGAACCTCCATTAACGAAAGAGCTCACTCTTTCTTATCACTTCACAATATTTGATTCACTGCGGACTATTTTTTGTCACAGACACTACTTGAAAAAAGTTCATCGGATAGTTCACCATGTGATTAAATAAGTTCTTTCATACATACTAATAACAGATAGAGACGCAGAGCGTCCTTCCAACGTGGAAGACGAACGGCGACTAAGCTACACTATGGACGTTCCAGCAACACTGCCGGGTCAAGCTCTCTGATTGGTTAAGATTCTTCCGGGCGACTGTTACGATTGGATGTTCGATGAAACGAGCGCCTAATTGCATGTGACTTGTTATCGGTTAGGCGTAAAATGATAGTTTAAATATAAAAACGGATGGGCTTTAACCCTCTTATTGCGAGCACCTATTGTTGTTGCAAATTCTGTCTACGAAAGATACTATTTTAATGCCAATTGTTTATCACGATCATTCATATAAAATAAACTAGAAACATACAGATAGGGATAATCAGATTTTCACAGCACGTGGAGTACAAAAGTTAGGGGAAATAATGTTCATAAAACGATTCGATAAAATTGCTGCTTAATTTGCGAGTGCTACATAGTGATTCGTTCTATAAATTGAATCTTTGGATTTAGTTTGATATCGTAGTACACATTTATATTGCCCTGTCTGATTAAAAGTATAATTTAACAAACCCAGTATATACAATGATGTACGATGTTTTGCAACGTTTGTAGAAACTAAAAGAAGCAAAGGGGCAGTGGAGAAGTAATGAACTGAAGCTGCATATTTGTTAAACAATTTCAATATAAGATTGCAAAATTAGAAAAATCGAAGGGAGAAAATAAAGAAGTCAGATAACAAATGAATGAGTAACGACAATATTATCACAAATTTACGATAACAACAAGTGAACGATAAAGGTAGAATTTTATCGTAAAAATTGTTACCTTATCGGCAAAAAAAGTAAGCTAAATTGTAAATGTGACTTATGAAGTTGATAAATGATTTACAATTTCCCGTACGCGATTCTGACATGAAATATTTGAAAACTAAGAGCTATGCCACAATTGTCTCGTCGTAAATTCTGTTTAACACCGTACAAGCACTTTTAGTCATAATATGAAAATATTAAGATGATTCTTTTAAGGCAAAGCAACTTGCGATCTGTAGAAATTCATCATCCGATACTTCATACATACTCACACATCCATAGGTTTTCAAAGCGCTAACGATTTGTCAGAATATCGTTACTCTTAATTCTTAAATATTCTTTTTAAAGCTAAATGATAATTGTGGATATGACTGGCACAAAAAATGTATTAATGCTAGTTTGAAATCACTTACCAGGTACTTACCAGGGTCATTCGTTTAATGTCTAGCACAGAAAAACATGGGACAAATAAAGGTAAATAAGCTGACAAGATCTATTACTTACTGAAGTAGTTGAGAGTTTCCCGGATTTGGTCTGGTGACAATTTTAAATCAGTATCAATCGTTTTTAGGGCCGGTGATGGAATATACCAATCGCAGTTTTCGTATCCTAGGAATAGTGAACAACGTCAGTTTAATAAACTTATGCATACTATGTACTTGGATTTATCAATTACATAGCGACAGAACGTAGAGCAAGAGCAATTACGATTAAGGGAAAAGTCAAACAAATTTATGTGTGCTTCTTGTTAAAAATTTCTTATACAATCTTATATAAAGTCTGAAGGGTTTTCTTTGCAATTTTTACAATATTTCAATCAGAGCAATCGACGTGTCTTCAAACGTCAGGTGCAGGAAAGAATACTGTGCTTTTGGTTTCACAACTTATGTAATCGTTTCAAACTAAGAAAAAGAATCGTTGGCGCAAAATTATCGCGGGAGACGACAAATGTATTCCTTACGATAATCCGACACGTAGAGAAGCATTTGTGGACCCTAATGGGGGGCAATGAACAACATCGACAGCAAGGCCCAGTGTCTGCGCAAAAACGAGGTCACGCATTGTCTGTTTTCGGTGGGATACGGAGGGCGTTCTATATTAGAAACTATCAGCTGTTCAATTAAATCGATGAGATTACAAATAAGCTGAATGAAATGAGAAATTCAAAGGAGAATTTCGTGCCGAGAACGAACAGCAAATTTAATAGTACAGTAACTTAAGGGTTTTATTTCATCAATTCATTTAACTGGTCACAGAAATCGAATTTTTTCCCAGAAATCAATAGTTTTGTATGTATAGCATAGTATCTAAAAATTTTTATATTGAAATCAAACGTTTTAAATGTTTAACACGTACCTACTACGGTACAGTGCGCTCGCTGCTATCCGCGCAAGCAGAGTCGAACTGACTCGAATCTGTTCATATATTTGTAAAGAGTGTTGTTTTAGCTACAAGTACATGTATCATAAAAGGTATCTACGTATTTATACCCTTTGAAAAATACCTTTTCGCGTATTCCTATTTTAACTTTCGTCTTTTTCTATCGAAAACTTTAAACGCGTTCTTCTCAAAACAACATTCTTCAATCTGTCGTGCAATATAGCGGAAAAACTAATCGACCAATTCACTTGAACCAATGTGGATTATGAAGATAAATAAATTCTCTTCTAGTTATATCTAGCTGTTTATTAAACAAAGATGATTTAACATAACTTTTTGAGATCTTTACAACAAATTTTTCTACAAAAAAATCAATTATTTTTCAAACCTCTATATTTTTGATCAGCTACGCGAAATTTGTTGCAAATTTAGGTATAACTATAGCGTAAATCCATGAACAAAGTGAAAATACATCATTTTTTGCTCTAAGTCAATTCTACGAAGCTCTACACTGCACGAAATGGAACAACTTTTTCGCTAAAGCGTTCAAGCTAACTGAAGATAATTTTAAAACGAACTCTTTTTTTTACTGCGAAATTTTTTTTACGATCTTCAATGTTAAATGAAGTACTAAACAAAATTTCAAATAGATTCGTTAATTTTTGATCTTTAACAAAAATGAGAAAGAAACGCCTCATTTGAAGCGTGCTAAATGAATTGCACGCCTTAAGTGGTAAATTAAGAAATGAGGAAATAGTATTGTTGATTTGATTTTGGGGGTCAGCCAATGTAGCAACTTTAATCTTTATCAATGCTCAACTTTGTCTTTATCAATGCCGTTTCAAATTTCACCGATTTAATTTAAGCGACGAATTGGAGAAAAGGAGATCATTTGTTTAGGGAAGCCAAGTCATGTTGCTGTACGACGACGCCCAATCAGCAAGCGATCAATCTTCAGATGTAACTAGTATATTCTTTTACACCCGGTGTCCCCATCGGGTTTACCCACAGGTGATTGCCAGCTAGTTAGGTCGTTACAGCATTACTCTGCCGATACATCCCCTAACTCAGTTAAGGTCTGAAAATGTATCGATAATTTTGCAGCGTTAATGGTCCCGAAGTTTGTAGTTTAACAGCATTCGAATGCTGAGCGAAAGATGGGAAGATACCAGTGAAAAATATGTTAACGCTTTTGCTCTTGGCGTAAGACATCTGTGAATTGTTAAAACCTATCGCGGAAGATGATTTTCCAGATGGAAGGTTTGATTAACAAATTTCTTGTGACCACGAGGAAAGCAAACAAAATATCGCTCTATATGGAATTTATTTCAGTTCTTTGTCGTTTAAGTAGAGATCGGATTTCGATTCTTTCCTACACCTAATGCGGTACGTTCGTTTGTTCAGCTAATATGTAGGGCAATTGGTAAAACTATTTTTTCACATGTTTGCACTGAAGACTTTTTCAGATATTACTCTTAATAGCAGAATCTAATGGTAAGTAATTAGCAGGAGGCATATTTCTGTATAACTTTTTGAGTATTTACATTACTTTGTACCGAGTTATTTATCAACAATATCGCGTCAAGCTTATACGTTTCGTGTGCTTTTGAATTGGAACTATAAATTATTGTTCAATGTAAACACTAATTAAACTTGTACAATATTGGATTGGCCAAAAGGTAATGTCGAATGTCTGCAATAAAAGATGCTTTCGTATCTTTCAAAACAAACACTGCTCTGCAACAATGAAATTGTGCAACTGCCTGTCAGACGGCAATTTGCAATATACGTTAATAAAATGCCGCATATTAAAAAAAAATCTATTACTCCTTACTACAAATTCCTTATTTCTTGATCAATCCAAAAGACTTATGTATTTGATTTGGCTGTCCATTAAGCTCGTGCGATTTTTTGTGGGCATTTCTGCCAAATGTACTTTGCACCGATTAATCGATTACGTATTTGATTTAGCGATTAGCTAATTCAAAATTTACAAAATCTAAATTTCTTAAATTATTTAGCAGAGCAACTCTTGTTTTCACCAAACTCGTGTGGCGCATACTTTGCGCAAAAATTGTCATGCATGCAGCTTAAAATTCATTTTCAGACCGTTTTTCAACAATTTGCACCACTTCCATCAAGGGCAGTACAAATATCTTAGCAAGGTCGGCAGTTTCCTAACTGCCGGTGCTTTGCTTTTTATATTTTTATACGATACAAGTATTGATTTCAGAGACGACTTATTTGTTCACGTGAATGTAATTGGAAATTTGTTCACTGTCACATGTGTGACGCTGGATTCTTGAAACGGAATCGACGCGTCACAGATATGCGACGTTGATTGCAAACGTGTTAAACCATTTCTGTTACTTGCAAAGTGCGAAACAATTCGCAACAGTTCTGAAAGAAAAATATAAAAGCTATAAAACGGTCTGCAGTAAGTATCCAATAAGCGTGCGTTTGAAATAAGCATAGGACAAATTCATTGCGAAATGAAAACCGCAGGAACTTATTGGACAAAATATTTGTTCAAAAACCCTTTATAATCATTGCGTTTTATTTTCCACAAAGAATGAAAGTTGTATGCAAATTATATGCCCACGCATGTATACATTCATTTCGTGTAATTCATTTGTTTACATTTACCTTGAAATTGAGTCAGAGTATCGGCTCGCAGGCGGTACCTAGGTATTTGTTCTTCTAGCAAACTTATAATCTCGACTTCTGGTAGTTCACCCCCACTGCAGACCTCTATAACAGATTTCATTTTGATTTATATTTGATTTCCATAACTTTTCTACATCCTGAATCGACGAAATGTAACACTACTAAAAGCGTGCATGCTTTTTCTGTACGTTATTCATAGCACACTTTGCACATAATTGTCTAATAGATTGCAATAATTAAACATCTCGTAGCATTTAGCGCAATGCAAAATGTTAAACGACTTAATCATGTTGAATTGGATATCGTTTTCTTGTGAAATACCTGTTTCAATTTGTATGAAATGTCAATAAGCAATAGCAGTTTGGAATAATGAATCACTTGAATTCATTGATCATTTTTACTGCAAAAATACTGTAAAAGTTATTGAAATTAATGAACGGCTACTGTGGAGGCACTTCCCACATACACCGCTAGGGGACGAGCACGACGATCCGGCTCCCGAAGGTGGTTGTATAAGTCCCCGCGACTATCTACATATATAACCTCCGACCATTCCCTACTATCCCTTTGTCTAAGGCAGGGCCTCATAGACGGCCGAGGCGGGCCATGTGCATTTCGCCGCTGCACGCTGTCTTTGTCTAGCGTAGCTTTCTTTCGGGGCGAACCCTAAAATGCTTAAAAAGGGCCATGGTGACGTAGACGCGTCCTCACGACCGACGCTCTTGCCAAAGGTCTATACATTCTTGTATAGACTACGGTCGAGAGTACGGAATACCTTGTTAATATATACACGCCTACGCAATTATTCTAATACCTGATCGAGACTTCGATTCGCGTATTAGTGATTTCTCTTACATAACTGTCTCAAATAAAATACATACATACATAGGTGTCTACATGACTCAAAAGAATTAGAAATTATTTCAGAAAATGGTTTATGCAAAATAATATAAAATAATGTTTCCCTTGATAGCCAGGTATATGTACATTATACATACATATATCATATTCATATCTATGTATATTATGTAGAAATAATGATTCTCTTCATAAATTACTTATTAAACAATATCCATCCCTAATCTGCGTGCAATTAAAATTTATTTTGCAACTCGTATCGGTTGTCTGTTCAAAATTCAAACTACATATTCGCGTGCTTTCGATTTCCTCGGAGTTCCTTTGCACAATGTATTTTAATGCGTGCTTGCAAAATGGTCCTTATTACGGTTTCTCTTAAGTAGCGATTATGGCAATGAAGCTGGAAAGTGACTATTTTATATACGATTAACTCGATTTCTCATGCCACGGCCATCGAACCGTGATGCGCACAAATAAAAAGCAACAAGATTTAATACGCAGAGATATCGTATTACGTATAATGTATAATCGTATGAAATAGTGTTTCTCAGTGTTTTCTTATTACGGATTCTGCACATGCAACATCTGAGACTGCATTTCTTTTGCTATGCAAGAAGTATACGAAGTCTCACTGACGGGATAAAAATAATATGAAATGTTTAATCGCGTCGGATAACGATGAAATCAAAGAACATTCATTGTCTACGATAGTTAGCGGGCGGTTACTGTGACAGGCTCTGCTGTAATCGATTCTACTGCATGCTGCCAAGCTAAATTAACTAGAAATACAAAGCCACTTATGCCAATGCTTAACCTGATATACAGTGGTGGACAAAGGTATTGGCACGGTACACGATGCAGTATAAAAGACCACGCTTCTTTCGATATGTATTTAGCTTTAATGACATCTTTGTTGTTTACGTACATAAACCGACCTCAATGAACAAACTAGAAAATGCATAAGTAATACAAAATATATTATACAAGCTTCTTACACTTCTATCAAAGCATGGACAAATTATTATTAGTGATAGGTTTAGGCATTGATTGATAATTATTATAATTGGTCAATTATTCGATTGATGTAACTTAGTACTTTGTGGTGTACACTTTTTATAGAAATTAGTCCAGGTATAAGATGCCTGTATAATACATTTATATTCAATATACATATACAGTAATGTCTTGATCCAAGCGAAAGATTTCTACACCATGCAAGCGAAAAGTTTATCCCCACCACTGAGGGGTATGCGCCAAGAAGTTCACTTGGCGATCAGTGTAACGCGATCCGGGCTCGGGTATATCGGTGAGCTAATACTAATTCAACCATAAAACTTTGCTATTTCTCATCCTTTTCTTATGAAACTTTTACATATCATAGCTGACAATTTTCTGATTAAAATGACACCAAACACGATACAATTTGGAATATATATTTACTGCCTTAATTAACGGTAATAAGTTGGTATGTTAAACCGTGTACTGGGCCTTTAATCTTTGCCGATTGCCACGATCGCAGCTTCTCTTTTCTTTTCACTAGCTATCCTTTTCTGCGGTCGAAACTTATTATTGTCAATTAAGGCAGTAAGTATAGTCCAAATCATATCGTGTTTGGTGTCATTTTAATCAGGTAAATGTCAGCTATGCTATGTAAAAGTTTCATAAGAAAAGGATGAGAAATAAAAAAGTTTTACCTTTGCATTAGTGTTATTTCACCGATACGCAGGATATTGTTTTTTGGCTTGGCTGCTGGGTTCTCTTTCTTTACTCGCTGTCCTTTTCTACGTTCGATGCTGTCGGCAAATTTCAAACAACGTAGGAACTACACCGTGGAAGCGAACGTTCAGACCCGAGGCTTTCGCTTGGATCAAGACATTACTGTATTACATAATTAATAATTTTATATTGTCTATTTTGCTCGTATATTGCTGTTTACGTACATATTCAACTGAAATATTATAAAGGAAGATAGAATAAAAGGAAAACGAAACGAGCAATTATTTCAATAGTTATCATTTTTTTATACAGGGTGGCTCAGTATACTGAATCACCTACTGCGCCCAGCTATTGGTCTACCACTCTCTAAGTATGCTCTAAGTATGCCTAATGACAATAATGCCCGTGATTAATCAAATCAATTGCATCGTTGTTGATATTACGTTCATATACATGGTGTTCCACCTAACTTAAGATCGCTTAAGAAGCCAGCTATATTTAACGGTAGAACGACTGACAGACATTGTTATATTTATGTATACGTTAGATAAATTACAAAAATGAGAGTGGTTAAATGAAACTCAAATAGAGATATGATATAGTATTTACTTTCATGTTAATGAAAAAAGGGTCAACCATACATTGCAAGCAAAGACAGTGTATAAAGATAAAGCTTTGCACGAATGTGCACTAATTTTCACAACACTATAGGACAATATGTAACTGTCTCCTCTTAATAAAAGTTCTCATAAATTTCATGGAACCATACCTATATGATGTTAACAGTTTTAAAGCAAGCACACAAAATTGTGAAATTGTTTGGTGAAAAAGTTGCATAGTCTTGCAGGGATCACTGTACAGTGAATATAGTTTTATTCTGTTGGGAGGTAATAAGATATGAAGGTCAGCCTCGTTCTTTTCATTTTTTGTCCATGCACGACAGGCACTTTAAACATAAACGCAATGATCTATACGAATGAGTTTAATCAAGGTTACTAATCACCGTCCAAATCAAATTTTCTGTATAATTTTCAGTGTCAGTCCGGAAGAATATTCTCATTTAACCTTTTCGTTTCTACCGCAGACTTACGCCCGTGTATATATGTATTTTTCCACTCTGTGTCCCAATTTCTTTTCACGCTGCAAACATTTTCGATCATTTTTTTTATAAGAAAAGCACTTGCGACCCTAAATTCACAATTAGTGCTGGGGCATAATAAAATAATAAAATAATAAAAACATTGATTTCAATCAAATGGAGCAACGGCTGCAATTTTGGGAAACGATTGATAAAAGTCAAACAAAACTTAAAAATATACATAGGTGCAAAACATGCGACTTCAAAGTTATAGATAGGTGTATGTAGGTATAAATTATCATGTACTTCTTAAGAACAATTTCATACAGTCTCCGTTATTTACATACCGTTCATCTTTATGCCAATATCACAAAGAACTTATGGAAATTAACAGTTCAATGTTGAAAGCAATCAGGTAATTCTGGAGATCGCAACAGAATTAGTTTCAACTACGGAATTAAATTGACGAAACCCTGATTTTCAAGAAAGCCAAACATTCAGCCCACTTTCTTGCTCAACAATTCGAAATATGCACATTTATTGTTTGGGCATTGAAGGGACTATACATTCAATTTTGTTGAACAGAGGATCAAACGCGATTTTGACTGCCAATCGCAATATAGACTGCAATATAAACGGTGTGCAATATAATCAGTTGCGTCGTCTTTACTTAGTACATTTTTGTTAACTAGAAAGGTCAAATTTGGGAAAGCATGAAAATTTTTTATTTTGACTTTGATTTAAATCGATAACTACATCTGACTACTATAGTAGAAGCCTATTTTATTACTTTAGTGTGCAGTTATTTCAGGGACCTTCTTTACTGGTTGGGATTATGATACATTTTGAAATAAGATTTAAACAACAGAAAAATGACGTTGTCATACCAGTGCGATATTTATCGGAAAGAAACGCATCGCGATTGAGTCGGTTGTGCGAAGTTGACTGCTCATCGAATTGTTCCGTATACATACATATGCATGTATAGTACTCTTAGAACTACGATTCCTCATTTTTACAGGTAATAACTGTTATTTACAATTGTTAACGATGTATTGAAAGTGTCGGGATGGTCTGAAATGCATCCTTTCGCTACAAATAAATTTATAAATCGTTTTTAATACGTGACCACTGCAGTGGACAAATGCAGTAAACGTCGCTATTATGACGAATCATGTGTTTCTAGATTCGTCGTTCTGAGAGGTCGAAAACTAAACAAATCTTCTCAATCACAATTTTTATCAATTCTGGGCGATGGAAATGAAACAGAAATAGATGAACTTGATTTAGATGGTGACCCTGAACGCCTTAGAATATCCCGTATTATTATTTTAGTGTAAATTTTGCTCTTTTTAATCGTGTAGGTTGTATTTAAAATAATTATATGTTTTTAGAAGATATAAACTTACCCCAAACCTATCCTAATATAATAAAAATTTGGGTAGTGTCGACGTAAACATTTGCTTATCCCAACTAAAATCTTTGCAGGAACTATAAAAAAGGAGCGTGAGCGGATTAAGTGATTAAAATAATGATTCTTTGCTTTTTGTCAATATAGACGCTGCAAAACAATTTTAAGAAGAGGTGATTAACAGACCTCAAGGCTTACACTCGACAAAAGGTAAAAAAAAGTTGGACTACGTTCTCAGTAGTGTGTAACTATGCAAATGCCTGCAGCGTTGCGGCAGAAATTTGAAAGGAAGGTAGAAAAACAGGTGAATTGGAGAGGTAAAAGTACAATATTTAGAAATGTTTACAAAGTACATGCATATTATGTTCACTGCTCTGCCCCCTATTTCTTTGGAAAAATAGTTTAAAAATGTAAAAAATGCACAAGATAATCCTCCTACTTTATCGAACAAGTTTCATGAATATTATCAAACATTCATTGAAGAAACGTAAATTCCTTTTCAATTTGAATGTTATAGATAATATTTAAAACATAATGGTGTAATTGCTTGGCAATTTAAGGGTACAGATGTGAGTAAAAAATTAGCATCTAGCATGGAAAACGATTTCCAGTATCTTATTGTTGCTAGAAGTGTAACGACAGAATAGTTAGCTGCAGTATACTTAATACAAGGAGCGTTACGTTTTGTATGTACATTGTTGCATTCAATTCTTCTCAAGGTCATCTCAAAGCCAAATAAATATTAACATCACTCAGTCGTTTCAAAACTTCTTCCCGGACATCCATATCTTTCGAGATATTTACACGTTTCCAGGTAAATCGCAGCCTGCATATGCTCCAAATATCTATTATTGTCTCTCTTAATAGACACAAAAAGATATCTAAGTACGCGTAGAATGTCTGAAAGACACCTACTTCTGTACGATAACGCGTTATGTTATCGCTTTACTTTCCACAAAAATAAGAGTAGAACAGTTGATTATTCCCTGCAAAAAAAGTGGCGTATCGATGCTAATAAGAAAATGATATCGTATCACAGTAAAGGATACATTAAGCATTCAGCCATAAAATATTGATAATCTGTTATAGCTATATGTCAATGAACTATCGTATATTCGTAGCTACCAGTGCCTCCATCTAGCAGTTTATGCGTGAAGTCATCCATAGGGTGAGCGAAAATCTCACACGATAACAACAATCCATTTGTGAAAAATCAACGTTTGTGGTAATATAATTTGAATAAAATTTGCTGAATGAAAAGTATATTCGATCAAAAATCGTACCATCTCTCCATTTGGCAAGAATGATTTCCCTCTTTTCGAAAATCTTTTTAAGCCTCGCTGGGCCACGGGGCCGACTGGATTCACCACTACCCAGGTACATAATCCGTAATTCGATAACTTTAATTGCAACTCATTTTACTCGTAGACTCACATTTCCTCTTTCTTAAACATAATCACTTGAATATTAATTAATATTTAAGATTTGACGTATGCGGTTAATTAGTTTTGCACTTGCTACTTTTCTCTGTACACATACAATTTTGATCGTATCGCTAAAAAATCGAGGAGGTCAACAATGCAGATTTCTTCTCGTAACGTTTTAACCAGTGGAGAAGAATATGTGATTACCGGATAAGAATTTGTGTATGTAATTCACGAGAAGCATGACATTTTGTAATCCAAAGCCGAGGACAAAGAAAAGAGGAATGAAAGTACATTTACGATAGCAGAGTAATTAGCATCTATCCTTCACAGAGTGAAGGACCCTTAGTTACCGATATTGAAATGAAAATTGTGTCCCATTAATTGCTGCTTAAAGATTCACAGAACACTTGTTATCTCTCCAGAAGGCCGGGTTTAAACTTTTTTTTAGTATCCTTAACACCACCGAGAGTTATATCGTATATTCATTGAATCAGTGAACAAAGTAAAATTCGCGAAAGTAGAATTCTGGAGAGTCGGATTCGCGTTGAACTGAGTTAGAACCTAAAGCTCGGTGAGACAGAATAAAATAGCACGATTCTATTGGCGTGTGGCCAATTTTGTGTCTTTCCGAACCCTGAATAGATCAATCGGAAAAAATCGATTTGTACAAATTTCGCTTCTGATTGCTTTCCTCTTTGCATTGCACTTACGGTGAATATATTAAAATCCACATTAAAATATTGTAAAATACAATGTAATAAATTAACTCGAAAAATGAATCGAAGAATTTTTAAAACGCCGTAGAAAATAAGGTAAATTGAAGTAAAAAAATTTCACAAAATAAGTATACTTTTACCAAATAATTTTACAATTAAAACTATCGTGTCTGCCGTCCTCAAGACGTAGAATTTTTTAAAATATACAATTTCGTCGCTTAAAACATAGACGTTGCGAATATAGAATTGAATAGGGAAGAAGGTATTTCCCTTCTTTTTTTTTTCAAACAAATCAATCGAAGATAATGAAACTACTTTCCAATATGATTTTTAGGAATTTCAACGATTAAATAAATCGAGCTTTAACTAGAGAAAATGGGTCGCTTTATAATTAATCTGCCTAACGATGGACGGGTTAGATAGTGAACAAATGTATACTATTAGGGAGTACGAAATGACCGACCCTTTATAGGTCGGTTATTTTTGGAGCCACGCAACAAAGTACGTTAGTTATTTCGGCATCACCGTCAGAATCGTAAAATTATCTCGTCAGCTGATTCGAAACACCGTGTCTCCTTTGAAGAAGGTTCGAAGCGTGCATGCGTTAACGATAAGGATGATATCCAATGACAATGCTAGTTGGTGTATTCGGTATCTATCATATTATAGATGAAGAATCATTGATTTAACGATTTCTGGTCGATAATGAAACAAATTTCATTGATTAATACGACCAGGAGTTGCACGAATTTTAATACCTAATGAAGGACCATGTGGTGAATAAATTAGTACATCAACTGATCAAATTGAACGAATAAAATTAGAGTTAAGGAATCTGATGCGAGTATAAATGAACCGGAGCGATCAGAAACAACATGAGCTTATTTCTTTTGAACATTATTATTATTAGATCGTTATTACTAGAGTCCGTTGCTGAAATTTAAATATATTCAATGGGTGAACGAAACAGAACAAATCGTTTACAGGTATATGGAAAGTTAGGGGTATGTATATAAAAAAGGAGTGCAGAAGTACTTAATTCTCGGATGCAATAGCTTATTACTTATTGTGGTGATTTTCAGTTTGATATTATATCTTCACGAATGTTTTCGTAAATTAATATTAAAATGAAATCATTTTAAATAAATTTTCTTCTACTTATAATATGCAGTATGCTGTATAATTTGTGGCGCCTACTGCAGAAACAGTAAAAACCATGAAAGTTAAAAGAGGAACAGGAGAAAGACAGATGCCCCGGTCACTTCAATCAACTTAAACCAAATTTCTCTTCCAAAAAATAAACCGAATGACTTCGTCAGTTATAGTTTTTACGTCTTTACGCAATCGAAAAATTGGTGGATAGCCCCAGGCATCATTTTCAATGGTTACTTAGGTGATATCACGTATACTTACATACATCGCATTAGTAACATAAACTTAACATATCAATATTTGTACATTATTTATGTGTTCAATCTTTGCATTTATTACATTAGAACCAATCTTCTTCGACGGTTACTCCGCAAAAGACATATTGCGTCTCTTGACCGTGTTATAAACCCGACATTACGGATACCTCTGAGATTCGCGTTGGAACTCCCAACAACAACCTATATTAGTGTAATATATACCTAATATAGCAGCATTATATTAATGTAATATATATACTGAAAAGGAATTACAATAATAAAATCAATTGGTTTTCAAACTTGAGGTTCGTAAAAGTGTCCGAGGATACCCGCCATGGTAGGGCCCAGGGGTGCCCGATTGACTTCCTCCAATATTTTTGTCGTTAGTTTCTATAATATAAATGTAATATTGCTAAACGCTTAAGGAACTTAAAATATATTGAATTGTTAATACTAAAACCAATAAAACGCGTGACAACATTTACATTTTGTAAATAATAGAAGGCAATGAAATTTAATGGTCTCAGTAATGTCACTTTTAACGAGAAGAAGATTAATTGCAATATCTAATTCGCTTGGCATATATGCTACTACTAACTTGCAAATCTCTCTATATTTTTATATAACGTAGGTGTAAAGATATTCAAAAATACGAGGCCATCCGCTTTTCCCCTACATCATGTATTAACCTTTATAAAGAAAATCACATTTTCATTTATTACATAAATAAAGATATACAATACTTATGTTTCTGTTCCTGATATCATCGATCCAATTAGCAATTTCGGCATCCAGGATAATCGATATCGCTGATTATGTATTATCATCCGATCAATCAAGGTTCATACTGTTATTAGGTAGAGAATCAAATTTGAGATTAGATAGCACACTGCTTCCAAGAAAGCGTTAAAGTGCGACACTTTGGCGAAAGTTTTTAATTTCTTTCTACGGCAGGGAGAATTGACTATACGTATAGGTATGTTACTTTTACGATAATAAACTTTTTAGTTGGATGAAACATCGAAGCAGGAACTTTTATCAGTTACTTCCTCTTTTTCTGTACACCAGAGAAAAATTATTCAGGCATGTTACTTTGACAATAAGGACCACTACAGTAATGATTATAATCACGAAGACGAAGACTACGAAGTCAATGATGATGATGATGATGATGATGGTCATGATCATGATGATGATGATGATGATGATGATGATGATGATGATGATGATGATGATGATGATCCTAACGATAACGATGATGATGATGATGATGATAATGAAGGAGAGAAGTAATCATCATTTGCCGGTAGCGAATGTCGTTCGCCATGGAGGTACACGGACCACCATAAAATACTCGTCCCCGAGAACAGAGCGAATAGTTCCTCCTCCGAGTTCGCAAAGATTAGAACACTTCCTTAATTTACACGTCGCATTTGAGAACGTTTACTTTGACTTAGAATACTTGTTCTTTGAAGCCAGTTTAGTGACAGTGATTCGGTGCTAAATGTGTAACGTGTAAAACAACCGTGAAAGGTTTGTTCGGCCAACAGTTCTTAGCCGTTTATAAAGCAATGACACTTTCAAGCCACGTACTCGACATCTAAATTTTGCAACTCTTATATTTTTCTCATTTTAATAATCTGTCGGAGTTTATTGCAGGTGGCGCACCTTATTGAAAACAAAGTGTTCTTGTACCCCAGCGACCATTTTCTATTCGGCGCTACAAATCTTTTCTTACAATAAACTATTCATAATCTGGCCTAAGTGTAAAAAGAAATCGAGCTGTGGAGGGTTAACTGATTTGATAATTACCCTGTGGGTGAAAATTGATACAACGCAGGTAAAACTTGTATTTAGAATAAATATTTTGGCACGTATGGTCGCCGTATGCATTTCTGTGATAGATTGAAAACCATGACTTTTTAATTTCAGCCAATATAATACAGCGGGGTACCTATAACAAACTAATTCGTTCTAGAACCTTGTTCGTTATAGCGTTCGTTACTTGTAGGATACATATGCAGTCGAGCCTTTGTAATATAAAATCCTCTGTGATCAAAGAGAAGAGCATGCAAATATACGTCTTACAAATTTAATTTCTTATGTTGAAATTTTATACATTACACACCAGTATAAATTTGTAACAACATTATGAACAACTGGAGGGTGAGGAATCATCAATTCGACTTCTTTTGATAAACTCGTAATCGTTTTGATTTAACCAGAAAAACTGTTACAGCAGAATTCGTCCGTTATAGGACACCCCACTATACATTCAATTTTATGCCATGTCTAGTGTTCATTAATCATTCTGTACGAATAACAATCTTCTTCTACGCAATACTTTTTTATTACGATTGATTTGCAGCTCTCTATTTGTTTGGAATCTGTTTTTTCATCTCTGAAAGATGTTTGACAAAGGGAGACATTTATTGGTAACGCGTAACTCAAATTTCCTCTAGTTGGATAACAATGGCACATACATATAAACCCTATTATCTACCATGTGAATACATTTTAATTTCCTTTTAGTGCATTAAGTATAATTGTATGAAATAAAGATATCATTTAGATGGATCAAACCTGCTTACGCTTATGCAAAAATTCAAAATTAAGTCTTAAATATAGAATGAAGTTTTTTTTATAGTGGCCGTCCGTTTCGAGAAACTTGAATCAATATTTTCCCAGGCGAACGATGATGAAATAACGTTTCGTGTATCGATAGTAATATATTTAAACGTGAGTTCTTCAAATTTTTGAATTCAATTCTTTTGATAACAAAGATTCGTATGAAGAAATTTCGTTTCCGAGTTATTTTTGCACTGGGAATTGTCATATTTTTGTACCACGATTTCGGAAACAAGGCTGCTAATAAACAAATTGCATATTGGGTTGGACAGAAAGTTTTGGGGTTTTTTCACTCATTAGTACCTTATTATCGCTACGTTATTTTTTATTTTTTGAATTCATGATATCATTTCCGTTAGTCTCTATTAACCTTTTTCAATTACCCACGAATTTTCCATTCTTCTCTCGTAGGCTGTTCGTTGCCTGGACATGAAATACTCTCAAACAACATTCATTATTTCTCCACGGCTTTAAAGTTTGTGTTTTAATGAGATAATTTGATGAAGGTCTGAATAAATAAGAAGCTAATAGTGCAAAATCGGGGGTATACCGTAATTTCAGAATTTAATTCTTCAATTTCTCCCCGATTCACGAAAATTCACGAAAATTTACATTACAATTTACGGACGAGCGTTCTTCTAACGAAAAACGGTTCCTTTTCTATTATTTCTAATTCTAATATTTCTTTACTCGTACCAATTGTTATCGATGATTACCGTCCGCCCTTTGCCTATTTCCTTTCGTTTACTTCGAATAGGCAACTGGGCAAAAGTGAGGACATTGCAGCAAACGCAAAAACTTTCTATTGAAACGGAAGGTTGTCAAAATGTCACTGAAAAAGGATAATTGAACAAACGGATAAAAAAAACCGTAACTCACCAGTGATGGTTTCGGCGTCCTTGGTCGTAACTGCTGGAGGCGTAAGGGGGCCTGATATCCTGTTTCTGGGTAATCGAAGGGCCTGAAGCGTGGCCCTTGCCGTGGGTGAGACTTTGAGTGCGGTGGCTTTCGATCGAATCGAAGCTTCGGGCCCCTTTGGAGCCGCATCTTCCACGGCGGCCAGCTTGGACGCTGTGGCGACAAAGGATATCGCCTCACCTTCCTGTATCGACATTCAATGAACAAAAAGAAACAATTAGCAAAACTGAATGATTGTCATTGTAATATGTCTGTTATATTCAAGAAAGGTTTCACGTACGAGCTTTTTATAGGCTGTGTAACTAATGTTCATTTACGTAAGGATTTTCATGAGAGAGAAAGAGGGGTGGGGGGTGGGGGTAAGATTGATTGGGAAATGGAATTTTATAATTCTTTAAATACTGGAGATCTTTCAGACAATTTTTGGAACAATTCTTCAATATATCTGTGCTCCAGTTCGAATTACATTGCAGAATTTTTCATTAGGAATCTTTAATTAGGGATATGTATGTAATTCAAAATGTATTGAATTTTTAGATCTTTCAAAGAATTTGTGAAACAATACTTAAACACGCCTGTAATCCAGTAGAATTACATTGAAAAAATTGTTGACAATTGTTGATACACATGTTCGCAGACGGCCTCGAAGTTCGAAGTTTGGATAGGGGTTCAAGTTTATCAGCTTTCTAATTAAATCAAGAAAGTGGAACGAAAAATATGATGTAATGAAACGATTCATTTCTTCGCTGTCTTTATCACGACTTTTTATATAAGTGTGGAACAAAAGTATTTGTACAAATGCAACGTAGAAAATAAAAAAACTTGCGTGTTACCAGAATGTGCAATTATATATTATAAAATAACAAAATTAAAAAATTCTGCGCCAGAATATGCTTCTTATTACTAATGACTGTGTATAACATATATTTATGCATATGTCTGTTTGAATGCAGTTAAAAATGTAGCAAATATAGCTTACCTTATCTCCACATTCTAACAGTACAAACACCTTTGTTCTTCACTGTAAATGTCTATATCATGGAATTAAATATAAACTGTTCTGACTGATCGTCAAAATGAGTCAATATCAAGCGATAAATATTTGTTAATTGTATTTTACTTGTTATTCGTATCAAGGAACGATATTTATACGAGAACATGTCTTTCAAGTAATAAATTAACAATCAATGTCAAAGTACTAAGAAATTCAAATCCTTTTTCTCTTTTTGAAAACTTACGATATTTCTAATTCATTCGCAAAAAAAAAATACACCAACACAGCTAGATGTTGGTAATAATAAAATATTGATTCTATTTCGCGATACTATTCGTCGAAGTAAACACTAGCAACTGCAGCCTAATGCCAGCCAAGGACGATACGCTAGTAGAATGTACAAAAGAACGAATTCAGGCTATTAATACAGAAATGTGCATATGGGCTGCATTCTGTCAAGTGTATATAGCTACCAAGTTCATGTGCCTTAGGGTTTCTTGAAAGAACAATATGCTACACCTTTTTACGAAGCAGAACGACATTTTCGAAGCCTCAAATATTAAAGGACACAAAAGCAAACATTCACAATCATAATTAATTATTGGTCCTAAATTTCAAGAAATGTCTACAATATACTACAGCTTTCTATGAAGCAGGAAGTTTTGTTTTCGAGTTATCAAATATTAAAACAAACAAGAAATAAATACATATAGAATTGTAGCTAAGTATTGATCTTAGATTGCTTTCAAGAAGTTTGAATCAATGCTTGAAAAGAATATGAGACATAACATGTAAAACAATAATGTTATAGTACTCTTATGATACAGGATTATTTGTAATTTGATGTAACAACTATTCCCTGTAACATAACTCTACACCGAACTATAAATAGCTGTTAACAATATATGTACCGTATATAATAATACATATTTTTTTTCTTTTCTTTATTCCTTTTACTTGACATCTCTTTAGAAAACCAGTTAACTGTTTTTGTAAAAACATATGCTGCAAATATCCGATTCTGATCTATGTATTTAAAAAAGGTAATAATTTATTAGCGTGCAGAATGCTTAGCAACATTTTCCAGTCGGTTTTATCATCGATATGCTATGAAACTGTGATAAGAAACAAAGTAGCAATTACGAATTTTTATTTGACGTGACCGCAAATTTCGCGAATACATTCATTTCCATACAATTTTCGCGGCGATGCGTATACTAAACAAAGAAAAAAGCAGTAACAAATTGGAACAAACAGTTTCCTGCAAATCCTTATTGTCGTATTTCTGTAGAAGTTGTAAAAACCGTAAATGTACAGGTTTAGGAGTTCCTGGCTTTCCTCAACAAACTTCGACCGTTTCAGATAAAAATAAGAAAAATATGATATTTTTAATTTAGTAATAAACGTTTTGTTGTAACGTTATAAGCAGATAAACATTATGCGCGCGAAATATGTATAAGACCCAGATCGAAATGGGGAATTGACACTAATTAATTAACACCAACAGTCGTGTCCAATGATATGAAATATCAATCACTATCAGATAATAGACACTATGTGACTATACAGACAAGATAAACGCAGTTGATCTTCCGTATGCTCCAATGGAAAATCCATTATTACCTACTTCACGCAACAATATTTATTTTCCGATAACTCTGTGAGAAACAGTTTTTCTCATTTTCATCTTAAGGATAAACCTAAAGTTATTTCCAGAAAGCACCCGAGACACTCTGAGTGTGGGGAAAATTCTTCAAACCTATATCTTTTTCGGAAACATGAAAAGCAAGGTTTAAAATTACTTATATATGCCTTTTTTAAATCCAATTTTAACTACCTACACAATTAATTCACACTTACGTCGTTTTTATAATTTCCCAAAGCAGGCCGAATTTCATGGGTCAAACGATTGCATGAATTGTTTTGGTACACATAATTTCTTAATATCATTTGTGGAGCATTACCCGTGCATATTTTTGTCGTTTCTCCTTCCTTTTTGTTAATAGCATTTAAAATAGCAGAAACTTACAAGGGGGTGCGTCGTAGTAGGGCTGAGTTCGCCGACTGATTGGAAACATGTATTTGCTTTTGCACCCAAATTACGTTGAAATACTCCATCGTAAGTTAATTCAGCGTTATCCTTTTCGCAACCAGCGTTTTGGGGTTTCAAAATACGCCTGGCGGAACTTCGCCTGGCCTCAGCAAACGCGATTCCTCTAAGTAACATTTGTCCCGGACTAGTTGTAAACTATCACCTCCAAGAATATTTCCCACTACACATTCGTCTGTCCCACGCATAAAAACAAGTATTCGTCGGCGACTCTTAAATCCTTCTATCTTTGTTCGCAGAGAAAGCTGCTATTTTGGAAACGAAACATTCTCCTACATTGTATAACGGACTTTTTTTCAGTTTAGATGACAGGTTGATTAAGTATTTTAATGAGAAAATTTGTATTTATGAAACTTTAATATATTTTATATGTCCCTTCCTTTCAATTACAGATAGTGAAATAAATTAATAATTTATGTTTGAATTGCACACAAGACTGTCAATATTTGAATTATATTTCCGCCAACAAAATGTTTCAACAATTATTAACAAAAATTGACGATTTTAAACGGGACAACGTTATACGCGAAAGCATTGCTTAACTTGCACTTGAATTCCACTTTCAATTATGCGAGGATATTTCGACAATGATGCGCAATTTAAATTATACGAAATAAAACGAAGACAGATATCGCGAAATTTGTTGACGAATAACTCAACACCTAAGTAACTTCTGAGCACCACGACCCTTACAAACGTACCTGCCTTTTTCCGTCCTCGTTATCACTTGACAGAAACTGATAACAACGGTATAATCAAAGTCGAAAGTCTCTAGATTTTTTAGCACGTTTTCGTGAGACGATGAATGTATCCATGTTATTTACACACTTACTTTAAGCAATAAGCAAGTCAGATTTGAAGGAAAAACGCTAATTTATACAACAATGTTCATAACATATGAAAAACAAAACTTCAACATTGAATGTGCATGAAACAAAAAGTAAGCCTTGGATAAAATTTGCAGAGACGTTTAAGAATATAGCAACAATAGTTGTACAATGTGGAAGGAAATATTTTAAGAAATTGCGATGAAGAAAGCAATTAAATTTTTAGAAAATAGTTAAAAAAAAGCAATAAAATGGTAGAGACTTGTGGCACATTGTCGATAGCAATATTCTATATAAAACAAAATTAGTAAACAATTCTAAACTAGTTAACCGCTTGAAAGAAAATATTATACAAAATGATCATATTTAGCAAATGAATACTCTAAAGTAACATTTAAAAAATATCGTATCCTTCTATCTTTCTCTACTGACTATACCGAAATATATGTATACACCTAATTCTAAGATAGTTATCTGTGTCCAGATTAAAGTAACAGCTGTCTGATATGGTGCAACAGTTCCGTTAATCTTTTGGTAGCCAATACTACATACTCTTGCTTAAAAATTGTGATTTCTGTGACAAGTTAATAGAACTGCTGCTTTCTTAATTCATCAGAAAGGTAAGGAAAAATTTAAATTTCTTTTATCCTCAGATTTCTCGTACACAGCGCATTAGTTATTTATATTACTACGGGTTAATTTATTATTTCAGTAGAATATTATTTTGAATAATGTTACTAATAGTACTAACAACTAAAAAGTAGGGTACTCAAATATATTTTATGGGAAATCTGTATTACATGAAAGTTAATTTAGCAGAAAGAAAATAAATGGGTAGACAAAAAATTTGTCAATCTAATTTACTCAACAGTTTAACATTACATAATCGATTTAAAGGTTTTTTAGAAACTCACTGTGACGTAGTATACAGTTGTTGGTTTCCTCTAGGGAAACCGCAATGCCCGCCGAAAGAAGAGACTGTATAAATTCTGCAAAAATAAAAATGAAATCATACAACTATTTCAACAAATAAAATCACCTCTTATGTTTGCTATTTGCTTGTTTTTCATTATAAAACAAAAATGAATGCTTTTATGATACATTTGTTACAAAAGTATATTAATTGAACTTAACAAGGCGTGAAACGAAAAAACAAAATAAAAAAAATAATAAAATAAAGTATTCTGAATAATGATAAATCTATATCTGTACATAAGGAATAATCTTTGAACTTGTATGATTAGAGTCTCATGCATGATATCATAATTTCTAAATCATTAGAATATATAGTTCAAACATTTAACTATACACTGCAGAATTAAAATAAATTTGAAGCTTCAAATAATATGCATGATAAAATTGCTAAAAACTACATTTACAATAATTTGTTATTTATTTCAATAAAAGTGTTGTTATGCACACAGTGTTTTCACTTGAAACTTAGAACTTTATTACTTAAAAACCAAGATCCAAAATAAAATAAATAATTGATTGCATGTACTAATATATACGTTTTAAGAATTATCTTAATAGATTTCCATTTCTAATCCACTTAAAATCAACTGACACTTGATATTACAATCTGAGTGCAAGATTAATTAATATAAATGCCTTGTTGCAAACTACAAATTATAAATAATAAATTATATAACTAATCTCTAAAAGGCATGCATAGATTTTCTAAGTCATGGCTTTTGATTTTGTATTTAAAACGGCAGGAGATAGGAAAAATAGATGTTAAACTGCATCCGTACGAAGTAAATGTAAAAAACGTATTCGAAACAAAGCTTAACCTAATACTGGTTACAGTTATCTTATTAGAGAATTTGAACATTTTTGTCGTGTCAAGAATAGTCGGATGTCATTGAAAATAATTAACAAACAGTGTATTGCACTCGTTGTTACTCAGGAAATCGAAATTCGAGGACAACGTATCGATTGAGTCGCCCGCAGTAACCTTTCAAAACGAGGTTAAAAACATGAGCACTACTATTTCGATGAATTTTTCGTGTTTATATATATATATATATATATATACATGTTTATCCCTGAACAATTTTTATTAATAAAATAGTAGAAGGTTTAAAATGCACACCGACGGACTATGAAAATAATTGAAAAACAAAGAAATTTATCTTACCTGTCTTTCTGACATTTTCCACTTGCGTCACATAACTGTCAGATATCCAGGATTATCGTACGTTTTTATCAAATCTTTTTCACATTTATCGCAATTCACTGAGACAGAAATTTTTGAAAATGGTTATTTTACGAAAAAAACTCGGGCGTCCATGACGGCCCTATGCTATTCGAAGCTACGAAGACGTTCGTATACCGGGTGATAAGATTTCGTTGAATTTAGAATACGACGTGACATAGAGGCATTACCTGAAATCACGGAAATTATAGAATTTTTTAAATAGAATATAGTGGTCCTCGATTTTCTCAAATATATATAAACAAACGAAACGAATATCTAGACAACAATTAATCCACATTTAAGTTATATGCATTACTGCATTCGGATTCGAGCTTCACTATTTTACTTTTTACATTCGTATTTTTCATATCATTGATATTATAAGATGTTCATCGTAGTAAAAGGAAAATGTTTCTATATACCATTATGTTTCTTATGTTGTATTTATATTATTCTATATACATGCTAACTGCAAAATTATGTTTGATTAATTTCATTTTTCGCATGATGAAACATGACATAATCTTGAATCAAAATGTTTGCGGTCAATATTGGATATAATATGAAATATACCCACTATATACTTAATCATTTTTAAGTTACAATTGACTGATAATATGTGTATTATATTTTCGAACTTTTTACGAAGCTTGATATTGAATTAAATCTTTGCACAAGATAAACAAGTTTTTATTTCGGTAGCTAATTTCTCGACTATTATGTATGGATCTTTTCAATTACTTATTGTGCAGTTTTTATTTATAACAGGCATATATTTTTCTATCATTTTGGCAACTTACGGTCAATAGCAGTGTTATTTCTAAATGATAATAAAATATAATTCGGAAAGTTTTTTATGGTAATTATTGTTACATAATCATATTGACTACCACTTCTCTCAGTATATTCATAACTTTTACATAGATTTCGGAACATTGTTTGATCGATGGGCTTCATAAGAAATAATTGATAACCGTATATAAAGCGTTATGATAGCTTTTTCAAATTGCCTGTTATTACATTTTAACCGAAAGATGCATACGCGTTGACACGCGTGTGGGGCAGTAATAATGAATAATTTTCAAACAACACAACGCACTTTATTTTTAAATCGTGTGAGAATATAGAACATCAAATTTTCATCAAATCATGAATAATTTTGTACTACAATTCGCGCGAAAGGAATCCGGCGCTTTAATTGTGTAACTCTTTCAAATGTTGCATTTCATAAAACTATAAAATATAAAGTATTAATATATGTAAATTAATATAAGTAATATTAATATAAGTAAAAATATAATATATACAAATTTGAAATGAAAATCTGATTAGATTAAAAAATTCTAATTTTCTGACTGAATTTGTAAGAATCCGTACGTACACTACTGTTATAGCAGAATTGAATAGCTATATCCTTCATCGAGCTAGATAATATTTTTTATACATAATGTGTACTTGCAAATACAGAAGTATTACTCATCTTAAATACAATTATAATATATTGTTCACAATACACACATATAATATATGTGCTAATTACGTTTGTGATTAGGAATATTATACATATTTCAGAATTCCTATATTTTCGATATAATTCATATAATGATATATAATATTGTGCAATATTAATGCAGAGTAGTTGACATTAGTATTAGTAAAACAGCAACGTTACAAATCATTCATATTTTTTGAATTCCGTACCGTAATATTAAATGTAACAAAAATTACTAGCTGCGAAGCAATATTTTATACACAATTAAAGATTGTATTGACTATTATAGGTTTCTCTCTTAAATTGATGCTTTTGCGTGCTAATATTATTGGTACTAACGCTAGACGTTAAGAAGATGTTTTGTTGTTGCTTAATTATAGTCATTTGTCGAAAAAATAAATCATTTTGCCAGGAATACGAAAAGGAATATAAGATTATGGAAAACCTCTAGATACAATTACTAGTAACTTCATAGGATTAAATATTTTTTTGGGTAGGAAAAGTTGAAGTCTTTTGAAATACATTAATTAAAACATGCCACAAACTATAACAATTTTTCTAAAACTTCTTTTCGAAAGTAAGCGTAACATAAAAGTTCGAAGGTCTGAACGAAAAGTACTAAACATCGAATATTTACTTATTTATCTCTTAATGTTGGTAAGCCGTCTATCGATTCTCCCCACGTACACACCTCCTCTTCAGTCATCGATTGCACTTTTTGCACCTGCCATTTTTTTTCCAGAGTAATGAGAGCCTCATCTCGAACCAGTAGCACGAGGGTGCAGTAAAACAGGCCTGACCTGCTAAGCCACCCTCACCCTCTTCGTCTCAATGAATCTTCCATATTAAATATCTTTCGAAAAATTTCTAAAAGTGTCTCCTGCAACAAAGAAAGAGAAAGATACGCTCGAGGAGTCAAAGTGTGCAACGAGGAAAGAACAACGCTGCCACCAGTAAGAAAGAAAAAAAGAAAAAAACGGCAAAAAAGACAGTCGCAGAAGAAGGTGAAAGTAAGAGTGAGACGAACAGAGGGTGAGTGGTGGGGGGCTCTCGGTGCAAAAGAGAGAGGGAGTGAGAGGTGGTCGAAGGGAGTCGAGCGAAGAGAATGACGGATAGCCAGCAGCAGTTTTGCTTGCGTTGGAACAACTTTCAAGCTAATATCACCAGCCAATTCGAGGCCCTCAGAGATGACGAGGACTTCGTCGATGTCACCTTCGCCTGCGATGGTAGACGACTCCAGGCGCACAAGGTTGTCCTTTCAGCGTGCAGCCCTTACTTCAAGGAGTTGTTCAAGGTTAGAAAACCTTCCCCGCCTTGCTTCTCTCCTCGCTGCTCTTTCTTCGCGAACCCTTCCTCCCCCCACCGACCTCTCCATGCAGCCTCAACATTCTTACCTTCTTTGAGAATCGTGCTTTGGTATTAGACACCGTCGATATCAAACTTATTACGATCCGTACACCTCATGCCGTGACAGTATGTTACAATGCTCCTCTACTGTCTCGTATATATTTTGCAGGTGAATATCCTCGCTTACGAACTGTTAACGATTTATTTAACCGTAATCAATGATTATTTAGTCAGTATTCCATACAGCTAGTTCCAATAAATGTATGTTAGATCGCTTAAATTCCATGTTTAACATTTATGTGTTTCCAGACAAATATATATGTTAACAACAATTGTGATAGAAGACTGTGAGGCAGGAATTTCTCTGAATATGCAGAGCCTACATATACATAAGCATATTTAGTATTTAATAGTTCATACCTTTGAATTATAGTAACAATTATCTTAACAAAGGTTCATTTGCGATTAAGCGAAGCAATGAGATGAATATCTAAGATTAGAAATATGATTTGTTTAAAGACTCTGGTTTACAGAATTATTTTTCAGAACTTATCAATCGAAAGTTATATCAGAGTTATATCAGAACTTACCAATCGAAACTTATATTTTACTTTGTGCTTTATATTGTCTTTTGTGTATCTAGGAAAATATCTCAAATATGACGATAAAATTAGACAAGAAATAATTTTCTTATTACTCCGTTGCATTCTAATATCTGAGTACCTTTTTATTTTTAAAGACACACTTTATTAAGGAGCAAAATGATAATTATTATATTTAAATATTTCAACTTAAGGTAGGAGTAATTTTTAATAATGTATCAGATGATAGAAGTTATTAAAAAGAAATTGGGAGTTGGTGTATTTCCAAATTATTAGATATATTGCCAGATTAAACAAATGATATAATAACTGCAACTTGGTTTCAAAATTGCCAGATATGGAACAATATTTAATACCACCCTTTTTAATTCATATCTTATATAAATATAATTATACTTTTCCTTAATTATTGTTTTTGAGGTACAACAAGTTTTATTACAATGATTTTTATTTTACTAACAATGATGCGTATGTAAAGTCCAAGTGGTATGGAAGAAACATGAGTAGACATTGTAAATGTAATTTCAACTATATAATATTTCTTTAAAAACACAATAAATACTATGTACATGCAAGTGATAAATATAAAATTCCAATGTCAAGCATGTTGTATAAAAATTAATTAAGAAGTGTTATGTGTCCATAGACAAATCCATGCAAGCATCCGATAATATTTATGCGAGATGTGGAATTTGAACATCTGCAGTCTCTTTTGGAGTTCATGTACGCTGGAGAGGTTAACATATCCCAAGCAGAATTGCCTACTTTTCTACGAACTGCTGAGTCGTTACAAATCCGTGGCCTCACCGACTCCCAAAGTAATCAGCACAACAACGAAAAGGTTTGTTTTTCAACATTTATAGACAAAATATTTCGTTTTCATTCCTGCCTATATAAATAATTAAAGAAAATTTGACATGATAATCGCAATCATTCCTTCTGAGAATATTAAATGCAATGAAGACATGCTTGAGATGTCAGAAATTATCGAGTAAATTCAAATAATTTTTCATTATTATTATTTATAAATTATTTTATTAAATTAAATTAAATTATTTCATAATTTCAATTGGTGCGCTTTCAGCATTTGAAGACAAACAACATACATGCAACAAACGGCCGTGGGCTGATCTCACCAAATTTGGAGGAGGACTGTAGTAAAACTCCACCAACTTCAAGTCCTCCACCACTAAAAAGGCTGTGCAAACGAAGTGATTCACCTCAGATATCTAGTCCAGTTCCTGCTGCGGCGGCCTGTACAACTGGAACGCCACGCACACGGCCATTAATTGAGCCACAGGTTCAACTTGACTGTTATAAAGATCTCGATATTGTTGAGGTCAGTTTATGTACATTATTCGAACCTGTACATTTTTGTACTTTTATTTCAACTTTTATTTCAACAACGAAATATAACGTTTATTTGATTAAAGAAAGAGGAACCAAAATATTTTGTGTTTTGTAGCCAAAAATTGAATTACCAGAATACGGAAGTGATGACGATTGCTCTCCAAAGCAGGAGCTCAATACGCTGCCAAGTGGTTTTCTTAGCCTTGATGGCGGTATGGAAGTTTTACCGTCTTATCCTTCTTCTTATCAAGGTAATTACTAATAATCCATAATGATATTCTGTGCATTTAATTATGTAATATAACTTCGTAACATTATTTCGTACAATAAGAATTATTTTTATAATTTCAACTCGTTTGTTGCAGAAGTGTATTTACTATGAAAGGCATTATCGATATCAAACGATACGTGTTGAAAATGTTTCTATAGGACGCTTCTAAGATTAGGTGTCAAATTTTGTAATTACAATCTAAAAATCCCTAACAAAAATCATGTAAATACGTGTTCATAAGTGCTACAAGGCTATTTAATGCAGTTTACATTTTGCTTTTTTTTAAATGTTGACTATCGAAGATCTCTCGACGTTTTAAGTCAAAATCATGTTATAGAAGGTAGTCAGACTATTCGAGATACTTCAGTGATTTCCATACGTTATTATTACTACAAGGAAGTTATTTTAAATATGTCCTTAAAACAGAAACCTTACAATGCTGTAACTCGGAATTAAAATTTTGCGAATTACTACTTTCTGTATTATGTCGTTTGTATTGCAGCGGGAAGAATACAGTTAGATACTTTGATTCGTTATTTTAAGAACCCCGTATAAATTAAGAAATATATTTTATCTCCGAATGAATATGCGCACGACTAATCCAAATTACATTCTTACGAGGCGTACTGAATCCATTAGCTTCTAATAAGTGTTGAAAGTCAGCGGTTATTTGTGTTAGCGTTGATAAAGTACTCTGGATCTCAAAATAATGTTATACGACCATTTTTGTATTGGAGGAAAAACTACTATTTCAGTTTAGTATATTAATATTGATAGCGAAAGTAAATACGAAACATAATAATTTTTAAGAAGATATTTTATGGAGTGTAAACTACTATTATTATTATTCACATCAGAATCTGTATAGCAGCTTTCTACAAATCGTGAGAATTACAATACATATAGATAACAAAATTAAAAATGTGAGTTGGAAAATAAATAAAACAGTTGTAAGTACATATGTATATGCATTTAGATCAGTTGAATTATTATTCTTATAATTGGAAGAATGTATGGCGAGTTTACCTGGCCTTATGTCAGTTACTGGGTTAAATTTCTTCTTTTAGTAACTACATTTTTCACGTACAGCGATATTGGATTCTCACGTACTCGGTACAGCGATCGCGTACGAAATATTAAATTTGAAAGTGTAGAAATGATTGAAATGAAGTAAGAAATAATTTCTTAAGAATTTGTATTTAAAAAAGATAACATTTATTTGAGATCTTTCAACTGGTTGACTCAGTTTTCTTCTTTCCACATTATCTGGGATTAATAAAATCGATGAAGCCTTTAGGATCTGCATTTTGAAATGCAATGAATTTTTCTAGGAGGAGGAGCGGGCGGTGGCGGAGGAGGTGGTGGCGGTAGCGGTGGATCATTAGAAGGTGGAATACCAGGGCCATCCCATGGCGGTAATACGGAGCTGAACCAAGAACAACAAGGTAAGTAATTGTCCGTCCCAACCCTAATTCTTTGGTAGTTGCGAGCACCATTACAAACAGCAACAACCTAGCCGATCATGTCGGAGAGAATTTTTCGGAAGCGAATATAAAGACGGAAGGAGAAGGAGAGCCTCGGTTTGAAATGGTAAGCTCATGTAGCTCGGTAGCTTGTGCTAGGCGGTAGGAGAGAAAGGGGAAAGAAAGAGAAATGAGAGAGAATGCGTGTCTGTGTGTGTGGAAAGGTGGAGAAGACCAAGGAAGAAATAAATTGAGCGTGAGAGGGAGAGAGAGAGAGTGAGAGAGCGCGGGAGAGAGGGGAAGAGAGAAAGAAAAAGAAGACATTTGACACTCGGAGGCGATTTTCTGATTTTATCCAGGGGAGTGCAGTTTGCGGCTGTTGCGTGAGAAAGTCAGCTGCGTGTACATACTCGGGCTCTCTACCTGTTTGTATTGTTTGCCAGAGTGGGAGGTGATGTTGAAAAGCTGTAACGAATTTATTAGAAGCAATTGCGCGTTTCAGTTCTTTTTATAAGGATAGGATTTTTACACAGCTTTGGTTCTTTGCGGTTTTATTTTATAGTTCCGATTCACATATCGCTCCAACGTATTCAAACTTTAAATTTCATCTACCAATTTCGGAGAATTTTAGAACCAAGTTTGGCAACCAAAATTCAGCAATTAGGTGTTAACAAAATAATTTTAATCATTCAACTGTACGAAAATAAGTCCCTCCGTCTGGTAAAACTGCCTATCCGTTGCTTTTACGTTTTTCGTTTTTGTCCTTTCGGAGCTGCGCCAATTGGAATTCACAGGATAGTTACAAATTATGTTTTATTTGGATATATTCTTTAAAATCATGCAAATCTAAAGTTCTAGCATTCAATAAACCGTTAGTGTCAATCCACTCCTTGAGGGATTGCGAATGAACTCTTTCTTAATTATTTATTTAATTGATCACTATTATTGTTTACTATAATATTATATATCTTTCATACTTTCACTAATTGGCGTTGTTTTTTTGTGTTCTTGTATTCATGTATATCCTATGGCAGAGCACCCTAACGTGAAATTTTATTGCAAAACGGTTGCTTAACGCTAAATTTGTTGTAAGCTTTTTGGTTAAGGTCAGTGTTTAATTACGGTGTTGTAATTAAAAAAAATTAATACCTTGGCTTAACTAATCATGTGATAATAAAGTTTAGTAAATATTAAACTATATAAATATTTTCAATCTGAGAATTAAATCTTTGTATAACTTTGAAATCGCAATATGAATTTTTGGGCAACTATTATATGTTTTTACTTGTTCATTCGATTACCATGGTTCAATTTATTAAAACGTTTCAAATTTATATCATTGAACAGTATTTACTTCTACTGATGCAAAATTAAATTGAGGCTCGTTTCAATAAGGATTGTAAAGTAACCAAAAGTAATAGCCACTTTACGAAATATATTTCTAAAAATGATTTACGTTTATTTATTTTTGTTAAATTAATGATGAAAATGATAGTTCAATTATGTAAGATCAATGAAAAAGACTGTTAGTGTATCAAGTGAAAATTTTAATACGTAAAAGGGTGTTATTGTCAGAAAAGAAAAAAAAACTGTAGAATAATCTCGGAGGAAGCAGCGCGAGCTCTCACGCCTCATGTCCCAATAACACCACGCTTACCATTTGTCTCCGATGTGTGCGCGTTAGTGAGCGCGCGATATCATGGTTCGCACGACGGATAGTAATGGGATCAGGCTACATTTTGTTCTTGACTTTTATGAAGTAGTTGAATTCTTTATTCAATTGACAAATATTGCATTGTAGAATAATGAAAAAGTTAAAAGTTTGTTATCTTGGTATTTTTATTGTAGTATTGTTCCAAGTTGCAATTCCATATTTTGAATTATTACCGACAAATAAAATTCACACCTACATATCAAACACACACACAAAAGTACTGATGTCGAATGCTACATAGTTTATTACAATATCAGTGAATATTCGAGGTCGTAAAGAAAGTTTCTAAATTTTGATTTATCTAAAATGCACGTATATAGTTGATGCGCTATGATCTCTGTTTTTTGTGACAAGACTACAGATGGCTACGGAATGTCTTTATCTAATAACAATGGTGGAAATTGAACAGTTCAAGGGAAAGTTTTGAAATGAAATTAGTCGAAGAACTATATACAAGAATAATTGCATTAAAAATTGATACATAGAGCGATCCCATTACTAAAGTAGGTGGAGCATTACATAGTCGTGCGGCTAGGGTTTCTCAGCTGGTTGTTGCTGTCCGGTGGTGGCTGGCAAATCGGAGACCCCACCCATAAATCCATTGATTAAAACAGAAGAAAGGAAAAAAATTAACTCCCTTCTCCGTGCTGCCTCTACCGGGTTAGAGCAAGTTGTGTGTGTGTTGCAGCTGACCTACGCAAACTGCACTCGCTGGACCCACGCCCTTGTCCTGTCTGCAACCGCATGTACAGTAACTTGTCGAACCTGCGTCAGCACATGCGTCTGATCCACAACCCTCAGAGTGTCACATGCCCCCTCTGTAACAAGCCATTCAAGACCAAGCTCTACCTGAAGCGCCACCTGGTCAGCTTCCACGAGCTCAGCGTAGCAGACAGGCATCGTCAAGAAGAAATTTACCAACAGCAACAGCCAAAAACACAACAGGCAGGAGCGCAAACGCATCTACAAATTCAAGCGCAGCAGACAGATCCAGTAAAATCCTTTGCGGGACCCAGGATCTCTATAGAGGAGGGCACAGCCACAACAAATTTGGAGAACAAGTCAAGAGCATTCCAAGATGGTGCTTATGAGGTCAATCAGACCAATGCCGACTCGAAGCACTTTCAGAGCAACATGATGCAGTTTGATGCTGCGTACCACTAATGCGCCTTAGTTTCTTTGGCCCATTTGTGATAGCTTTTCGGTTGAGTAGGTTTAATGCCAGTAGTGTCTGGTGATCAAGAACTCCAAGTGGAGTTTAATACAGTCTTTCTAAGAAAGACGAAGGTACAGTGAAGAGATTAAGCGTTTGTGCTGTGATGGAAAGTATTATAAATTTTATGACATTTCAAACATATGAAAACCCTGTTAATATGTTGATAATATTGGTAATACTTTTTTCATCTTATCAAGTTTTTAGATTTTAGTTTACCTTAATAGACAGTGCTCATTACTATTTCTTTTCTAACTCGAAGAATTTCATTTAAGAATTTACTTACAGTAATAAGTCTTTAAGCAGCATCTTTAACTTCTGTAATATTGAGAAACACTGTTTCATATTTTGTATATAATTTTGTAAGTTAGTTTAATTTCAAAACACTGCTTCTTTTTGTTCTAGTAAGAGAGATAAACATGAAGTCTCATGCGAATATTTTTGCTTGCAAGCAAGTTCGGGTTGAAAAATAGTAATTTTGCTCTAAAGACTTTTAAAGATATTGCTATGGAAAAATTTCTTTGAAACACAATCCATGCAACACTTTGCTCAGAAAAGCAATCTCTTCACAGTGTCTTAAAGTAACTAATGAAACAGTAGTCCTTGAAGGATAACTCGCAAAAGGTGCCGTGCCTATTCGTCGTAAGGGAAAGCGAGAATATTCCTTAAACAAAAGTAAACAAAATGAAAATGCAACCACAGATAACCGCCGCAAGTGGAACAGCCATCCCACCTCGTACTGATTATTCCGCGAGCCAGGATAACTTGTTGTTTTATTTGATGCTATACAGTGTTATACAGACTACAGATATTTACAACGATATTATATTCTTACAGAGGATTATATTTACTTTATTGATCACGTCACACGACTGGGTGACACGCACAGAAACGCCCAGGATGACGTACGAACATATTATAATATATTTTTCATCGCGTAGCAGTTTAACGGTGCAATAGACAGCCAACCGATTTTACAGCTCAAGCAGATTTACAGAGGATTTATTATTGACAGTTATCGATGGGAAACCACCGCGATGCAGCAGATTGAATTTAATATATTATAAGAGGCGCGTGTCCGAGATGGCTTTTCTTACCATTTTTTTCTTCTACGCTCTAATGTGATAATACAGAGATGGATTTTTGCTTTCCTTTATATACATTTCCCAGAAGTTCAATTCATTTTCGTTTCTCTCGAACTTTTTTCATTTATATTCTAACTAGTAGTACGGGATTAATTAGACCGTATTTTTTCAATAGTTTAGGGTCACATTTACTTTTATCCGATTTCAATATTCCTGCTTCCTAAATATCGGTCGGATTCTCTTAATGGTACTAAATATTTCTTACTTATTTTGTTGTTGAAAGTATTAGTGTCATTATACTAGCTTTGCTAATTTCAATCTTCGATGGATTTATTATTGTTTCACCGATATTGTAGTTCGTTTTATTCGACAACATTTGAAATGTTTTGTAAAGACATATCAATTTCTTCAAATGATTTTTACAATCGGCTAATGATTCATTATTTTATTTAAAGAGTTGTTCTGTTTCTTTGTAAGTTTAAACAAAGCTTTCAAAGCTCAATCACATTTGCTCTTTATTTATTCCTTTAATATTATATAGAGCTTTATAATTTTGTTGTAATATTGATTTGTAAGATATTTCATTAGTCACATAGAAATTCACTATGTGGTTTTTGCGTTAAAAGTATAATTTTTAAGAATTTTTGTATGTAAACGAAACCTTAACATTATCAGATACTGATTAACGTGGGATACATGTGTAGCAAGGTTGCTATTCATTTTAAGGCACACAATTTATTTCTACACGTGTATTGAAGTTTGGTCGTCAGTATAGGTTATTTAAAAGGTTTACCTTCCACCATGGAAAGTACGAAAGTACTTATAAGTAAAGCTTGAAATTGAGTTTTTGCCAAACGCTTATAATATTCTCTATATATTCGTTTAAAGAGAAAAGAGAATAGGGAAAAAGATAAAGCCATCTCAGTCATCGCCGAACTCCATAGCCATAGTACCACACAGTACAACTCAGGATTTTTTATATTATATTTTACAGATGACAATAGTTCCGTGAGCGCGATGTCCTCGACAAATTTTTCGCTATACACTTCACGCTAGAGTCTGCAATTTCCAATGATCATAAACAACTATACGTGTCGTTATTGGCCCAATAGCGACTTCACCAATAATTTACCTTTAGTTTCATTGATTCATCTATTCATAGAATCTACCAACTTTCCCTAATTAATATTCACTTACTTGATTGTTTCCCATAGCTCACACGATGTAGCTGAAACTTTCATCGCTTTATCGCCCCTTCGTTTATTTGCAGTTTATAAATAACGGTATAATTTGTTGTTCGAATAGTTGTAAGATTATTGGAAATTTTTGGAGGGACTCGGATTCGAAGAGAGTCGAAATGTTTCTCGAGTTGATCGCGCCATTCACACAGGCTCCTTACCTCACGATTTACAATCAAATCACAGATGCAGCTATATATTATTATAATAAGTATATTTACATACCGTTTTACAACAGTGCCGGCGTCGCAACGACTGCGACGAATCAGATTTTTTAAAAAACCGCCGTTGACCACGAAAGAGATGGGAAAAAGGAAACAGACTAATTGAAATTTTTTCGTCTCGAAACGTGGATGTGTTTCGTTTCCTTATTGTTACACACTTTTTCCGGAGGTTCTTCTATTCAACTACTTTCTTTTCACTTTTCGGTTTATAACGCGTGGAGAACAGAGAGCTTCGTGCCCAGCGCATAGTTTTTACTCACTCTAAGATTAGAATATAAATGTTGCATATCATGTTATTAAGATTGTTGTACAGACAGCCTGTTGCAAACCTCGGTCTACGATTCCTTTCTCGGGCTTATGCCATTTTCATTCTTATCAAGACTTTACGCATTTTTCTCACAAGTTTTTCATTTGAACAAAAAGCTCGTTTTATGAATTCTACTTGACCATAGCGATGAAATTTCTGCTTTCTTCTATCACAGTTTCTTATAAAACTGTTATAAAACGAATTTTATATTCAACGAAAATCGATTAGTACATATATCATAGTTTTGATTTTTCTGCAATATATTGGAATGCATTGTTTATTATCGTCCCATGCTAATTGAATCGATAGATTGGATTTCTAGACCGAGATTCATGTTCAGATACATATATCATACAGACACAGCACATAGCCAGAATCAAACAGCGAGCCACAATGTTAGAGCAAATAGAACGAGTAATGCAAACACATACAGAATCAATGATTTGAAATAGACAGAAACGTAACGATGCAGACAATTACAGGGAAATCTTTTTTCTAACTTGCAATTTTTCGCTGGGCATTAAAAGTGATAATGATCAGCCGATTAGTTGATTGATTGATTGATTGATTGATTGATTGATTGATTGATTGATTGATTGGTTGATTGATTGATTGATTGATTGAACAATTCCAATAGATAATGCAGTTTATCCATTTTTCCAACCGAAACCGCTGAATAATCAACTAATAATTCACTAATTAACAACAAGATTAATAAATTTCAAATATTTATTGTCTAGGAAACGTCAGTGCCAGGAGAAAGCACCTATTGGCAGGTTTTCACTTCCCCCTTTTTCTTTTGTGATTTTCTTTGACCGGTGGGCGATTTGAAAATTGGAAAGTTGGAATGCTCATTCGAGTTTAAGGAAGCGGATATAAAAATGAATAAATACAGGCATCGAAGTGAAAAATACGATAGAAAAGTATCGAATAGAGCATTTCGCAAAGTTTTTGAAATTCAGTAATCGCAGGATCTCGAATTAAAACCATTGCGAATTTTCTATTGTCGAAAGAAATTGTTTACGACGAAATATTGTCGAGGGTATTTAATAATTTAGCGACATTTTTTTCAAGACATTTCAATTCGAAAGCCGTTAAAACTTTCTAATTTTCATCGATTCAACTATACTTTTTGTTTTTATCAGTCGAACAAAGAAAGACAGTATATAAGCAAACATTCGACGAGTAGATACGGATATTTAACATTCCCGTTTTTCATTAATCGACTTGTGTCACTTGTTATTTATTTCTATCATTATTTATTTAGGGCTTTATGATACCCAGAATGTCTCTATGTTTTTCTTGTTTATTCCAAGGAAAGTACATTTGTTTAGTTAATGTACATATTGTAAATTACAGCAATTTATGTATTTCAGAGCTAGCAATTAACCATGGGATTAGATATAGGATTAATAAATAGAGGAGATTGGTTTCTCGTTCGGAACGGTATACTTTTTCCATTAGGAAGGAAAGTGGAAGTTAGCTTTTTTAATTATTGGTAAGAATGAAATCTAGTCAGGTTAAAGTTTGAATGAAAAGTTTGAAAGTTTCGGAGTAATTCTACGGTGTGTCGAAAAGGAAATAACTTGCTACGTAAAATTGTTTTCTGTTGCGATTGCAACTAATTTATTATTTTTGCTTTCACCAGTTTAGAATTTTCAGTTTTTTTTTTTATCAATAAAGTAGTAGGATAGTATCTTAAAAAAATGAGTGTAGAAAATTTTAAATTGGTACCGAAATTAATTTCCCTTGGAAATATGATGACGATATTGGTATGTTTGGCGATGCGTTTTACTTATTTATTCAATTATCTATCTGACACACTGTAGAACCGAACTAACATTGACTAACTCTATAATACTAAAGGAAAGAAAAATTAATGGGTTTTCCATACGAAAATGATATTTCGTAAATAAGGAAGGTATACTTCACTGAAATTGCGACCGTAGAATTTGCTAATCGTATTACAAATTAATCTGATAATTTTTAGCTCTCTCACTCACTCACTCACTCACCCACTCACTCACTCACTCACTCACAACTGACTCATTACCTACCCGCTCTACACTTCTTCTCCCTAATATACATATACGTCTATCATTTCTATGCCTAATGTAAGGGATTTTCTACTCGATAGCGTATTCAAATGACCAGTATTTCACTATATTTTTTAATAGTGGTTTTTTATAACTGTAAAGGTGGTGTAGTCGATAGTGCAATTTCTCGAAAGTAAGTGTAGTTAGTGCATCAGTATTAAACAAAAATCGCATAGACTGGAAGTTTTGTGCAATTTTCTATGGCGTTGTATTGTTTGTAAACATTACGCAAAATTCATTAATGTAATTTTTCAAAGTTTAGTTTTAGTTAAATACGAATACGGAAGAAGTAAATTAGTATTTCGTTTTAACGAGTAGATAGGTTGATTAGTGACGCTGTGAATCTTATTCCGCGTGGTTTACGATTTGTGTAAGGCATTTGATCGGAAATCTAATTAATTTTATAGGTACATATATTTATATACGTATATTAAATATCAGTGTTTTTCGTTTCCATATATTTGTTAACATAATTTTATTTAAAGGAACTGAGATAACAACCTACTAAACGATCAAGCTACAAACTATAACCGTCGAGGAAATTTTGTAACTTGCTGATATAAAGTTCAATATGAACGACATATTAAAAAGTACCAACTCGCTAATATCATACTAATTAATAGAGTAACAGTTATCAATTTCATTCTATCAATAGACCCGCACGCTTTGTCGAAATATGTTATAATTAAGTTTGTTTGCTACATGTTTTTAATTACCAACCTGCGTTTGCACTAATGAATTTCTGAACAATTCGTTAGCTAGCCGCTTCAGTCACTGACAACTGCAGTTGAATTGGACAAAAATTAGTAAACATAATTAACTAACTCTTCTGATAGACCTCGAACCAGTTAGAAAGAAATTATGAAAGTATTTTCTTGTAAAAAGATAAAATCGAAATTTTAATTGTACACTGTTTGAAACGATTATTGTATTTAAAAAATTGCATACATAAATTCCTTGAAATTTTGAGAAGAATTCTTAATTCGATTCGTTTATACTTGGTACATTCAATTACACATGAAACTAATATACATCATTTTACTATTACGTAATGTTGCTATTAGATAAAATACCCATCTACTAATATGTATCTAAAAATAACGTAAATTATCTGGACAATAGTTGTCGAGCTGTACATTATTGCTTTCTGCGTTCATAAGATCTCGGTTGGAAATTTCAGTGAAAAACAAACTCACCGAACGAGAATCCAAAATGCAATGTTTCTTGCAAATACAATTTGGAAAATCCTTTTTTTCCAAAATTCCAATTTTAACCATTTTCAATACCAGCATATAGCGAGCAATTTTTTAAACGCTTTTGCAAACGCGAAACAATGGACGTCATTATTCTTCAGATTTTTCGCATAAGAATATTCAGATTCAGAATACTCCGTGTAAAATTGAGTAAACTAACGTTCATAATTCTTGTCAGTGTGTGGGATACTTGAGGCTTTAACGTCTGTGCAAAAGTGGTTTGAAAATACGTAGAACATATGTAGATTAGTTGTAACCATTTCTGCCATAAATAGTGGCTACAACTTTTCAGTAAGTTTTTGCAAAAAGTGTTCGAATAATAAAAGGAAGAAGATATCAAATTAGGAAGCGACAAAGGAGCTGGGAAAATGTGAAATCTTGAACTTTAAACATTGATAAAAGTATCCCAAATATTGTAGTTCTGTGGAACCAGGAACTTTGGCCCACTAATACTTTACAAAAGTATCTAGAAAACAATATTACATTTCTTTGTAGATTTCAAAATTCAAACATTAAACAAATGAATAAGAATAATGTTCTTTCAATGAAACTATGCTCTAACTATTTCTATGTTTCACTGTTTCTGCAAAAACAGTATAACTTCATTGATAAAAATATTTTGCAGAAGCATTGATAATAATTAGATTTTAGAGCGTTTGCAAAGAAGCTGAAGGAAATTAGGATTGCGGTTTTCTTGCAACTACGTATTCAGATAAGAACAGTGAGAATTAAACTTTAAGCCTTCGACGAACTTTCGGGAGATATTGCAAATATCGTACTTCAGAATTTTTGCAACAAATTAGAAATATTAGACGCAACAATTTTTACTGAACCGTCATAAGAATTAGACTGTAGAATTTTTACCGCAAACTCTGATCACAAACAGATTCATAGATTTTTTGCAAAATAAATGCTCGAAGAATGGTTTGTTTAATAATTGTGCGAACAATATCGTCCGATTTTTGATGAAAATACAAATACACAGAAACAAAAGTATTTGGAATATAGTTTAGAATAATTTTGCGGAACAAATTCAGCCCAAAAATATTACCAAAACAAAACAAAATGCGATGGTGAAAATTGTTTGCAAAAGATCGATGAAATCAATTAATTCCAGTAGTTACGCTAAATAACAAATATCATAATTGGGCGTTAAAATTTTGATTGAAATTATTTCGAAAATTTCTACGAGAAGTGAAATAATAATATTGACTAGGGAGGAAAAGAAATTGGAATTCAAATTTTACACGTATTTTCTCATTCAGAACGAAAGTTGCATGTACATAGAGGGAGAACACTGCGAGTGGTTTTTTCTTCGAAATTTCTTGCTTCTGATATAGAAATTTTTCACGCTTTAATGTGTAAGTGAATTTATTTATTAAGACCTATTATCATAAACTGTCCCGAGTGACATAGTGTAGGCATGAAACATAACAATTCATAACTATTCACAGGTATGACTGAATAATCGCTTTCTTTCTTTCTCGCCATACGTACCATTAACGCGAACAATAATAGATGGAAATAAAATTTTGTACTTAGAAGTGTGTCTGAACAGATAATTGCAGTATGCTTTTTGCTAAAGTGTACGTTTGCGTTTGCGTTTGCGTTTGCGTTTGCGTTTGCGTTTGCGTTGGTCTCTCCTATGTTAAACAAAAAAAAGAACAGAGACAAATACGCTTGTGTTAGATAATTTTTCAACGAAGAATTCCTTTTAATTTCATTCCTTCTAACCCAATTTACTAATCGATTATTACGACCTTCTACGTCTCATCACCGCTATTTAATTACATACAGATGAGTGTTTTTTTAACGCAAGTACGTGGTAAGATAGCGAATAAGCATTAGGTCGAAATACTAATTACCTGTAATATTATTTTCACCTTTACACTTACTGCTCGTGTTATATAAAAGAGATGAAAGCAGTGTATTTTTATAAATGGCGAACTCGCTAATCGATGCTTTGGATTTTAACAGGAACGTGAAAATCGATGGATGCTATCGCGTGGCACAATTGAATTTTTCGCTGAATAATTATTGAGTAATTGAGTTACTAAAACGGGCAATTATCTGTGCAGGTCGAGCTTCGTAATAACGGAAGGAAAAAAAGAACAATGATCAGAAACATTGCGAAATTTTATACAGCCGAATGTAAGATTCCACTTATCATTATCAGATCGATCAAATTACGTGTATCGTCCAGCGTTACTTTAAAAATATCATTCGTGTTAAATTTTCTTTTCTTTCAAATAAACGATTAAACCATTAGCAAGGGAAGCGTTTGATATTTTATACTACTGTAAGCAATAAACAGTTATGTAATTAGTTCGATGCGTTTAACGAAAAAACAAATGTGTCATTCGTTAACTTTGATTTACGTAATAATTGATTATTTATTGTTAAATGTAACAGGCGAGAACTTAGTTAAATATTAGGTCTGCAAATGGTTTAAATATCGATCGATGAAGTTCCTTTTCCAATTGCCCATGAAATGAGCTGACCAGTTAATCGTTTCTTTAATCGATTCGTTAGCTGACAATCAGGGAAAGGATTAGTACGATAATAACAAACAAAGTATTCTGACTAACCCCTGATTGGGTATCGTTGATACGGTACATATTTCAAATGTTTGTGAATTTTTTGTGAAAATTTTTGTTAAACACACGATGTGAATTGTTCGAATGTCTTGTGTTGTTTTAAGTTCCTATTTTATTGAATCTCTCGATTGATTGTTTATGGTGAAAGTTAACAAAACAAAATCAAACAAACAATAGCATTTGTTTTCTTAAACGGTTGATGACACTTTAGGGGTTTTTGAAAACCCGAACGAATAACGGATGTAGAACGAGGGTAAACAATGAATAAATAGAAACAATTTCTTTAACGATTCATTACTATTATGCTACGAATGAATATTTCCGTAATAGTGATTTTTTTTAAAATATAGATTCCGAACATTTGTTGGATGGTTCTTTGTTTTCACAATTTACACTTTTATCGTTTACAATTACAGTATATTATCCAGCAACGATGAAAAATACTGGAAAGACGATTCGAAACAGATTTGAAAAGAAATTGGAAAAATATTTACGGAGCTTCCTGTGTTCAAATATTTTTCATTGCTTAGTCTTGCATATTTCACACCATACAAATCCTGAGTTACAATTTTAATATACCTAGTGCGATACCGTAACACATTTTGTTATATCGAAGTGCTTTGCGAAGCCGTCACTTTTTTTTAAATATATTGATATACGAAGGCAATCTTTCCAGTTACTGTAGAAATAACCCGTAAGTAATAATCACATTATTTGTGTGTGTAACGATATCGGTAAAATTTATTGCAATATTTGAATAGGCGACAGTCGAAAGTGGAAGGTAATGTTAGGCATGAAACATTTCCAAAATAACTTTTCGATGAGAATAGTAACATATTTTTGCGTCGATATGCGTTGCACAAATATTGCGCATAAAGTATCATCCAACAATTAATTAAGAAGAACAAATACCAATTGTCTTATCAATCAGTTTTTCGATGGACTATTCATATAACAGCAGTAAACGTTTTTATTTCCGATTTAACTTTCGCATCAGTTTGGGCTCCATCTTAAAATATAAAGATAAACAAGACTTACAATTAGAGAAACACTTTTCTTGTCGAAGGAAGGCCTGTTTCGAATAATTAACTATAGGTATTTAATATAGGTGATTTGCCGAGATTAGAACATTAATACACGTATACGCGCAAGTAGATAGACTTATTTATAACAATTTTTCATGACTCTGAGCCGGTGTACTTGTATCGGTGTTCTAATTTTGTGTTAATTGTATGCGACCTTTTAATTGTCACCGCGAAGATATCAGTGAATAAAAATATTCCGATTTGTACGTCAGCCTTGATATAGTTATTTCACGTTTTAATTTTTGACTATTTTATTTATCAAAGACAAGTTGGCGAAGAAATTCATTTAATTCAGATTTTACGTTACTATTAATACCTACAAACCATTCATTTCAGCTCTCGCAATTGATTAACTTTTTTCCCTCCGTATAAACTTATTCGTACGTACGATTGTGATACAATAATCTCCCAGTATAATTTGAACTTTCAATTAAAGCTTATATTTTCGGTGTCTCGAAATATGGACATAACATTAACTTAACAAAGAATCGTAAGGGAGAATATCAATAATAATTCCTTTCATTTAATCCGTTTTGAGGAAAATAAACTTAATTATTTCCAGTAGGTTTACATAGATATGCATGCAATTTTAATGTAACAGAGATAATGCTATTGCGAATCCAAGAAGTGAATGAACGAATCAATTATTTAATGCAAATACTTATCAAAATACTTGAATTTGTTTGCTGCCGAGAAAATTCGGTAAGACTTTAGAACTCTTTATCTATCCGTTTAATTCGATTTTTACCTTGCCCCTAATTTAGGTAAAAGATGTCGAAAATTTTAGCGATTTGATAAGATGGTTGACATATTTTAAGTCACTTTCGTTTTTAGCTAAAGGTACGAAAGTTGTATTTCTCTTGGAAATACTCTTGTGTGTGTGAATTTAGCTTTCGTTTCAATCGTTAAAATTTTCGTTGCCAATATATAAATAAGTGCACGTTTTAGTGTTGAATATCAAATATCACTGAGCGCCAAAAAAGATATTTATGATATTTATAACGTTTAATGTAAATAAATGAATTTCTACGAATTTAATTGTTGTTTGATATTTGAAAGTTTGTGTGGATGGACGTATAGTAATTTGTAGTTATCGGTCCGTCGATTCAGCACGAAAGGTCACAAGTGACGAAGTGTATTTTTGCAGTCATGATTACAGGCAGACGTTCTCCTTCTCTGCCCCTCTGACTCAATTTGCTCGCCCTTTAATTAAGAAAGAAGTATCCCCTACTGATTACTCTTTTCAATGTGATTCCTTTTTGGAATTAAAAATATAGTCTCCTTCCTTTCCTTGTCTTTAATTTAACGTAGAAGGAGAGCTCAATGTTTCACCGAGAGCTCGGGACAATTTTTTTTTACGAAGAATTCACAGGAATTGGTGCAACAATAATTTGGTCGTAATTGAAGATTTCAAGAGAGGAAACGGTTAATGTAGCGTTTTTTTTTTTTTTTTTTTTTAGAAAATTGAGTTTTCTTACGAGTTGTTAATGAATTAAGATGGTACGTGACATTGTTTTACACCGTTCTTTATTTCTCGTTCGCCTATCTCAGAATAAGTGTGATTAGTGCTAAAAAATAAATGCAGGAAGACTAAATATTAAACTCCCCCAATTTACTGCACATTTAATATTTAACATTTATGGCAGATCACTCAAATTGATCTCCTGTGATATTCAATATTAATTGGTTTGCATTCGGAAGGGTGTTTTCACTAGAAGATCATGATTTCTCGTGCTGGGAAACAGAATATACTTGGATGAATAAGTCAGAATTAAATAAAAATGTTATTATATTAAATGGTACCTCTAACTTGCACATCTTAAGTAACTTCCACGCTATACATTGTAGACAAGATTGCTGTATACGACAATTACACGATCTAGAGAGGTACACTACAAGCTACGAATTAGCTACGAATTTTTTTCTATGAATGTTATCCTTTATTCGAAATTATAGAAACTCAGAAGAATGAGATATTTGATGTTCTTTTTCCAAAATCTTCATCCCGCAACAATATGCACACTTAATGTTGTCATATATTTTCATACAGAGTTTCCAAAGACCAAAACAAAATTTCGTTAGTTATTGGACTTGGAGTCAGTGAAGATTATCGTATGTATATTCCTAAATCACGACCCTCCTAAATTTTGCCATCGAAGATATAACATTTCGTTAAAAAGAAAAATGATACTGATTTTGATCCCGAAATAATATTACACACATAATTGCGTCGCACATGTTCCGAAACAGTGCAAATATATACAAAAATTTATTATGCAATGAAATTACTTTGGACCTTACCTGAGGTGTGCAAGTATTAAGAGCACTCTGCATATAATGCTAGAACTAGAAATTCTGGGTTGCAGTTTTATTTGTTAACTGATTTTGTTAATTTTAAAGAAACTTGTATTTATTTTCGGTCCCTCGCACTATTTTCCACATCGTCCCCCTTTATGCTTATGCTTATGTTTAAATCATTAATGTGCAAATTTTCCCATTCTGTCTAAATAAATGGGCCGAATGTTTTTCCCTTAATACAAGATTGTTTTGTATTTAAATTTATGTCGCAAGTAAAAACTAGTATTTGAAGGGAACTTAAAAAAATGCTGATTACATTTTCGCTCAATCGCAAATTTCCATAATTTTATAGTAATCCAGTCAAATATTTGGGGGCCACTTTTTCAGTTTCACGATGATCAAAACTGTCGTTAACGTGTCACAATTATGCAAAAATGAATAAAGCCAATAGTATTTGACCTTGAAAATATTCCATAATCTATTTGGAATATTTTGGGAATTATTTGGAAATTATTTTTTCGTGATGTTTACCTTTTAAACCTCCTTTCGCTTGTCACTGCCTTTCTAAGTTGGAAAACGTATTACTGTTATACTGTTATATATTTTACATTATGTCGCGCACCGGAGTTGACCATTTAGTTCCCGCATTGAACAACTGCACACTTTGGTCAGCTGGTAACAGTTTTATGCAGTTGGCCCTTATCCTATGTTACGAATTATACTCGTAATTTTTCAATTTTCATATGTCACTGTAATATTGTGATTGTAAAGCGAGGAGGTTCACTATCGAATCAATTTTTGCACTCTTTGCAATGTCCAATGGTCCTATACTTTCTGCTCGTCGTGTATGTATCAAATGTTCTAAAACAATCCGCGGTAAAATATGCAGGCTTATGAAAAATGAGGGTCTAGAACTTTCAGGGTTTGTTTAATAAACATGGATGGAAAAATTAATATTATCACGGCCGAAAACAGTTTTATCGTACCGGTTAAAGCGAGTGAGTTATCATTTTCCCTTCTCCTAGTTGCAGTAGATTTTCTACATATTCTTGATACCCCTGTGTCAAGCAATATCGCACTCTTGCAAAAGTTCCTGAACGTGTTCCGACTTTTTCCCTGACACTGTATTTTTCGGCGTAAATGAAAAAAGCATACTATGCTCCTAAGGAATCCGCACAAAAAAGTTACCTTTGTGCAGCACGATTGCTCCCCAAGTGAGCAAGTCACTCGCTTTAATGGAAACGAAAAATGGTTTACAACATTCAATGTTTATTAGGACATTTCTAATTCATTTGGTGAGTTATCTAACTATCTCCCCTATAAAGTATTGAATCCCCGTTTTTAATCACCCTGTGTAATACGAATGTTTCAGTAAACATAATAATATTGATAATAAATAAGTTTGTTTTTGCAACGAAGTTGTTGCATCGAACGATAGCGGTGAATCGAAAATTTATTGGTTCACACGTATATGTGTCCAGAAGCCAGTCCAGACACGTCGAGTAATTTATTGTACTAAAATTGTACTAAAATTGTAGTAGTACTAAAATTGAATCCAGAAGTTCAGCCAACCGATTTAGTCGAGTTGATCCATTTAATTTCGATTTTTCTGACCGAGGAGGGTCCACTTGTTTTTCCAAAATTCAGCTGTACCTCACGGACACTTTCTATGCGTTAAACCGCTTCTATTTAGCACCAGGTTAAGTACGCTATACAGAAGTGGACTACGTTACTCCACGCATCTGGACTCTCCTTAAGAGTAAGGAAACAACAGAAATCTACATATGCACGAAAATCCTTGTCCAGGTCGAAGGGTGCGCCGCGGCAGGCCGCGACTTGGCACACGGGGTGGGAAACATGGAACCACGTCTGTACAGAGTAGTTCACCATCGAGAAGCGAGTGGTTACCCTTGGACATGAGGACTACACCACCTGCTGCGATACCTGCTTTCCGAGGTTTCGAGGAGTCTTCGTCCGATGGCGTGGTAAGTTTACACTCCTTTTATAGTACATTTTACGATTCGTGGAGAACATTCGGTGAACGCGCAGGTCAACCTCTTTTAAGTATTTGCTGTTGTGCATTGTGAAGTTTGATAGTCTGATTACTGATGTTAAATCGAAAAGAAACGGTGTTCATGCGAAAAAGAACTGCGTTCTTGTCATCCCGTCAACTAGGTGACCTTAGGACTCGGGAGTTTTAGGGTTAAAAATAGCGTACAGAACTGGGTCTCAGCTAGGATAAAGTATACTCGAAGTGTAGGATGATTGACCTAACTTGACGACCCGACATATTTTGCAGATGCTGTATCAGAAAATGTTCGAAACAAATGTTACATGTCTTGCAATAATTATTCTTCGCCTAGATTTTTCACATTTTTCGCATTAAGATCTAGATAAATAAGTATTAAGGATTAGTATGTCTAATGAGTGAGTATCTATCGAGATTGGAATAGGATTTCTATTCTATTTGAAATTTAATTCAAGTAATTTAACACTGTTTTACTGTATTAACTATGCTGCACGCGCATATTAAATGTTCTTTCGAGAGATTTTCTGTTTACTTCGTTACAGTTTACTTTCGTTACTATCTTTCGTTACAGAGAGCTCAATTGCGTTTACTAATTATTATCTTTCCTTCGCGTTTCTCGAAACCTATTTTGTACATCTGTGCTGTTACTGTAGAAGTTCATTCTACGTTTTGCATTTGCTAGCTTTCTGTTGTCTATGCGGGGTGTCAAGGAAATAGGTGGTCGACGTTTGATACCAAAGTTTCGATACAAGTAAAATTGTAGATTGATGGGATCGAAGTAGCGTTAATTTGTATGGGCAAATGTTGGCGCGATGTGAAGCGGGGGGCCGTTCACATTTTCGAGCAAACTATGATTTATCTGTTATTTTATATTCGTTTTCTGTAAATTGCACAAGATTTGGCCATGGCACATTAGCAGTTTCCATAGTTTCCATAGAGGGGTTAAAACTGCTTCGGTCGTTTCACTAGAAACTTTCCTCGCAAGAATAAGGTTCGATTGTAGATTCCCTTAAGTAGTAACCGTTTTCCAGAAACTTTTCACACACGTTCGTTGCTATCGATAGGTACACCTGGGGGAGGGAATAGCAGTTTGCGAGGAGCAACTAAGGGCTGTGAAATGGAGTGATTACAGAAAATTGACCCGCGGTTTAGCTGCAATTTTGTTCAGTCCCACCGAGCTGGCCACCTGCTCGGTCACGGGTCAACGATGGAGCCGAGCTGGAACTGCCACTGAAAGACCCGTGAAACCTGCGCTAGATAAGGCCAAAGTGCAGGCCATCATATGTAAGTATTATCAACGGTTCTATCTTAATCTGTCCCTATATGTGTTGCTGTTGGGCCACTGTCAAGTTTACCTTTCATCCCTTCATCCGTAAATAAGACCAGACGTACGAAAATTTGAAAAGATGTCACATTTCGGGTTAAACAGTTGGAGAAAAATACTCCGCCGTTGCAGACGAAGTAACTGAATTTTTCATGCACTTTTTAACGCCTGTAGTTTTGCGCACTATAATATAATAATATTGGTTGATCCAGGTAAGTTGTGTCGAATTGAATATTATATTATTGTGGATATAGTAAAGCAAGGATGTTGGTATCTCTGTTTTCAAAAATTTCGACTTTTAGACGCGAAGGAGCCTCCGAAATCATTCATACTATTTGCATAACCAGTTTTCGTAATCTTGTAAAATGTAATTTTGTTAAGATTAACAACGGATTATACATTCGTTTGATATACATTGGCCAAAAGACTTGTTACTACTGTGAATATCTTTTATTGTGCTAGGCTCGAAAATTCGACAGTTATTCATCATTTGTATTCCTATACAAGTTTTTATTTAACCCTTTGACTGCGGGCCGTTCAGAAACGGAACGGACCAATCGTGCGGTGCTTTAGCTGCAACAGCCGTGACAGTGGGCGCCTAAAGGGGCTGGTCGCCCGGTAACAGCAACTCTTGCTGAGCGTCTATAGGCGTCGCGACGCGTCGTTCACAGTTAAGGATTGGGTTCAAGATTGGAGAATTGAGAAATTATGGAAGAAATTGCGTTAATCTAGCTTCCAGATATAATTTCGTGTAGAAAAATTGCTATTTTTTAGCAGATGTCGTTATCAATTTGAAGTTTTGATAGAATTCGATCATTTCGTCTGCACTAATGAGTAAGCCACTATTTTTTCTTTATCAAGTTTAATATTTAATAGCGCCATGTTCGCAAGCAGTTTATTTATTGTAATAATTGTCAACACTCGGATACTACAATAAAAGAGCTGCGTGCATACGAAAAAGAAAACGAGCTACGCATCGCGATCTCGATAATAGCAAGAGCTCGAGGCTCCCAATCAGTATTTTCAAAATTAAATAGCATTACGTTTTAGTGGGCACACTAATAGCGTATTATCATTTATTTATATTAATACCACGTGTTATGTACGACAGACTATCAATCAATATTTCTACTCAGCTAAAATATTTAGCGTTCCAGAAATAAATAAAATAGTTCTAAAAAAATGACGACAATAACTTATGGCAGTTGATTGTTTTAGAATGGATTGATAATAAACCATGAAAGTAACGTGGAAATAGTAGAATACATATGTATGTATTAGTACACGTGATAAGTAATTTTTTTTCTGGGAGTTACTACGAGGTTTAAATTTATATCAAGAGCACGAATTGTTTTATGACTCTAATATTAACGTGACTGCACTATTAAACTATGGGAAATATGTGTAGAGTAGCACAAAAAGGTACAGGATAGAAATTGTATATGTAGCTTTATTTCACGTGTTAGAAATTTGTTGGGCAAAGTGAGAAGTAACAAATCGTTGCGGAATAGATTTCAGATACATATACAGATATTTTAAATGCAATACAGTAAATAAGTTATTTTGCTTCGAGGCCTACGTAAAAGCATGAAAATAAAATGGTACTTTATTGAACAAAATTGCGTTCTTTCTATGAGGTCAAAAAGTGTGACTATTTTCGTAATATAATTATAGTGAAATACTTCTAACGAAGGTCCTTACATGTCTGAAAATTTTCGGTAAAAACAAAATCTTCGTCCTATATAAGGGGTTTCCCTTGCAAGCAAGATTATCTAAGTAACTTCAGTCGACAATACATAATAGACCGTTGCAAAAGATAATAGTTGTTGCAGAAGAAAAATATTTTATAGTAGCAAATAGCAAATCTTTCCCAATGATAAAGCGTGTTTCAATTTTATGCAGACATTCCCGCGTATTCCGAGAAAGTAACATTAATTCGACAAGAAGACAAAAATTCCAGAAAGTATGAAGTTTTAAGAATACGTTTAATATAAATTTTGAGCTTGCCAGCTTAGGAACAATGGAAAATACCGACTTACTTATATGAATAATTCATAACACTAAATAAACGAATTTTGTTTTAGAAAACCTCGGTTTGTTCCTACTATTTTGTCCATATTGATGTATCTTCCTAAAAATGTAACTACACATACACTAATCATTCCTACGCTATCCATCCCAGGGAAAGAGTTTCTTTATATTTGAATTACACTATTTCCCACGTATCTGATATTGTAACCCTCAATAGGCGTGTCTTATAGATTTTAATGCGCTGAATACTAATCTGCAAACCGTTTTTCTCCAGAACGTACAGTTTTTGAAAAAATCAATCTGTGACAAAAATCGGATATATTCAACTTTGGAACCGTTCTGTACTTTTGTCGAGTTTTACGAATAAAATGATATATGTTTAAAAATACTGGCGCCGCCACGTGTTTTTCGAAACTATTTCGCTTGTAGATTGAGAACGAAAATGATTTTCTAACTTCCGTTGATCCTTTTCTTAGCAGAAAGGTCTGCTCTATCGCGTAGCATAGTTCGATCTTCTACCAGCCCTTCAGTTTTTCATATGAAAATGTTCAAATCCAATAACTAGCTATATTATTATATGCGTGAAACTCCACAGAAACATTTCCTACCAACCGCAATTGAGTAACTAGTACATAGTTTCAAACTTGAAAATTTTCAATTTTTTGTTGAATGATTTTTTCAAAATCTGTGCGTTCTGGAGAAAATCGGTTTGCAGATTCGTGTTTAGCACAGCGAAATCTACAAGAAACGCCAGTTCTGAAACATACAAAATCGGAAAAAAATCATTATCGTACATAACTTTGCAATTTTATTCGATTGTAATACAGAGATATCGGAACACATCTTTCATTACTCTTTTTCTACTGAAACCATAATAGGGAAATATCTGTTCTTTATATACTGGCATCCAAACTAACTATTTAAGATATTTTAAAAGTTGTACCTTTCCCTTAATACGTACATACTTACATGGTGTCTGTTTTAACTGTATTCGGTCGAACATCTCCTGGGGAAATGAAGTTATCAAAAATCATGTTCTTACAAAAATTGTTTTTTTGATTCATAAACCGATGATATTTGCTGAGGCGAGTCCAAAGATATGCAACAATAGGTCGTCCTATTTTACACAAAGATTGTAAAAGTATGACAAATCGTAGGTATAATAATAGTAATAACAATAGGTATGAAATTTACTTCCAATTTTATTATATTAGCATTTGTTTGCGTTATTTACTAATATACGTGAAGAAAACAGAATTAATTTATTATAAATATGTGTGCTTTTAATTATCATATTTCAATAATAATACAATTTATAAACCTAAATTTACCACAATGCAAACTTATTTGCAATTATAACGCGTCGAATAGATTGACCCATCGAATCTTCCTGAAAATGTTTCAAAACTAAGAGCTATTATTAATTATATTCATTAATTCATTATTTTACAGTCTTTGAAAACTAAAAGGAATACTTACAAACCTCAATAAACTGCGACAATGGCTCATTTCGTTTGATCCAATTTGCAAAATATTACTTATGTACTACATAATGCCAACCGCCATAACAAACAACTTGTGTGAAAATATATTGTTAGTAATTGAACTTCCTTAAGGGCCCCGACTCCATGCGCCATGACCTGTGTGCGTGCATTCACACAAACAAAGGAAAGCATGCACGTATACGCCATGCGCGAGAGAGGGGCTCGATTTCATAGAATCGATTTTTCGCCTCTATAATTTCATTAATGAAATTTTCACGGGTATACCACACACGGGTGGACTTCACCGCAGCCCGACTGATATGTTTGAATACCAATAAATTCAGCATTCGTTCAGGCTAACGTTATTTATGAAACTGGCAAGCTTGAGACAGACATCGATGTATGCAACAAGATGGATGGAGATATTCCTACGAGCTCAGTCAAGACAGGAGTGTCTTGACTTGGCTTGACTGAGCTCGTAGGAAGTTAAGGAAATATATTGGAATATGGGTATTGAAATGATCCAACTTAATGTTTAATACTGAAATACTTTTATTTCTTTATATTTTCTAAGGCACGTAGAAAGGCACGTCTTAACGCTTTCGAAGAAATGTCTGGAGTGAGTGTTGCACACGTCAAGAAACAAAAGCGCGACGCATTTACGCCGCGGACATTGTACATACAATGTGTAGACCAGGGCAGGCTAAAATAAACCAATTAATCCGTATACGAAAAATACATCAGTTTTGTTCTTTATTCAGAACAATAAATTCCAACAAAATATATACAATATATACATTGGATAATGCCATAAGTGTAAGCAATGCGGTTTTATTCATACGCATATTTTGTGAAATTAAGAAATTAAGAATGTGTTGTATTCAACCTTTTTGTAAGCTTTTCACCAATGCAACGGCAATACGTGAAACGTCTACATCTAATTCTTCCAGACTACTTTTAAGAAGGAAAGAATGGAGATTTAAGGAAATAAATAAGCTGCCATTTGTATAAGAACGTTGCAGTTTGAATGAAATAAAATTGTGTAAAGGAAAGCACTAATACTCGAATCGATAATTGCGCAGGCGTGTATATATTAACAAGGTATTCCGTACTCTCGACCGAAGTCTATAGAAGAATGCCTTCCTTTGGCAAGAGCGTCGGTCGTGAGGACGCGTCTACGTCACCATGGCCCTTTTTAAGCATTTTAGGGTTCGCCCCGAAAGAAAGCTACGCTAGACAAAGACAGCGTGCATCGGCGATATGCACATGGCCCGCCTCGGCCGTTCCTCCTGTACCTCGAATATTCTAACAATTGATAAACAAATAAACTAAAACATTTCAATACTTGTATTAGGAAAAACGAAAGCTTAAATGTGTTGGGTTTTCTGTGTGGAATACGATGTGTAGTCGTACAGAGAGCACTACTCTGTGTATCTATTTATATACGCAGTACTGCAGGTACGTGACTTGCGAACGTGAAGGGTACATGTCAGGTATCTAACATTGAATTTCTCGAGTAATAGCAACAAATATTGTTTTTAAGAGTTAGGAATTCTTTATACGTATAATGTCGTTAGATTCATGAGGGAATTCGTTATTTAAAATATTGATAAATAGGTGCCTAAAGCATTATGAAATAATCGGGCTTGCTTTTCAGCTTCGAGAATAAAAAATGATATCGTGCCACAGTGACGTTGTAAAAGTTGAATTTGAAACGCCACCCTAGTAAATACTGGCAACGTGAATACTTACACATGCCAAACAGATGAATAATGAATGTGAAAACTTCCTTTTTCTAAACCAACACCCAGAAAAACCTGTACTTGTGGGATTGCCTATAGGTTTTAAACGCAGATGGTAGGCTGGCTATCAGAATTTATTATGCACATACATGTATACGTTTGGAGATACAAGGCTCAATATTTCGAGGATTGTACGTTTCTAAAGGTGAATGACACGTGCTTAAAGTATAACATCGTCAATTTACTTTTTATTTCAATGGTGTACAATGGTGTACATACATTCCTAACCTTCATTCACGTTTTTACAATGACCATTTCAAAATCCGGTTGGAAAAATTACAATTCCTTTTCCAACCATCTAATATGTACAGTATATTCTGGGAGGAAAACTGTGATACCTCATCGTCGGGAATACGTACTACGATACTAGTGCGTGTATCGATTTCATTCGAACGTTACGAAACTATTGATAGAATAGAGCAAAACGAAACTCAGGAATGGAGCGCGAAGTGCGCGTATCATGAAGCGTGCTAAACACAGGATATCCGAGAATAAAACGGTGACTACTCTGGAGGATGTCTAAACGTTTACGCGGATCGAAAATAGGTCGCCCAACAATCGGAATTCCGGTTTATAAAATCAGTATCTTTTCTCCTATTGTTAAGAGAATCCACTTCCCATTTGTCGTTCTATCGCTTTGTCAGACAGTCTAAATGTCAGAATCCGTAAATATCGCAGAAAAGAGCCACATCTGTTCCACTCGCGTACGCGTGCGAGCGTTAACATTTCTTTATTCTCTATACTTATATTTTAGGCACGGTGGGTGGAATGCTGATAGTATTCGAATCCCGACTAATTTGTAGATTTTGACTCGTATATGACAAACATAAACATTATACAGCGTTTTAACTGCCCGTTTTATCTGCAAAAGTTATGTTCCCGTTTAAAAATATATACGTGACCTTCGCAAGACTTTTCAAGATCATTGCACGGTCAAATATATATCAGCGCCATATATGCCCCCTTCGACACGTACCCAAGCAGTAGTAGCCGAAAAAATTGTATCTTTTACATCTACATTAGCTCGGATGTCCTTCATACTATTGTTATAGTGTAAGAAAAACCTTGGATACCTCCTTGGTACCTATATTGTAGAATATTGTAGGATATTGCATATGTATAACATTTTGAGGAAAGTACGTTTCAACAACGTTGCCTGAAATTAGGATGAATTCCCTGTAATTGCCCAAGCGTCGAAGGTTTATTATATCCTTAGGAAGCCTACGTTATCAAAATTATTTTCAACATCTGGTAGAAAGTACCGAATTATTGGAATTCTACTTACACACATCAATTTTAGATGCATCGCACTGGACTGAATGTTGCCATTAATATGAAATCACGCGTTTATGAAAGATCGAGAAAATCGTGATTCGAAGATAGATTTGGAACAATCGTATTGCAAAGTGGTAGCAGAAGTTAGAATTCTTGATATTGGATTCGGAAGGTGGATTTACTTTTTACCCCACAACTGTCTACCAGATTTCTCTTGCAGTGCCAGCAGGAAAGGAAAATCTGTGGACATAATTAAAAACTCCGTCGTACTTATATGGAATATCATTTTGTAGAAATTCATGTAGATCTACGTTAACAAAGTTTCATCGCATCGATGTATGTATAGCTAAAAAGGTTTCCTAATATCGGTAGAGAAGAATTATATTAGCTTCGTCAGAAAGTTCTGTAGCTTCTGCTAACAAATTTTCTTTCCGCACTTTTAAGAACGAATAATATTTCCTCATTTCGAAAAATGCACTTGGAATATCTCGTTAAGCTGACACTCTGCCTGAAGGAATTGTGGTATGCGCTGCGGATTCAATGTTTGCGTACATCTACTGCATTTTTACTTTTTTACTGCAGTCTTAAGTACAAATTCACGGAGTTAACATATCGGCGTTAACATATCTTAATACCTATATGTAGTATATGTTTCCTTGAACGCATTGTCAGTATTGAAATGAGATGTGCTTTGGTCATAATACATAATACAACACTTTTATAACTATAAAAATTGTACAAACACTATAGTGATCTCATCATATATCGTAAAACATTATAGTTTCAAACTGTGTCCGAGGACTGAAATCCGGAAAATAAAAAGCAAGGCAGTCGATGATCGATAAAAACATCAATGCAAAAGGTAAAGAATTAATATTATTTCCAAGAGAGGCGACAGAAAGTCTCGGGGATTCGATCAGAATTGTAAAGTAGCATTAAAGAACCGGAAGTTTTGTGAAACAACATTGAAATTTTTGTTTAGAAAATATTCAAGTGATATATCTAGTTTGCTCTATTTTGCTTCCACGTATCCATATTTTGTCTATAAAATGAAACAAATAAAGGGTTAACGTTGCAACAAGTGTACAAAGTCCAGTATCCAGTTATTGAGTTATTGTTAATTTGGCAGCCAAACAAGAGAGTAAAAAACATTTGCAGAATAGCACAATTTACGAAATGTAGATGATACGTTAGGTGGAAGCATCTTATCATTCCATACGTCATATTGCCTTTGCGTAGGTGATTTTCAGGCACCAAAACGTGGGATCTACCATACTTATCAATTAATCTTTTATTGCATGTCGTTTTCTGGAAATATATTCCACATTTATAAGTAATTTTAATTATTATCGTAACGTAATTTTATGTTAGGCAATTGTATATTACCATAAAATGATATCTCTTGGAAGATACGTCCCCTTTGAAAAATTATTTTCACCCTTTGTGGCAAGTTCCAACGATTTTAATTTCAAATTATAGATTGTTCTATCTTATTTAATACTAATTCTCGGTTCATTACATTTCAAATTTTCTGCAATAATCTTCCGAACTACTGTTTTTAAACTTTACTACTTGCTGTTTAATTACGCCCGAGAAATTCAAAGTGGATTGGTCGTTTCTTATACCTCATGAAACGTACAATAACATTTTCTTCGTACGAAATTCAGGTCTCGAGCGTTAGTATGGCGTTGCAGCCTATTGTTTCGAAGCACAGAATACGAATGGTACTAGTTTTTAATTCAAGACGAATCACGATCACTACAAAATTGATAAACATTTTCCATGTACAGGATGGTATCCGTTCTTACTGGTAACGAAAGAAATCGTCCTACAAAAATTGTTTGATACAGAGATGGGCATTACGTAGTATAAATTGTTATCTTTTTATTATAATATACTCTTATTTGTGGCGCAAGCTGTTCTGCACGCGCAATCGTGTGGGATACTTCTAGTTCAAGTAATTTATTTTTGTGATGGAACGTTATAGTCGTTGCTTCATGGTCTGATAACATTTGTCGGGACGAGTTCAACGATGTACAACGACAGGTCATTCTGTTGTATGGAAATGGAGAATGGGGGGTCAAGTTATAACACGTGTCGCCCTCCTTTGATCGCACAACCGCCCTCTACATACCAAACAACTACATACTCGTAAGATATTTGACCGTTTCCAGTTAAAACAGACACCGTGTACACATAACACGTTTGTTCGTGTTACTGGGAAGGGGGCGAAATTATTTGTGGAATGGCCTGGGAAGGCAGAGCCATTCTGAACTGTTCTTCAAAACGATAGTACAAATGTTAGAGCAATACAAAGTTTAAACTCGCACAATTTGTTTTTTTTTTTTCTTGTTTCTTCTGTCGTCCAATCTATGAAGAGAGACATTAAGACATTAAGCACCAACCGCGGTATACATTATGTAACACCGAATGTGCACCACGCCCAATACTGCGTCACAAAGCAATGCAGATTTATATGTTAATTTGTTATTTTCATTGAACTTCGTTGACAGATCTAAGAAGTGAAAGTTGTATCAGGTTCGTTGCCAGATAATCTGTAAAGGTGAAAATCAAGCATTGAGAGTTGAGCGATCATAAGATTTTTCGTTTATTATATCTCCAAGAGCTTTACAATTTGTCCATTAGGGTCATTCGGTAAATTCACATAGCTATTGTGTGGGTTCAGAGTTGCAGCGTATTTTGCTGGGGTGAGTCTTCTAATAATATCTGCTGCATATAGCTTTTTGGCTAGATCATTGGGATGATTGTTTATTCTTGATTTATATCTTCCACTCTGCAGTGCTATTTCTTCAGTTACGGGTTTAACCTTGAGATCCTTCCGAATTTTCTCGTTACGCACGTACAAGGGTGCACTGACTACGTTCCTAAATATAATGGATTGGAGTGCTTCCAGCTTAGCTGTGTGGCTTCGCGCTGCCATGTCCCATAGTTGTATGCCGTATGTCCAAATCGCTTTGATTATTGTTTTTTATATTAGAAGTTTATTGTCCATGCTTAATTTAGATTTTTTTCCAGCTAACCAGTACATGCTTTTACTATTGATACGGATTTGGTCTATCTTGGTTCGTATGTGGTATTTCCCTGTTAACCGTGAATCTGAAGCGCATACCGAGGTATTTAATTTGTCTTGACTTGTGGTGCACAAACCTTATTCAGGGTTACTTGAGGAACGGTTTTTTTCTTTAAGGTAAATGTTATATGTTTACATTTGTCGGTGTTAGCTTTTATTTTCCATACGTTCAGCCTCTGTTCGATTTTTTAAAGATGTTGCTGGAGTGTAGAAGCTGCTGTTTCAGGCTCTCCGTGCATGGCTAAGATGGTTCTATCGTCGGGGAATGTATATACAGTAATGCCTTGATCGATGCGAAAGCCTCGGGTCTGAACGTTCACTTCCATCGTGTAGTTCCTACATTGTTTGAAATTTGCCGACAGCGTCGAACGTAGAAAAGGACAGCGAATAAAGAAAGAGAATCGAGCGGCCAAGCCAAAAAACAATATCCAGCGTATCGGTGAAATAACACTAATGCAAAGATAAAACTTTTTTATTTCTCATCCTTTTCTTATGAAATATTTACATAGCATAGCTGACAATTTTCTGATTAAAATGACACCAAACACGATATAATTTGGACTATATTTACTGCCTTAATTAACGGTAATAAGTTGGTATGTTAAATCTTTAATCTTTGCCGATTGCCACGATCGCAGCTTCTCTTTTCTTTTCACTAGCTATCCTTTTCTTGTGCTTCTTTCCAGTTAACGGGGAAGTATCTAGTCCTGAGTAGTGCGTTAAAGATTACGGCGAGCATTCTAACCGCTTTCGGCGGGATTTCTTTGACGATACTTCCGTTGATTAGGTCAAAGCCAGGAGTCTGTTTCATCTGAGTGTCTGCAATGATTTCTCTGACCCCTTGTAGTGTTGTTCTTGGCAGGTACTCGATGAGGTCGGTCTCATTCACTTTAGGTGGAATTTTTATTGCTGTTATATGGGGGATGTTAGTGCTATTGGGTTTGAACGTGCTCCGTAGGTGTTCAGCAAAAGTTCTGACTTTGTTATGATTGTCCCTTGCCAAACTATTGCCAGCTTTCTTTATAGCAGGTACAGAAATAATTGGTCCTTATAACATTTTGGTAGCTTTCCATAACGAGTAGTACCCCGCGTCTTCATTAGGTGAAAGGCTGGACATGGTTAATGGTAAAGACTCTTCATTACAATGGTTCTGTATTAAATTTTTCACTTCTTTAGTGATTGAGTTTAGCCACTTCTTGTTACCCGGGGGTTTTTCTTTTTGCCGTAGATGTTTTGCTTCACGTTAAAGTTTAATTTTGTTTATTATTTCTATTGGGTAGGTGAAAAATGTTTTTTTAGTTTCTATTTGTTCGGATTAGACTTGTAAGGTTAACTGCCGCAGATTCTATTTGTTCGGGGGCTTTTTTATCTAATTATTGATGTTATATAAAGCTGACTACAGAAAGATTTAAATAGCTTCGAGGCAAAACATCAAGTGATCAAATGATTAATTTTAAGAATATATATTTTTGATGTACGGATATGCGAAGTTTCCATAGTTCTAATTGATAAAACACTTTGTTTATTTTATAAAATGAAAAGTTTCATTTAAGTATTGTGTGGTAGTTAGTATGGTATATTGCTACCAGTTTTCCGAATAACTTGAAAAATTCGATTAGACATACTTTTAGTTACGGCTTGTAACGTCGATATATCTATGTAGGATATAAAAGTCTTACTGACACTGATGATATGCTAGTACAGAATATCTCGAAGCGCTTCTGATCGTCTTAACCGGCCGTCTCCGACTCTCTCGCGTTGCTAACCTGCAACCCGCGCGCGCCCTCGCTATACTACATCTGTACTAGCCCACGCTTGCCTTATACCATCTTTAAGCTCTGCAATGGTAACAAATTGTTTTCCATTTGCGTACACCTTGCGAGCCAGTATCCCCCATAGGTTTTTTATGGAGTTGAGGTCTGGAGAACGAGCGGGCCACTCCATTAACTGGATATTCTTTTTGTGAAACCATTCCTTGCTTACTCTTGAAGTGTGAGTGGCCGCGTTATCCTTTTGAAATATCAACTCGTCCGACTCCACTTCTTCCATGAACGGAATCAAGACATCCTCCAGAAGTTCTGTATACCTTTCAGAATTCATTTTCGGCGATATCCAACATATAGGCATTTTTGCGGGAAAGCAAAATCCGACCTAGATCATGACACTCCCACCGTTCACTTAGATCGTGCCAATAATACTTAAAACCATCGGGTCCATCTAAATTGAATTTCTTTTCATCAGAAAAAATTATGTTTTTCCACTTTTCGTTCCAGGATACGTGAGTTCTAGCAAATGCGAGTCTTGATTCCCTGTGGTCACGCGTTAAAGGCGGTTTTGAAGCTTTCTTAGTCTACACGAAGCGTTTACTGTTTTGTAAAATTTGTTGAACACGTCTTTTAGTTACCGGGAGACCTAAATCCGCTTGCATCTGTCCTGCCGTTGCATTCTGATTTGACGCAGCACGTTAAATTAATGAAGTATGCCTTCGACTCTGGTTCTTATTTCCGCCTTTCGGATGATTTTTGCCATACAAATCACGTAATCTAACAAAATTGTTTACCACATGATGGGACCTGCTTATTCTTGGTCCTGCATCTTTGTAAACCATTATTTTAACCTGCTCCGCCTTATTCAATAATTTACCTCGTGGCATATTAAAAAAATTGAAATAACCTAAAAAAATAACTCACTTTATACAAGACAAAAATATAAATCGCTACATCTTTATGCATACAGTTAAAAATTAAGGAATATACCAGCTGGAACTATGGTAATTTCGCTGGGATTTCCAATGCAATATCAAATATTACTGTAATAATTAAAACTGTACGCAATAATGAAAAATACTAATGAAGAAAACAATTGAAATCAAAGAAACAATAACGAATCTACTTCTTCCAGTCGATAATAATTAGAAACTTAATCGGTAATAATCGAAAACAGACACTATGGAAATTTCGCGGACTGTATGACATTTGTTGGCTGTACTAAGGTTTGTCTAAGACTGAGACTGGCCCCTTGTGACCCTCGCCGGTGACGAGATATCGTCCCCTCGCAGGACCATGTGCCCTGATCGCCGCATGCATAAATGACTTCCTGTATCGTACTTGACCGACGATCTTGTATTACCGTATACGACGATCGTCTCCTTGCACAGTAGATCTCAATAATACAGCAGTTTATTATACATAAAGAACATTTTCTTAAACAGTCTTTAAACATTTTTAAGCATCAGAGTAATGAAGCATGCGGATACAAAATAATGGCCTTGACGTTCCAAAATAATAGAGCAGTGGACGTATTTTGTTACAATCTGGGCAACAAACCAAAATTAGCATTACTTTCTAACAAACCCAGTAGTAATATCTTATACTTTCGCGCAATCCGCAATTTCCATGGGCTTTTACTACGCAGTTTAGGAAACGCAATAAAGCCTGTACGGCTTCATGCTTTTTTTGTTGAAATATGTATCTCTGAGCGTTCTTCAGATATTTCACGAAAAACAACATTCTGAATTTTTTTCTAGAGCCGACTTCACACCTTCAAACCGAATTATGGCACGAACGAAAAGTAGGGTTGTATTACGGATGATATACTTCACTTGTATACAAAGTTTCATACGTTTCTGAATTTCCGGGTTGCCGAGCCTTCCTTGTCAGTCAACGATTTAAAAGCCAAGCGTTTGTTTTTAGAAAATATGTTTATTCTTCCTCAACAGAAATCGTATAGACTTCAACAAGTTACGTATCCGTTTATTAATACCGGTAAAATAATAATTAAAATATCAGTCACCTGTATATCGATATCAAATAATTATTTCATATTAGAAGCGCATGTAATTCAATTAACAATAGTTATATACATAACGTGTTGCCGATATTAGTATCATCGCCGCAACATATTACGGCAACGAAGGTAATGTTTATAACCTGAATTACCAGCCAAGAAACTGAAAAGTTGCAAATTTTACTGTCTATCGATTTGCAACAATTTGTATCCGTGCATCAACTAGTGGCGCATTAAGGCTGATCCAGATTGACAGGACACACAGTGTACGGACCGTTCATAGAGACGGATTGGCCCGCATTTCGTTTTCCATTGGAATGAAAAGCAAGAAACACCTCGGATTGGATTAGTATCTGTGGATTTCTGCCGACCTCCAAAGATACGTGCCTGCAGACAATATCTGTTGGCAACGACGAAGCTTTACAAGCTTTACCTATCTGTCACCAAACTTTTGCCTAGAAAAGATATACCAGTATGTACATATAATTACACTGCTCTCTATTCACTAGATCTGAGCCCTGCAGGCTTCTTTCTTTTCCACAAACTGAAATTCAACCTGAAAGACCACCATTATGGCAATGTAAGCAACATACACAGAGCCGTGACAGACCAGTTGAACGCGATAACACCAAACGATTTCTAACGCTGCAGCAAAGAGTAGAAGCAGGGTGTTCGTCAGGGCGCAGCCCCCGAAGGGCTGTGTACATATAACTGTGTACATATGTACTTTGAAGACGATAATGTGCTTTTATAGATATCTTCGAAATACAGAATTATTCTGGTAGAAATGTCACCACTTTTTTGCTACACTTGGCACATAGGTATCAGTAACTTCGGTAATAGAGATTTTGTATCTTATTGGTAATATGTACACTCCTTTATTCTGGGGTATGCCTTCATCGTATAATGTTAGCAATTGAAGTGTGTTCAGCGATGATGGCGTTTCAGGATAGAGAACTATTATTTTAGTGGCCGACAAATTTGGCACGCTACTGCAAATATTCTGTATTTCCTTTTTGTCAAATTGCGCCCCGTTTTCGTCTTGGTCATCTCTCAAACTTTCATTTGCCCTCCACTGTACTAACAACGGAATTGAAGTTGCGCGCCTTCGGGAAACTTCTACAGCGCTACTAGAAAACGGATGAATTGTTTGGTCGAATGCGCAGTGGTCACCAGTACATTATCGAATTTTCTACGTTTCGTCTGAATACATTTTTCATTGAAATTTTAAAGCCTACGTGACATCGAGGTTTCCCTCAGTCGACGTGAGCAGCGTGAAGCAAGTGTTGGCTTACAAGTGCAAAGAGAACTCCACGGCACTCAAGATGAAATCTATTAGATACATTTGGTGAGTACAATTTCATTTTCGATTTATTTTCTCTTAGTTCATGGCCTCTAAGAAATCGCGTTTCGCCGAATGATCGGGACACTTGGCCCCGTTATTAATCAAATCTATTGCAAAGTCAATTAGATATTAATAAACATACCGCGAGTAACGAAAGTCTTCACACGTTAGTTATAAGAAACATATATTCTGGCAGACATTCATTAACGCTTCCACTAGAAAATTGCTAAATACAATACAAATTAAACTTTTTTGATAAATGCGATCCAGTCTCATATAATCAGCAAAATGTGCATAAAATAGAAAATATAAGTTATACGAAAACTTCAGTTCAATATTCTAACCTTTTGTTAAATTTCATAGGCAATAATTTTAAGAACATTTACTCCTTTCCTCGAATACAATAGTTTGAATGGTACATAAAAAAAATGAGGAAAGGGTATTCTTGTCTCATTGTCAGTTCCATATGTGTCAGATTGACCCGAATTTTCGTATATGGTAACGATGTATATACGAAACATAACGAAAGTATTATACGAAAGATCTAGTCGTTAGAATACTTTCGTTACACGCTGTACTTATTTTCGTGGTATTGCGTTGTAATTTTTTTTTTGCAGCGTTTAATTCGTTTGATTTTTGCGTAATTAATGTTCATATGAACGAAACGCAAGGCGGAGTTCGCGAGAAAAAGCCTCGACGTTCTTAGCGACGCAACGCGTTTTAATTTAAAAGCAAGTTTGCATTTCAAAATGATCTGTGATGTTTGTCGTTACAACAAACGATTATATAAGTGGCACCTGATTTAAACGACCAGCTTCTGACATTTGCCTAAAATTGCTTCTTTCGGCCTTGTTGAAACTACAACAATACTTTGTATAGACGATTTGAAGTTTTAACTAAATATTCCAGGCTATTCCAGGCATCGACAAAGCTTTTTAGCGATAAAAACGTATTACTTTTTATGATTATTTATGGAAAATGTTACCTAGCATTGGCTGAGTGCAAACGTTTTGATATCTATTGCTATGATTGAACTGTTATTTTATTAGATACCCTTTATGTCTATCTCTATGATTTTTCTGGAAACGAAGATACATCATTCTTTATAAAAATAGAAATTCCAACTTTTTCTAATTTATATATTATTATATTGCAACGGACCTAATAAATAGAAATTCGATAAGCAATATGCAGTGAGAAATGGGAAATTTGTGGCGGTATGCAAATGTAATTGTTTATGACATTTACTTTTTAATGTTGCCGTGATGGGATTGCAACCACAATATAATTGGGTAGAATACGATGATAATCGCATTTCCCGATAATTACCGCGAACTTCACCAACTCTTTATCACACTTTTACCAATTGATAAGAATTTCGATCCAAATTCAAATGTAACGAAAGATTAATGTCCACGATCGGTCTCTATTGACAGCACTCATATTTTTAATATTTAAAGATTGGGGTTCTGTTCGTTGTTAATGTAATTTTAATGCAAGCGATGATTCATTTGTTCGAAGAAAACTTTTGCAGTTGCATCCAATACTAGTTTCGATAACGGCAATGGGATAATTGCATTTAGTTTTAGAATATGGCCCACTTTCATTGTGAAATATTTTTATTCTACGGTTGTTTTCTTCATGGATCAAATTAATAATAAATTGTCCTTATTTCACGTATAAGTTATACCGATTAGTAATCCACACTCTCTTTATCATTTTTATGATTTATTATCAACCCATTTTCATACTTTTTTTTCTATCTTTTCCCCTTCTGCAGCGTTAGAGGCATCGGACCCTTTTATTATCATATACATGTAGATATTCTGGAAATATGGAAATAAGGGATAATGCGATATATTGATGCTCAGTGAAACGTCGTTCCACACTGATAAAAATAAAGTGCCTTTTCACAGTTTCACCATACGGAACATAGAATTGCCACGCAATGATTGAACAGCCGTAACAAAATCATTTCGTTCTAAAGCAAGATTAATTTTTCCGTGTCGAAAATAAAATTACGGCAATCACTGGAGCAAACAAATTGTTTTATAGTGCGTTGCCGTTAATTAACAAATTTGGTAAAGAAATAGTGGATTATTTATTGGTACAAGTAACATATGCATAAAAAATTGCACGCAACTATTCAACACATTCAGGACGGTAGATAAATATTTCGTAATGAAATCAATATTTTCAATACTTTCAATACTTTATATTATTAATAATTCGTTACCCCTTCTGGTTCGAACATTTTCCACGATTACGTATAGACGTCGCAAGTGAACTGTTCTACGCTACAATTAATGCACGCAAAGGCAGGTAGAGCACTAAAACTATGTTCCTAGATTTTCACCGGGTCAATGCTCAAGAAAAATGTTTAGTTTGCATAAAACTGAATGCGAACGAGGAGATAAATTTATCGGCTATCGTTCTTGGGCATCTTTCTCGGAAATAAATCTAGGGACATACACCGGTGGGCAAATGTTTCAGATCACTAGCCGTTTCGTGGAATATACAAATTTGCATAATAATCAATAGTTTCACGTTGAAACGAAAGCAAACAGCTGTTGGCTATTATAACAGTTATTCTCGATTAATAGAAGACTAACCATGATTTCATTACTCGAAGAAGAGGATCTAAGGAAATGATCCGAACCAATTGCTCGGTTGGGTATGCGTAGAAACAGACTTGTCCCTACGTGTATTAATAGCACTGTCGAACAATATTCCTCTGCTTGCTGCACAGGCGTTTTCGCAATAAGCAAAACAGTGAAATATTTTTATCATTGAACACGTCCGCAGCCTGGTGGATTTTCACGTTTCCATAACTGAAAGTTGATGCGACAAAATTAAATATATAGCCTGTTCTCTTGCCGTTAAAAGAAGAAAACAAAAGTCAGAAAATTTATTACAATGTTAAAATATAATTACGAGAAATGTGAAAATAGGAAAAGAATGATGTACTTCGTTACAGATTTATACAGGTATTATACAGGGTGGTCCAAATAACTGCATCACCTGGAATATCTCGTTTGTTTTTGAGAGTAGCAAAAATACAAAAAGTTGTACCATTACGTAAATGGTTGCTGTTGGACCGTGTCAATATGATAAATACACTACAGGAAGAGTTTATTGCATCACACACACAACTATACATACATGTGTATATGATGTTAAAATATTGCTCCACGATTTTCTGATGACAACACTTGAACCATCTACATTTTATTAAAAGTACCTCAAACACCAGTCACTTAACAATAATATCATTCAGGACACGGTTGCATTTGCCATAAATTTGTAAACGATGCGACAAATATTTCCCGTATTCTACTTTCCAAGTGGGGCATGCCATCGAATAAAGGTATACGCCAGTGCACGACCGATTGGTCAGACCGTCCTGAATCTGTTAAAGGAAGGTGCAGTTAAAACTGTTAGGATCTTCGAGCTAAGAGGTTTTAGATATCGATTCCGACGTTTCGCCAGCGTTACTGCCAGCTAACTTCGGCGGAGGCCCCAAGCACTCATTAGTCGACGATCTAATGGTTTTAACTGCAACGATGCGATCCGTATCGTCGTCAAAGTTTAGGTCTTTGGCCCGATCAAACAGTTAATCCCATTAATCAATTTAATCGCATTGCAGAAAAGACAAAGTACCATACATATATACATAATACGCATATAAGGTATGTTCTGTTTAAGTGTATATACGCTACTATTTATTTAGCTTTAAAAATCGCAAACAAATTTTGTATAAAAGTGTTGCTCTAATCGATGAGACAAATTAAAGAGGGTATTTATTATTATTTACAGAGATTTCAGTACGGCGTGTGTTCGATAATGCTGCAACTAAGTAATATCCCAAATAGAAATGTTCTTAACTGCAGCACGATATACATATATGTATATCAAACAACAACCTGTTTCGAGGTGAAATAATTGACTCGGTCGTAAATTACCAGTTCAGTTCGATATACATACATACATACATACATACATACATACATGTAGTGTATATCGATCTCGTGGCCAACAGCGTGAGCACGGAGGCTGTCGCAATTATCGAATAAATTATTGTTGAAACTTGTACATAAATAATAACTGTCATTGTTACTAGTATATACAGAGCGAGGCAGCGAAAACGAGACAAGGTGAATACTTTCCAAAATGCTAATGATATGAAAACATGTTATTGTACGCATGTGATGTAGTTGAGGAAGCAAACCATTCGGAATACTGTTTTTCATTGTACGGGAGGCATAAGCGTAGTTGCCTCTTGAACGAATTTAATGACCGCAATCCTTCAGGGTTAATCGATGGATAATCAGGGGCACGAAATTTTTTGATCGATCTTCAATGATTATTGTTATTCAATTGGAAAATATACAGTTCCATTAAGAAAAAGCATTAATATTAAAATATCCTTGACACCTTCGCGCACAATGAACAGAACTATTCCGATAAGTTTGGTTATACAGGTACATCACCTTCGTATAATTAACCATTTTTTCTATCATTATTATTTTGGCAAATATTTGCCCGCTACGTTTTGCGTGCCTCCCCCTGTATACGTATGCGACATACAGGGCGTCCGTGTTAAGTGAGTGCAATTAATTATCTGGAAAAGTATGAAAGGTACGAAAGACAGATTGAAACCATGCGACGGTAGTGTACATATGTACGTAGAACGTTTGTTTCTTCCTACGTGTGACGTGCAGAATCCAATTTGAGGAAAATCATCAACAATTTATATCGAGCGAACGGTGCATTCGCGACATATGGTTTCAGAGACCTGCCCTCTACTCACCGTGAAGAATATCCGGGGAATAAACACATTTACGGAAAATTATTTTATCAAATATCCACCCTATATAAAATATGTACACATATGTATAATTAGTGCTTTGGAAATGTTTGTCGTCGGCCATAAGCATAGTAATATATACTAGAAAAAAATCGGGTGTTGACGCGGCATTTTGGTGACCCCAAAATGTCAGCCCAAGGTCGAATAAGTACCGCCATGATACGAGTTCCCCGATATGCTAGATATAACTTCGGCGCAATCGTTCTTTTGTGTCCTTCATATTTTTCGAGGTACTTGGCTGGCCATACTTCAAACAGACGCAATGTACATCGAATGTACGTATGTACGTATAACAGTGATAATAATATTATGTTAATGTTGTTGTCCCATTAAAGAAATTATTGGTCCCGTTGGGATCTCTGTGAATAACAATGAACAAAGAGGGCCATATATTTTATTCGCCTAGTCCAATCAAGTTAAACGAACTTGCGTGCGAAAGATTTGTTCGTCTTGGCAATAACTGAAGTAATATAATAGCGCGTGTACACTTGAACGGAGCGCACTCTATTGTTCGAAATAAGAGAAGAATGAAATGAACGAAACGAGGTAGAAGAAAGCCTAGAAGCATTGATATATTTGTTCACAGCGAGAGACAGGAAACAGAGAGATCACCGAGAACAAATCCAGAGGATAAGTGAGAGGTGATAGGGGTGCGCTGAACGTCTATGAACGTGCAACCATGTTCGAAGAATAAGTCTAAGGGCTTCTATGCGTCTAACCTTCCCGCTTCGTCCTCACTTTGCCAGCCAGCTCTTCGACAGTTCCAAATTGCTCTTTCCGATTCCGTTCGCTCGCGTTTTAACGCTAGCGTGATTTGCATCTAACACCCCATCGATTAAGTCGATCGAAGAGTCCGGTTCCGCCGGAAAAAAAGAAGAGGAGATCACTGGAGAGCCGAGTTATATAGTATACCTTCGAGGGTACTCCCTTCGTCCGAACAGCGTCGAAATTATTCCGACAGCTAAATCCATTGTGGGATTAATTCGTTAATTGGCCCTGAATTTTCAATCAACCTGATCCCCGTATTCGCAGCCTACCTTTCGAATATCTCCGAGGCTGCGGGAATAGGAATAAATGTCCTCCAACGAAAGTCGCGAGATTTCACCTTAGTATAACTTACTCGGCGACGTAGTCTCGCAAATTCGATAATTTTAATCACAGAAACGCCTGCGATCGTGGGCCGAGCATTCGCGCCAGTATTCATTTAAATTAGTTCGCCGAGCTGATTTAAAAAAGAACAGAGACCAACGAGACCGCTTCCACGGGAGTAGTAAACGTTCCAGTGTAATCTGGAACAAGCTTTCGACTAATATTCATTTAAAAGGGGTCGAGGATGCTTTATCTTGATGATTAAAAGTCGAGCCGTAAACCAACGAATGAGATGATCCACGCACTTGGAGTTTTCCTTCGAACGATTAATCGTTGCCCCTGAAATATATGTAAATTCGATTAAACGAAACAAGCGAAACCGCTTAACAATGAAATGAAACTAACGAAGGTTATCGTAAATTGAATTGAATTTATCCACTTTGAAAGGATTGCGCAGCCTGATTGAAATTGAAATTCTCGTCTTCGAAAGAAACCGAGAAGATCGTTGAAAGATAGGGTGGTAAATAAAAGGACATTTTGTTGATAACAAACGTGGCTGTTTATTATCGCTAAACAAATTCTATTCAATTAATGAAGTAGAAACGTTTCGTGTTTTTTGTCCGCGAGCACAACGAATACCGGGATCTGTGGGTGTTAAATTCGAAAACGACGAAAAATTCTCCATTCACCGAAACTTCATTTCTTTTCGCGGCTTCCGGTATCGCGTACCATAGTTCAACACTTTTACGTTGCATCGCATATCGAGGGAGAGCAGCCGTCTATGGAAACTAAAAGAAAAGGGAAATCAAAGTTGATTGGTACGTCGCGTTTAAACTGACACGATGCGTTGCTTGTCAATAACCTGTAGCTGTTTTTTTGTTTGGTTTTTAACCAACAGCTATTTGTAACAGATTGTTAGCAGAGACACGTGCGAATCTCGGACACGACAAATCGAAACGATTCCAGATTAAAAGCTAATGAATTTTCAAAGCTATGCATATTTCCGTTTGATGAAGTGTGAAATGGATATCGGATACGGAATCGGAGAAGGTGGCATTAGTCGATGGAAAATGAATGGCAGTGAGAAGGAAAATTGCTGAAACAATAGGGGAAGTGGTAATATATTTCAGGAACGTATAATTCGTTGCGTTGAATATTTATATTCTGTTACATTTTATTATGAAAACGTTGAAGAAATAGTGATCGAACTTTAATGCACGATTTATTTGGTATTCTTTTCTTTTTATTAACGCTATTGTTGACATTGAACGAGGTTTCGAATCGCGGGGAAATCCCGCAATAGAACAAATAAGATTTCTTCTTTTTGTTTTTCGTTGAAATTTAGTTCAACCGTTTGCATTTTGACTATTGACAATTGACATCGTCGATGCAACATTTAAACTTGCAATCGTCATTGATCTAGTGTTTTGTACAACAGGACGTAGATGTCGCGCGACACTTTAGCAACTGTACGCTTTCATCGCCCACTATGATACATGGTACCAATGGTAATTGTAAGAAGAAGTTGATTACTATTTTTTCATTAGGTTTCAAAAGTAGTTTTCCATCACTGCAAAGTGAATAATGAATGAAAAAAGGGAATGGAAGACGAAATGACAGCTACCGGAATACAAGGGTAGCCATTTTCGCATAGGCAAATGCCTAACGTTTAAACAAATTAATAGATAAATGAACCGAAAAGTTGAAAAAGTGAAAAATATATATATATATCTATATATACATTTAGGTATATATATGTGTGTGTGTGTATATATGTATATGTATGTATTTATATACTATATATATATATACATATATATATATATATATATATATATATAGTAAGCATAAATATAAGTAAATCAATTCTATGTGTGTGTATGTACGTGTACATACAAATACGCATATGCAGACGCATACGCACACATACAATTATATTGAATTATTATTATTAATGAAAATAGATGAGAACTTATATATTATTTGTTGGGAGAGCATATATTATACGATATTTAATATATTTAGGATATTTATTTGTTGATTTGGTGATAATATATATATATATATATATATATATATATATATATATATATATATATATATACAATATAGAAGAAAAAATATATATATACACATAAATAGCTAAATAATTTTTACAAGGCCTACGAAAGGTATAAACAAATAAAACATGGTATTTCAACGGGGAAAAAATCGATTGATCACTCTCGTGACTTTAAGACACTTTCTTTATTCTTCACGCTTCATTTGTTACTTTAGATCCAATTAGAAGTTTGAATTAAAATAACATTTCACGTGATAGTTTATATGTGATACTATCGTTTCCCTGGCTCGGATCGATTCGTTTTCCGAATTTTTATTCGTTACATAAATTATTTAGGAATGCAGAAAAATAACGAATATTCTTCTATCGTTTATTAAACGTTACGTCACTGTTGTCTCCAAATTTTATAGAAAAATTCGTTCCATTGTTTGTTTACAATTTATCTTTCACTTATAAAGGATACTTTAAGGTAGGAAAAGGAAGTGCAATTATTTATTGTTCGATAATTGGTATCTCTAAGCGAAGCCTATGGTAAGACGTCGATTAATTATTCCGGGGCCTAATGGACGACCACTATTGGAACGTTAATGTTGCATGATTTTTCTTCGACACATTTTATACTTCTATCGTTGAACTGTAACGATCGTCGGGCAAAAAGAAGAGAAGAGAAGAAATCGTTGAAAGGAAAGTGAATCGATCTTGGCAAATTGTTTTACTTTTACACGTAAAAGTATTTTGTAAGTTCGTCACGGTGCACCGTACAAATCTTAGTGCAATATATCTGTGTTAATTGTCATTTTGTTGAAATTTTCCTTAGTAAATTTTTCTGTTTAGAAACGTGAGCCTTATTGCGCTATGCATTCTGTTTATTTAGAGTGCGTTCTGCGGTTGCACGAATTTATTAATTTTCTTCCTTTCTCGTCAGAAACGATTTTCGATTTTAAAGTAACCCATATGCTGCTATTTTTTCTTGTTCAATACTTTGCTTTTGCCGGTTACCCGCGGATGCAATCTCCTAATTAGTTTGAAAGTTACAAGTGTTCCATGAACGGTAAGCGTCTGTTTTGATTTACGAGTCCATTGCTTCTATTGATGCTCGATTGTTTACAAAAGCATGAAAACATTTAGCTTTCGAAGTTATAGGGTCGCTTAATTAAACGAATGTCGGTTGACCGTGTAAGAAGGAAAATAAAGAAATATCGACGATACGCAAAATTTGGACAGAAATTTTACACATAAGAAATCGAACCTAACAATAAATTTTCTAAATTAGTAGGTAGTCATTGAAGTTACCATGGTAGCTTCCCAATTGTTTTTACTTTCTCAAATTTCGATATCATCCAGAAAAAACACTTTTCAATTACTGTTGAAAGTCGGTTGTTGGACAAAGTATTGGAGTATAAATTGGCTAGCGTATTTAAGACAGTTTCGAGCAATAAATACCGTCTACACTTTACAAAAGGCGCCTAGAAATGATTTCGTCGATCGGACTAACCGTAATTGTAATAGAACCTGAGTTCGTGCATTCGTTTATTGATTTCTTTATCACAGATTGTGAATTTTACAGAACGTTTATAAATTGCACGAGAATTATTTGAAATTACAAATCGATTCATCGTCAACGATATACAATTTGTTTCTAAAACGGAGCATAATTATCTACAAAAGAAGCAATTAGTTTCCATTATTCGAATATCTACTTGTTACATGCCTGATTAGTTATTTTTTATAAGACGAAGAAATTTGTAAATAAAGTAATAATAATATTAAACAATAATAAATAAATAATTAAATAATTAGAAATAACGAAAGAACAGAAACTTTTGTGATGCATGGTTACATTAATAACGAATGATTAACGAGTAATTAACATGTCTCGATCGCCATTAATTATTGTTAATTATTAATTATTAGGTAACCGACAAATTAGTCATTGATCAACGAGCTAATATACTTAGGGCAGAGAATTCGCGGAACTTTTACTCCAGTGTCTAGAGCGTAGAACGAAACGATAGAAGTCGGAGAGACGAATGTTAGTTGTTTGCCCGCGTTTATCTTGTGATCTTCATAGGGGAACTGTGGCAGACCGGTTGTATGGTAAAACGATTACTGAAAATATCCGTTCTCTGCTCTGTTTCTGCTGTTGAACGCATACAAGTCTACACGCCTGCAATTCGTTGTAGAATAAAGAAAAGAAAGAACGATAGGGAGAAAACATGAGAGAGATACAGATTGAGGAGGGGGGGGGGGCTGAACGACAATTCGAAACGCAATTTGTTTATTTTTTTTTTCAACGACAGGATTAAACGAACAAAATGTTGAGGAGGACGATTTTAATTAATCGGTATGCCGGGATAAACGGACGTAAATAAATGATATGAAAAGAATCTATCGAACGTGATTGAAAGTAAAAAAATCTGTAAAGTTCGAATAGTTTACAAATTTGTGAATATATTTTAAATTGACCGTAGAAAGAGAAAGGGAGAGAGGGGGGGAGAGGGAGAGAGAGAGAATGCTGTAAAAGTGAGAAGAAACAACGTTGCGACCAAGAAAATGAAAAGAAATGGTACCCGTGATTTGTTTTTCACGGAGTGAGAAGAGAAAGAATAAACCAAAATGGGGTAGGGTTGTGTGTGCGTGTGTGAGAGAAACAACAGAAAATTTATAAAGATATACGAATAATCTAGATACCAGATTACGAGATGACATACTCCATGCCTTATATAGAGTTATCTAAGCCTAAGTAGATGTATCTAATTAGTCGTATTAACTGATATCGATTAAGAAAATGCAGTGGTCGACAAAGAATCGAGGAATCGAATATACACGCTGCGTATAGATCGATTCCTATAGTGAAATTTTTTATAAATCGTGCAGATTTTATCGTTTTATCTTATAAACTGAACGAAATAGGTTGCAATTTCCTCCATAAAATATTTTTCTACCTATTGTTAATAAAATATCTTTTACACGACTATTTGTTAATTTGTTAAGTTGTTCGGAACTTGTTTGCGCAGCTAATTTAGTAATTTGTAATGTCTTTTTTATCCGCGGTTTTCTCAAATATTTTATTCATTGAAATATCAAACTTACATTTGTATTTCGAAACAATAACGAGACCATTTTCCATCAGAAAGGAAGGGAGAAAGAATGGGTTCAATGAAAAATATGTACGGTCTTTTAGAGAAATATTTTCATTGGAGATTTATAGTAAACGAAGGCACGATGGGGTGAAATATTTATATACTTTTAGATTCCAATAGTTGTTTGGAAGAATCGTCAATTTGGATAAACGAAAAAATTCATGCGATTGGCGAGCACATTGTTGACCAAGCTTTTTTCTTAATCAACTTACACTCCCAATTAGAGTGGAGAATGGCGCTGAATAACTGAAAAAGAACATCGACACTTTGCCAATGTTTCGATGAAAAAGAATTTTTGTGAAACTTTTTAAATTTTTGTCAATTGTAATGTCTGTTTAACGCGATACAAGTACGTGCTTATGAAAATAATTCATTTTCCTACGTCCTTAAAAGAAGGAATTTCGCCGATTTTTCTTTCACATCATGTAAAGTCGCTCGTTACCCATTACCTTTCTAAATAATTGCTTCTTAAATATTTTCGATGGAACAAAAATGAATAAATTTGTCGTACTGTTCATTGGAAGTCGAACTGAAAAAGGAAATGAATTATAAAACCCGAAGGGTTCAGTCGAATATGATAACGATTAATTAGTATCTGTTTCGTGTATTAATTGAAAATTAATCACAGATAATAATTGAACACGAGCCAAGTGATATATTACTAATTGTATTTCATACTAATGATTTATTTCCCCAAAGAATGATTTCTACATAGTTACCGTGTGATAAAGCAGATAGAAGTAATAAATATTTATTTACTATAAAGCTGTTTATTTATACGAAAGAAATATTCTAAAATCCTATTCTGTATTCATTAATTTATTTCTGCAATAATTACTAAATAGTTCTCTGATAAACACTTAATCGCAATAACATTTAAATGCCTGTTCGGGATAAGTCGTTAACACAGAAAGGAAAAAAATACAAATTTATTCCAATATGTATACAAATAACCAAATGATCATATGCGAGTAAGTGATCGCCGATTTATTCTTATTATTTTATTGTGTCAACCAAGCATCAACGAAATAAAAATTGTCCCTGATAACTTTAATACTCATCTTCATGAGTAGTTGAGTGTACAGGAAAAATCGTTGAATACTTTCTCTTATATGTGAAATGCGATTGGATTACTTGTCGGAGAAGGAAATGGAAAGCTACCACTGGTTTCTATAAAGAAAAATAATGTAATATATTAAGGAATACGTAGACATTCTGGCAATGAGTGTTCATTCGCATGTAGGTCCCTGTATATGAACAATATTCACCGACGCTTCTCAACCGTGCAGCAAAACTAATTTCAGTACTGCAATTTAAAAAAGCACACACGCACATTCACAGCTACCTAAAAATTAATTTCCTTGTTATCAGAAGAGTTGTTGGTTGGGAAATCTTTATTCGACACCCAGCGTGTGCTGTTCGGTTGCTTGTGTTACCAAGTGGAACAAAAATTTGAAAAGCCAGTTGCAATTGAATCGATGAGATCGCAAGTCACTCTTGCTCAGTACTTTCCGAGAACGGGAAAGGGGTATCTGTTTAACAAAATTAATGACAGTCATATTGTTTCCCAAAATTTTGTGAATGGGCTTTATTTGAACTTTTCTAATTTGTTATTTCCGTTCTTACACAAAATCAGTACAACAAAAATGATCTAACGTGATTTTATTTGAATATAACTTTATAAACGTGTCCCGATTTTGCACCCATTTTAACTTACTTATATCTATAAGTGATTTGTTCTGTTCCTGCACTCAAATAATATATTTAAATCTGAACAATGTGACCCAGTGCATAACTCAACATCTGCGAACAAAAATTTGTTTCCCATCTCCTCACCGATACAAATATAAAACTGTACAAAACCAATTCTATCTTAATCAGAAGATTCGTTGATCGAGGAACGCTAATGCTAATTCTGGTGCTTATATTACAGATAAAGCGATAAATTGTCTCTGGAAAAATTGTAATCTAAAAAGCCAATTGCAATGACAAAATCGAGAACAATTCTCGAAACTCATTTAAGTAAAGTGATATAATGAAAGCAGTTTTGCAGACGGGTTGAAGGTAGTCGCAACGTTTACGTCACATGGGGAAATTGTCGAGAAAAGTTGATCGCTGATGCAGAGTCTTAGTTTCCACCAATGAATCGAACTTTTCCATGTGGTAAGCATAGGCACGGGAAATTAAAATGTAACCAATAATCCGGTGGTCCCACGATTTGGCAACGCTAAAATTAAATCAACGAGAACAGGAACAGCATAAGTGAATTTTGAGTAACTTATCTATGACAAGAAAGAGTTATTTGTTGAACAAATTTGTAACAATAATATTTTTCCAAAATATTCCTGCATGTGATCTATGCTATTTTTGCAGTAGTGTAATACCTTGAAACGTGGGCAACATAATTTGGTTAACAAGTAACTTCCGCCGTTTCTGATCTCGCCGATTCCATTGGACTGCAAACGTTGCAAGATATTTCGCGAACATAATGTTAGAACAATTATATAATATATTATATAATATAATTATAAGTAGGGAATATTTTGCAATTATGGCAGTGGAGCGATATATTGTATTTATGAATAACTCGTATACGTAGACATATTCTGTCTCGCCTATCGTGCAAAGCAACGAAGTGCCGCTAAAGTTAATCGTTTGCAACGAAAATTTGTAGAACTCCATGGAAAAGATTACGGTTGCTCGTACAGTTAGCCATGTGAGAAAACGGATAAACTTGAAGTGATGGCAATACCGATGGTCCTCTCTCGAAAACTATCAAAAAATTGTATAAGAGAATACCGAGAGAAGTGTCCGCGGTTGTGATAAGCTATTAGTTAAGTTACTATTAGTTAATTTACTAATTGATTATTTAGATAATCGACCTAACTGGTTAGTGCGGCTTAATTGTCCTGACTTGTTGTTTGTCATTTCTTTTATTCTTTCCTGTGTTATTTTTAATAAATTCACGGATTATTTTGTTTAAAGGCCTCTGTTTATTTATTTGTCCCCGATTATCGTTCCTTTTCGACTTCCTCGAACCTGCTCCCGAACAATGAAACATTCAATAATTGGAACAAACGTTTAAATAAATCAGCGGTGGAATCTTATTTACGGAATACGGCATTACGTTTAATTTGTAAGTGACGCACACTTGTTTATGTACGCGTATGAATCCAGCAGTTTTCATCATCATTTTTTAGCGCATATAGTGCAACAGCAATAGCAGTATCATTTAGACTACGGATGTTTATGAACATAATGTGCGCAAAAAAATATATCCCATTTACGCACGTAAAACATTGAATAATATACACAATATACAGTATTCAGGATGGTTTACAAATCGGATGACGCGATATTTGTAAAATGTTTAAAAATATACAGGATGGTCAACGAAACAATCGTCACGATATTTATTGTACTATATAACTATAGCTGGTTCTAATAGATTCCTTTGATTGAATAAACTTGGATATTATATTACATTAGATTTAAATTAGATTATTATATTACATGATTGATTATCATACAACTACAAAAAACTTGTATTATTCTAACAATAAGTTCGGTCCAAATTATAATGATAGGGGCATCCTGTCATGTTATTGATACCGTGTTTTCAAAGCCAGTATATGACTAGGAAAATATAAGGTACTGATTAAGAATCGCACAGTGAATCACCGGTTTATTATGAAGAAACCAAATTGCGTGTGGTTCCAAACATTTTGCTTTAAATTATTAGAGTAGAAAGCCCTCGTGGCCAATTTGTAAAGCACTCTGTGCATTTCCTCGTTTTTTGCAAAGGATCTAATACATTATATGTAGTTTGCTGTTGCAGGGAATCACAAACAGCTTCCCTATATTTTACTTTGATAATTGTTGACGTTTCCCTACAAAAATAAGTTTGTACGCTGGAAACGATCGTTCCACGTCATAAGATACATACAATCGGGGCGTATTTGAAGTTAAAGTAGCGTGTTGATACATTTTTCTTAAGACAGGAATTTTGTGAACTAGGAATGTGATGCATTAGTTGTTTTTTCAGCACGCCATTTCAGAGTGAGATAAATATATGTACATGAAAGACGCAAAATGAACAGCGCTAGATACATCTATTGCATCAGTCGAGTATGAAACATGTTCGCGCTGATATGTATTTGGCCTATTATTATTATAAAGTAGAGAGTTATGTTTGCAAGTGATTTTTATTAGAAATTCAGTGCTCATTATTCAGTGACGCAATCAAAATGGTATCAATGCATCACATTAGTGAAATTAATAAATCAATGTTAACATCGTAGTGTAATTTTGTATTAACGCCACATTCTATTTACAGTTTGTTTCATTAAAACATTTGCCATTTTTTGTAGCATTTTGTTGCAGTTAGCACGGTAATATTTCCCACACGGACTCTAACTGCTCTGGGGTCCATTATTAGCTATGTTATCGTTAATAATTGTAAATATAGATTGGAATGGTAGATAATTGTTTTCGTTGTACCCTTATATAAACGAAGGAAGTGAAGTCTTTTGAGTTTGTTATCGAATCATGCAATACTTGAAAGATGTTCAAGTTCATGTAGTGTGGTGTGTAGTGTGTAGTGTAACACGATTCTTAAGTAACTCATTATACTTCATTATATTCTTGCGTAAAAATACAGCTCTACTTCTTTCTGAAATTAATTAATGGAGATATTTATTGCAAGAATGCGTGGTTCGATATCTCGAGCAAAATATCTTGGATACGTATCATTTTATCAACCATATTTGTATGAAAATTCTGCGCACTACGTAAATTTGAGGGCGGTGCGATATATATTTCCAGCACTGTATGTGCATATGTTATTTAATTGAAATACGCAGAACATATGCGATATGCGATATGCGATATGCGATATGCGATATGCGATATGCAAAACGTACAACATAACAGTTGCATTTTATGTATCTTCGCATGATGAGTCATATTTTCATGTTAACCTTACACTTTAAAAAATCATATTTATATAAACATACCCAGTTTAATTATTACAAAGAGCAGACTCGCAAAGTTTCCAAACACTGTTTTGTCCAATATAGTTCACAGAGTCTCATTTCGCGACTAAATTGTGGCAATCAGATTTGTCTGGTCGATGCTCATTGTATGTGAATTTAATAGCTTCTGTGCTTCTCTTTGAAAGCTGCTACGAATTGCTTCGAGTTTCGATAGTAATCGGAAAGCTTTGATCTAAGAACTGTAGTAGGGTATCGAGTTAACAGAAACAAGGGTCTCTGACGAATTCTATAGTGGTTCCAAAGTCCCCAAGCTTCTATGAAATATGTATGCCATCTTTTTAACGAAGGTCGTGCTGCCGAAAAGGTAGCCAGAAAGAGAGTTTTGTGCATCATAAATGACAATCTGTGAAAAGCCACACTATGGTCGAGCCTGACGTTTCGACGACGACGCTAAGTCAATCGTGCAAACGATTGATTGGTGCAAAGTATGTTTGAACAAATTAAAGCTTCGAAAAAGCGCTCTGATTTTCTTCACAGTTCGATAAATAGAAAGTACAAAGAATTTAATTGAAAAGGTAATATACACAGTTAGACTGGGAAGCGTGATTTGATTTTTTACATGAAGCCCACTTGTTTCGATGTACAGTTTGTAATATTTTAAAAGTCCCTAAAAGGCTAGGAAAAAACGTTTTTAGGATGGCGTTTAGATGGTCGGTCTTAGCAGTTCTTTGAATTCTTCAAATAGACTGATAAAGTTTATCCTTCGTCGATATTAAGACTTTTGGAAATAAGAAAAAGTATGCGGGGGCTGAATCCGTCGAATAGGATGGAACAGTGACGGTATTGAAGCTTCATTTTCAATTGATACTTGGACGTCGACAGCTAGGTACGTTTCCAAACGATTTGAAATTGATTGAAATATTAATTATTGTTTGCGCGCCACAGCGTCTTAGAATTAGTGGACTGTATGTAGGATGTTGAATATATTTTGGAGGATAGGCAAGTCCTGGGGCGAGTGCGGGCTGGACTATTGCATGAATGTCTACGATTGTGCAATATAATAAATATTCATGTACAATAATGCTTGACGAATGCATAGTGCCTAGATTGAACGCAAGTATACTACTTGAGTCCCAATTGAATGTAGAGTACATATGAAACTGTTGAGTGTACTGCTTGAGTGAAATTGATTTCAGTACTAGTCAAGCGTACTACACCATTGAAATTGTTCGGTGTACGTACTAACGCGGTACAAGTTTGTCGAGTACTTAAAGACCAAAGTGGAAACTACTTGCAAGATTCAGCTTGGTTTTCATGTTTGAAAGAATACGATACATTTTATAATTTTGCCGATGGATCTTGCGCACATGCTTACGGGGTACTCTAGCGTCGAGGATTTTATCATTGGCCTCTTCTTTTAGGATATTCTTTGCGATTTAAGACTTCACAAATATTCGTATATTTTTAGTTACATCCCCTATACTTAATCTCTGTTTTGTTCTAAGCATGTATGTATTACTATCTTACAACTACGGCATTAATAATTTTACTCTGTATTATTATTTCCGATAGCAACCGGAATATATGTATATTAGTTGTTAGCAATAAGTTAATTAGTAGTGAGTAGTAATATTTGCTTGCATTGTTTGGAAGATCACAGATTCATTGGTTATGTATTGATACGATGATTGACAGTTTCTCCCAATTTGTTTATTATGCATATTTAAGTTACTATCTTGATCGACTTGCTAGTCAAATCATTTGGAAACGTACTTTCACATTGCTACTAGCTTACCAACTTCAAACGTAAATCTACCAATACTATCAAAATAAGTCTCAAATCTGTTACTAACATGGCTGCGCAATTGTTAGCAGCTGCTTTTGATCCAAAAATATGACTTACCATTGTTAGGTGTGCGCCGGTGTATCGATCTTCATACAACGAATCAAGTTCAGCGTGTCACAAACGAATCAAAGCCGAACAACGAAAACAATAAAAGTTTTCTGAAACAGCGAGGCAATTGTTTCTGGTGTTAACACCTGCAAAGCGTGATAGGTATTTTTAACAACTGAACGTGCAAGTTGCGTCAATTCGGAACAACTGCAAAGATGAAAAGTAATTGCATTGAATGCTGGCCAAAAGTTTTGGGCTACCAGACATGTCAAGCTTAAAAGCAATATTATAATTGATTCATCATTTTAATTTGACAATTTCAGATATAATCCAAGTTAGAGCATATTGAAAGGAAGTAAAGTGCTGTAGAAGTTATTTTCTGTAAACCTCCCGTAGATTGGAATAGAGGGGCAGGTAGGGTAATAAGACTTCACTATGGTCCCCTTCAATCAAACACTAACTTTATTGATATAAAACGTCGACACACGACAATTCTCAACGAGCAACGAGTCTCACACGATGCTCACGATACGACTCTCTTATAACTCTCCCTTAACTCTTCCTCGCGCACGCATCATGCACTCTTAGTTTCTCTCTCATTCTATTCCTCATTCGCTCTCACTCATTTAGGATGCACACTGAAGACATTCCTTGGCGACAGTGAGTCGCGTCCACCCGAATCCTTGGCCCGAAACTTTTGGTCAGCAGTGTACATATTTGTCGAGTGTGTGTAAAAAAGATATGAGGCACCTATCATCATTTTTTCACAAACTTTTACTGTACAATGTAAATTATTCAATTTGAATAAAAATAAAGCCATGGATAATACGGCACAAAACAAAATATGTAATGTTTAGCGAAATTCGTTAATGATGTCATAAGCTTTTGCCAAGCATTCGCTTCCTAATATTTTTTTTTTCACGATACAATGCAGATGTGGAACGAGGATCCCCTCGGGAATATTTAATTTTAGTTTACTCTATTATCAGAAGTACGACCAAACAAAAAACAATATTCGTGCGATTCCATAGACTTCTCAATTCCTGCGTCAGGGGATTAGAAAATAGTCATCTCGAGAACTTTCCAGACAAACTGTATTGTGCGAACTTTTACCATACTCACAGGAGGATATTATTGTGTATAAAGGACGGAAATGTTACGTACAGTCGGCCCCAAAAATATTAAGACACCGGTATTACTTTGTCTGTTAAGCTTTACATTTTGAGTAATTGAATCACTACGATTTCCTGCGATCACCTATACCAAAGCTTCATTGTTGGAATCAAGCGTTTGGGAATCAGTTCCTCTTTCTTCTTCCATCGCGTTGTTGCCAATAAACATCAAGTACTTTCATCCGGAAAAATCACAGTGTCCTACCATTTAGTTTCTTTCGATATAATGTTCCTCGCATATCGGAATTTATTTTTCCCACTTATGGAATGGACGTACGGTTTCTTCCTGGCTATTCTACGAGCTCTTCGTCCAAATCCTTTCCGAGTCTTGGGACACCCACTCTAGGATACTTTTTAGTTTGTAATCTAGAGTCGATTCTATCTTAATCATGATATTACATACGGAACATTCGGCTAATTTAAAAAATTCCAAATTACTCTTGCAATACGTCAAGAGCTGGATATTTCTCCTAATTAGTCTCATTCTGAATTTGACGCACAATTTATGAACCACAGAGCTAATAGAGCAACGACAGATAACAAAAATGGTTGGAAAAAAATAATTCATAGCATGCCGAACCATTTGGGCAAGGCAAGTTATTAAAAGTACAGGGTATCCGATAAAATATTAAAGAATTATACCGGAGGTATTATTTTTATTTTATAACATGAACTAATCATTCTCTTGCACTGCAACGAGACTATATATATATGTGTATAAAAAACCAATCCTTTTGGCATTTGCAGATTCTCTATACCTAGTTTAACCTCATTCGATACATTTTTGTACATAATTCTCTCATAACTTCAAATGTAAGGCATGAAGCTCAAAATTATACCGGTGTCCCAATTGCACGTACGCCACGACACACCGTTCCATGAATGTTATGTCAACACATAATGCCTTATCATGTCGTAGCAAATGTTACTGTTGCTCGATACCACGATAAACGGTCACTTTTTTTGGATTTCAGAAAATTTCTTATCCAAATTTGGAATACATACGTACATATATGTACATTATTAGATCCTGTATTCGCATAGCTTTCTCTTATTCAGTAGGTGACTGTATGGGAAATTGTTTTTGAATGAAAAATCACTGCCAGAAGGAAATTGTACATATTCATATATTTGAACGACATCGTAGTTTGTATTATATTGTTATAAACAGTATTTTACATATAATAAAGTATTATTATCCAATAGTCATTTAAATAATTTAATAGGGTAGATTATTTTATTTGTAATGAAGTAGTACTATAAATTCACATTGCTTGTTATAAAATCGTTTTAAGTCGTTTGGCAAAAAGTTGAATAAAAGTGGTACAAAGAAAATCTAGCAATTGACGAACACTTTTGTACCTAATATAAGGGACCAAACTATTTAATTATGTTTCTCTTAACGAAAAGTCCTTTCTCTTTTGCTAATAACCCGTACAAAAAGTTCTAATTAGTGAAAATAATTTAATATCGTATAAACTTTTTGTAATATCCTTCACTTTATTTCTAACGAAATTTTTCAACAATTTCGATGAATAAAATACATAGCTACATATATCGTTTTCCACGTATGTACCTCTACCTTCCAGGATTTCATTTCGTATTTTATATACACGCTTGGCGCCGATGTATTATCGTTTTTTCAATTTTCATGATCTCCACGTTGTGTTAACCTCATTTTCCCCCGTATTTGAGAGGAAATTTCACGTTTCGTTCAATTCGCGATATCATTCGCATCGATTCCCATCTTGCTCTAAATATTACTATTGTTATTATTATTAATTTAATATATTCCATATTTTTCGTTCTGTTGTTTTCCAAATTGTATTACATATTTGCCTGAATGAATTTCACCAAATGTTGCTTGCGACATAATTGCTTATCACTTTAACTATAGAGACCAGCAAAAGTTTCACGTACTTGATTATTCTCCATTTTTCCTTAACATAATATTAAGTAAAACTACTGTTGTGTTATTCAGCGCCATTTCTTACGGTACCCCAAGTCAATGCACGAAACAACAGCAATAAAAACGATTCATATGCGGTCACTACCCAATATTGTTAGCGATAGTTACGAATAATTAATCGAGCTGTGAACGTCTAGTAAACGAAATTAACGAAGCGAATAATCATTAAATTAACTTCAATTCGAGCTCTTCTGCTTTCGGTCGAACGTTTTGTTATTCGAAAGCACAAATTCCAGGCTCAGTTTACTTTATATACTTACAATTATTTTTCTACCACCTTCGGTAATGGACGAGAGATCGTAATTTATAATTGCAATAAGTTATATCTATATGTTCTGTCAAGGAACAATCCTAATCACTTTAAAATCGCTTCGCGAATTTCCTTTCTTATTCGTTTTCCCAAAAATTGTAGTTCTTCTATTGTCTTTCGATAACAGTGTCGAGACGGGAATCTACCAAAGTTGTCAATAGTTTAAGTTGTAGTTGTCGTCTAAATGAAATTATACAGGAGGAAGCAAGGTTTTTCCAAAGGAGTAACGTTTGTTAATGATAAAACCGTGACCCTTCGTTTTTTATCACGTTAACAAAGCTACAGTTGCGTTAAAGATAAAGAAGAACAACAATAGCAAAGCTCGTGGAGTAATCGTTCAATACGACGATACCAGGTAATTGTGATAAAAAGAGGAAAAGCGTAACGCTGGAAAAGACGAAGATTACCAATTAATTAGCTAAATAACGAACTCATAGATGTAGGTAGTTTTTTTAGATGAACATGAGAATAAAGTACAGGGAATATTTATACATACATGTGCGTACAAGAAAAAAATAAATAAAATTATAGTTGCACACGGGCATGTGTAAAGTAAATGAAAGGGGACGAGATTTTATCCACGAAGCAAACAAGTGATTAATATAATTCATTAAGGACTGCATTAATCGATACACAATTAGAGAACATTAGAGAGGTATATACTGTACGATGAATTCATTTAATATTAGAATAATTATTATATCGATTAATAATCGAGTGCGTACATATGCGTGTATACATTAACAGCAGCAACATAAATGTACTTGTATACATAAATAATAATATTATTATTATTATTACAATTATTATTATATATTATACATACAAATATATTATATTGTATACACACTAGTGAATGTTCAATGTTGAAATAAAATGCATATACGTTGTTTACAACATATAAGTCTACTGAGTTTAACAAACCTATATCCTTTACCCTTTATCAGTAACAAAGATATTCGTACAATTTTGATACTTTTCTGTTAATATTGTCTGTCAATATACATGATCGAGTATGGCAATTAATTTCTCATCACTATTGTCTGCATATAGTGTAATATACAGGGTGACCCAAGACTCAGGGAACATCGAGGATTGACAAATAGCTGGGGTGCATGTAAGCAACTTTTTCCTTGGTAATAATGTTATATATAGTTTCGTTTTTGAGTTATTAACGAAAAACGCTGGCCAAGGAGAGCGCTCAGGTGCGAACCGATCACTTGCGGTAGGTCGTGATGCGTCGGAAGCGAGTGCGAACGTTTAAGCTGCCAGAGCCATGCTGCTAACCGGCCGAGCAACATGAATCGTACAAACGCAGAATATTACAAAATGTTCAAACGTAGGAACAATAAATTGTTTTTAAGTACCCCCACATTTCACAGTGGCAAGTGAAGTTATCGTGAAGTGAAGTGATCGTGCAAGGATACTAAGCCGGCCGTAACATCAGCTGTTGAGCGTTGCCTAGGTCAGGATTCACACAATGTTAGGCAGGATAATTCGTGAATGAATGGATAAGTTTAACTAGCTTTTCCAAACATTAGTTATGCGAATCGTTTTTCTTAAAACATATTCTATCCACCTGAAAACGTACTGATAAAAAAAAAGAATTTTTGTCATAAGTAATAAAACACTTCATTCCTTTCGGATAATGAATAAACGTATCGAACACGGTTATTACACGACTTATTAGTGCATTTCTTATTCACGAATAATGAATAATTCCACATTATTCTTAATTAAGACGATGTAACATTTGCCGCATGCTTTCCTCGGTACCCTCGATGCCCCCATCACGACCTACCGCAAGTGATCGGTTCCACCACAACGCACAGTGGGGTATTTGGCCCCAAAAACCGGACAAAAGTCAATTTTCAAAGTTTTGCGAAAGACAACCATTTTTGTTGTGAGATAGTTAAATATGTGAGGAACAATGTACCAATTTTTGTTTTCTGATTTATGAACTCAGGGAGCAGCATTTTTCGTCGAAAGTTAGCAATTTTGATGGCACGCGTTTCTCTCTTAACCATTCTCTAAAACATCATTGCTTATTAGCGATTTATGAATCTTTTAAGGAATTTGTGTAAATTCTTCCGTTATGGAAGCTTTTAAGGTAGGTATACACTATACTTTCCAACAAATTTTACACTTTTAGCACATATATTTATGTACTTTTCTTTACGGTTACAAGATTTCATTAACGATTTTGTTATAGTATTGAACGTCATTGAAAGCTCGTTCTGGTGGCATTGCATTCGATAAAGGTTTGTGATAACAATGCAACAAAAATTGGTTCCGGTTTCGTCCGGTTTCACGTTTTATAGTTAATTTATGTTATATGTATAGGGTAACTGTTTGGTTGCAAGAACCGATCATATCGACGGCCTTCGTTACCAGACAAACTTTTTTATGATCGGGTTTTCCTGAACTTGTCATAAAGCAACTCCCAAAAAGTAATGATTACTGTATTGGCATTTAAGACGTTAATGTTACGCTGCATTTAGTCGAAATAGGGTCGCCTGAGAGTACGCACCAAATTGACCAAATCTACTATTGACCCTATTTCTCAAGGGGTTTGAACAGTCTTAAAAAAAAATGTTTTAAATAAAAGCTAAATGGTATTCAGACATCTACGAACTTCAATACAGTAATGCCTTGATCGACGCGAAAGATTTCTACACCATGCAAGCGAAAAGTTTATCCCCACTACTGCGGGGTATACCCCTTGAGGCGTCATAAGTTCACTTGGCGATCAGTGTAACGCGATCCGGGCTCGGGTATATCGGTGAGCTAATACTAATTCAACGATGAAACTTTGCTATTTCTCATCCTTTTCTTATGAAACTTTTGCATAGCATAGCCGACATTTTTCTGATTAAAATGACACCAAACACGATATAATTTGGACTATACTTACTGCCTTAATTGACAATAATAAGTTTCAACCGCAGAAAAGGATAGCTAGTGAAAAGAAAAGAGAAACTGCGATCGTGGCAATCGGCAAAGATTAAAGGCCCAGTACACGGTTTAACATACCAACTTATTACCGTTAATTAAGGCAGTAAGTATAGTCCAAATTATATCGTGTTTGGTGTCATTTTAATCAGAAAATTGTCAGCTATCCTATGTAAAAATTTCATAAGAAAAGGATGAGAAATAAAAAAGTTTTATCTTCGCATTAGTGTTGTTTCACCGAAGCGCTGGATATTGTTTCTTGGCTTGGCTGCTCGGTCCTCTTTCTTTACTCGCTGTCCTTTTCTACGTTCGACGCTGTCGACAAATTTCAAACAATGTAGGAACATTAGGAATTAGTAGGAATTATAAAAAATTAAGTTATAATGTTGTAAAATAATGTTAAAATTTATATTTAATTTCATAACATTGTAGCTGACGTTAAGGCGATTTCAATGACCATCTACATTATAACATTGAGCCTATAAACAACGCTACAATATTTTTGTCCGGTTTTTCGGGCCAAATACCTCACGTTGCAACGTGACGCCAGGCCCGCCATCAATTAGAGAAGGCCTCACGGAACTTTGACTGTGACACCGCAAGGACCTTTTGGTCCATGCGGCAGTCTTGCACAGATCTTCGAACGAACACATTGCATTTTTAAGCCTGTACCGCCTTAAGGGCCCCGACTCCATGCGCCATGAACTGTGTGCGTGCACTCACACAAACAAAGGAAAGCATGCACGTATACGCCATGCGCGAGAGAGAGGCTCGATTTCATAGATTTGTGGCGGCGATAAGCCGGCGCCACGTCTCCGCCTTAGGTGTAAGGCAAAACCGTGGTATGACGGGAAGTATCGAATGTAGCGTGAGGTGCGAATGAGAAGTGTTAGTGGAGATGTCGAACGAATGTTTATCTCTGGGAACGAGCGAATGCTTTCTGGGAATGCACGAGAAGCTTTGAGTGCATGGTGACCCGTTGTCGACCTGTGACACGTGGCAAGGGTGTGTGTGTCGGTGTGGGTCCGAATGAGTGAGAACGAATGAGGGATAGAACGAGAGAGAAGCTGCAAGTGAGAGAATATATGGAGCGAATGATGCGTGCGAGAATCAGTGTATGGACAGAGTTCAAGAAGAGTCTTGGTTAAAGACTGGAGGATAATAAAGCTAATATCAAGTATTGAATGGGAAGTTATTCCATTCCCTATCACCATATCCCACATTGGTGACCCCGACGTGATGTGATCACGCAGCAGCAGCGCACGACTTTGGATGGTGGACGACGCCGAGCGGAAAAGACGTTCGAAGCGACTTAACGCGCGATGGCTACCGACTTCGATCAACGTTCATTACCCTAGAGCAGGCACGCGCTCCCCGCGGCAAGCGGGTTCCAGGGCGAAGGCGGTAGTGTGCATCGACGTCGCGAATCGAGGAACGGCCAGCAGACCTTGGGGATAACTTCGAAATATCTCGTTATCACTGGTGGGGGAGTGATGTGGGGGCACTTCCCACATACACCGCTAGGGGACAAGCACGATGAGCACGACGATGCAGCTCCCGAAAGTGGTTGTATAGGTCCGCGGGACCATATATACAACCTCCGACCATTCCCTTCTATCCCTGTGTCTAAGGCAGGGCCTGCTAGTACGCCTTACTGATGAGTCCGCTAGCAGGCCTAGGACGAAACGCAACTTCTCCCCCTTCCTCTTTCTTTTCCCGTCGTACCTCCTCCCACCATCTGTACGACGGTCCGTCGACTACCGCAACCCCCCTCAGATTCGATTTTTCTTCTCTATAATTTCATTAATGAAACTTTCACGGGTACACCACACACGGGTAGACTTCACCACAGCCCGAGTCATTCGTTTGAACGCCAATAAATTCAGCATTCGTTCAGGAGAACGTTATTTATGAAACTGGCAAGCTTGAGACAGACATCGATGTAGGCAACAAGATGGCTGCAGCATCTTGACACACGTCACATTTCGCCAATATTGAACGATTTAATGGTTTATTCACTGCTTACACACCCCACCTAGTTTCCTTGAACTAGCACAAAATCACATAAATTCGATTTTTCACACTCTATCACTTCTGGAAAGCGGTGAATCGATTCTACGATTTGCACGCATCCGACGTGAGAATAGTTCAATGATTCTCCGTCTGTGGCGTTTATGGCACATTTTAGTTAATTTGGCCAGGTTATCGTCAGAGTCGATAAAAATACATATCAGTCGGTAAATGTAAGTTATAATTTTACACCACGAACGGCGATTCATACGTGAATACCTAATGCGCAAACACAGACGCAAGTAAAACATAGTTGCCGGCACGTAGCAAGACCTCTCTGACGCTGTTGCCACATATCTTACAATGTATAACCATCAGCAAATGAATCGGTTCCAGCAGAGATTTTGATTCGAGCCGTTGCAAAAACTTTTTTTTAGGTTCGAACCCCCTCAAGTTCATTTTTTCTACATAATTTTTTTCAAGTTACTAACTACATGTGAATTATATATATTTATTAACCCTTATGTTATCAACCAGGTACCCATGTACCCATGTAATTGCCGATATTTTTAGGCGTTCTATGCACATAAACATGAACCAGTTGTTAAATAATATGATTTATTTATTTATTAAATTTCAATAATAAACAATTCCTTGGACAATTTCGAAATATTGCTATAGTATTTACGTGTTTATCACAAATAGGACGGTCGAAATTGTTGCAAGGCTTTCGTGTTTTTCGTCGTTTCTTTTTGTGATCAGCCTGACACATATAACAGAATCCGACAACTCTTTTTCTGAAGTATAATGAATTTCATTTATTTCTAATTTACTGTTTCTCATGCTTTGTATTGCTTTGTATTTTTATTTGTAACGATCCTGACCTATCTTAACAATTTTATGCTAGGCAATTGTTTCCACACGGATACGACCCACGCACACCTCTGACGGGCCATGACCGTTTGCACTACAATGAGGCCTATGTACGTCAATGTGTGTCTCGCATCCGTGTGGAAACAAGTGCGAATCAGATCTTTATCGATCGCCGGGACGTGCGTTTCGTAGCATAAAATTGTTAAGATAGGTCAGGATTGGTACAATGACCAACGGCCAAGGACCCACTTTCGTCGAAGCTGGTTACTTCGTGAACGAAAGGATATGTTTATTTACCTATCTTTTTTTAACATTAATTATCCAAACATTGTTTTAATAAGTAATAAAGTACCTTATACGTTTCGGATAAGGAATAAAAGTATGGAACAGTTAATAAACGGCTTGATAATTAAATTGTTATTCGTGAATAACGAATCATTACACATTATTATTAATTTAATATGAATAAAACGTTCTATTGTTAAACATATTAATATTGTTTCATAAATCTGTTTTGTTCAACATGACCAAGGAATCTCTTTCATTTACATTGTTCATTAGATTTGTAAAAAAAAATAAATGTGTGTTCTACAAGAAAGCCAAAATAGTAGTAAAACATACCACTGTTTGAAACGGTAGTACGAAAAGCGCTCGAACGAAGGAAGACCCTCAACTGGTCGACTCAAATTTTAATGTCCTTTTGCAGGTTGATAATACAAAAGCTCCTGATGGTATACGTAAAATATTATGTGTAGTTATTCATAAACTTTAATGATATTAGCAATTAAAGTTATATACCTTCTATGTGAGGCCATATCTTATATAAATAGGGAATAATTCTATAGAAGATTGGTATCCAAGTGAGATGGTGTATGTCTTTTGTCGTAGAGGTTCCGGATTCGATTCCCGGTGAATTGACATTATTTTTTTTTAAATGGTTTCATTTTAACAACAGTGTGCACGTTTCCGAATGATAAATAGTTCTTTTAAAATGTTAATAACTTTGAAACACTATTTCTTTAAAATACGTTTTAGTGAACATGCGGTCAACACTGTTTATGATTAGATTGTAGAAAACCTAGTATATTTATTAAACCAGTGTATTTTTTGAAGCGTAGCGAAACGTTTATTGTGTTTGCGTGGTGTCGCACTTTCCTGTGTTTCAATTACATGTATGACAACTATCATCCAGAAACGTGCACAGTGTCGCAAAAATGAAACCACAAATAAAAAAAAAATTAATTAATCGGAAATCGAACCTGGAACCTCTACGGCACAAGCCATAAACCATCTCACTTGGCTACCAATCTTCTCGAGCATCCTTCTCTATTTATAGAAGATATGGCCTCACATAGAAGGTACGTAACTTTAATTGTTAATATCATTAAAGTTTATGAATAACTACACATAATATTTAACGTAGACCATCAGGATCCTGTGTATTATCAACCTGCAAAAGGAAATTAAAATCCGAGTCGACCAGTTGAGAGTCTTCCTAGTATGTTCAGATTTACATATGTATATTAAATTTAAATATTTAAAAAATGTTTTTAAAATATTTATTAGGAAATAGTGATCATTGTCATATAGTTCGAAATTAGAAAAAAATTAATGCAAAAAAAGATATACCCGAGGGGGATCGAACCTACCAAAGCGTTCAGAAGCTATGGCTATGTCCGGCAGGAATCAAAATCTCGGCTCGAGCCGATTCATTTTGCTGGTGGCCAGGATTGTAACAGATGTGACAACAGTGCGATAGAACCCCCAAATTATGTGATTTGGCAACTATGGCCTCCCACTCTCCGTTTATAATTCTGCCTAATGACATTAGATGTCACACCGTCAGTTTATAATTCTGTATAATTACTTTAGATGTCACTCCGTCAAATGTCGAATCTGCAAATTTTTTGTTTGCACTAACGCCCGTTTCTTTGTAATGGCGCTTAGATCGATTCGGAGTTGACCCCAAAGGAGTCGGGGCCCTTAACGTAATACATCTTCTTTTTACACCATCATCCCGTTCCTCCCGTGGAAACGTATAATCAACGTTCATTAATTCCTCTTCGAAATAAATTATTCGGACAAGTGATTAAAATGGAAAAGCCGTAAGAGTGCTAATGATGCTAATTTTCAGAGCTCTGAGAAGCATTTGAAACTGTATGAAGATAAATAATCCTGCCTCATCGATGTTTCAAAATTTTCTCACAATATTTAATCTATCCACTTCGAACGATACTGAAGATGATCTCCAAAGAAGTTTTTGCGTATGCACATTGACAAAGACATTTTAGCCCTTTGTTTGATTAAAAAAGTTGGCAATGTTTGAATTTTTTCCAATAGATGTAACTCTACGATGTATCAACAATGGAATAAAAATAAATAGCATGCTCTATCGAGGCGTTTAAATACTACTTTACCCCGATATTTACTTGAAGAAAGCAATGTTCGATGAAGCGAAGAATGAAGTACACATTCGCAATACGAAATGGCAGAAATCAGCAACGCGAAGACGTTTCTAGAAGCAAAGTTTGATTGCCAACAAAACTGAATGGTCAGCATTTTTGCAGTATTCATGGGGTATTTTAAATTACTCTTTGCATTCTTAACACTGCACATTTTCACGAGACCGCGATGAAACGACAAACTCGTCGGTAGATTCGCTTGAACTTTGCTGCTCGTTTAGCTTCTCGATTAATTTTCAATTGAAGCCCTTGTGAAGGACACATTCCTTGGAAAGAGCAGCATGCAAAATATTCAGACACAAAAGTCGTGCCACTTAATATGCATTACCTGTTCATAATTCAACAACTCACTGGCCCTGTCGTGGGTCGTTGAAATTGTCCTTTTATTAACTGCAACATACATAGAAGCAATAAAAATAGTTGTCAGGTTGGTATCTGAAAAAATAAAAAACATGAAACCATTCGTGGAGGCTAGCCTCCGAATACAACATAGTTTATTTAAAACACTTTTTCATATCGTCAAGCAGATCTTCTTGACTCACCCTGTGTATCAATTGATTGCTGCTATAATTAATTTCATTTAATTGAGACAAATATTAATATTAACAATTTCGCCAATCAATTTTTCCATTCCTACATAGGTACCACATATGTATCGAAATGCACAACTTTTATAACAAAATGGTCGTTAAGTAATTAGAATTAGTGTTAAAGTTTCATTCCGGCAAAACGGGGATGCACCAAATTTTTGATCAGACAATATACCTATACTATACCTATAATATACCTAATACAAATATTGAATAAGAGAGAAAACTACTACCGTAATTATTTGAGTGATGCGCTAAATATTCTTTGAAGTAGTGTGTGTACAATGTACAATTTATTCACACTATAAGTCGTCAACCATTTTTCTCATAAATAGTGGACTTGTAAAAGGCATAAAAGGCGATGAAATTTTATTATTTTTATGGCCAATACCGGGACCTGAATACATATTTTATGTGTGAAACATTTTTCACGTATATACACGGTATATTGTATGTAATAATGGTGACGTGAATATTTTTGAAATTGTTAACTATAATTGTTTTTTACAATGCATTATTTTCACCAACCCAGTGTTGCCCGAATTTCTTATATCTGGGGTATTCTAGTGGGACACGCGATTTTTTTCACTATTTTTAGGAATTTTCTTGAGACCTTAGAGAAAGATTTTTTTTGCTGAACTTTTTACTGTGTTTTTGACTACATCTTGAACTGTGATGTAACATTGTTTTGTATTAAAAATGGGAAATAAAGATAACGATACAGCGCACAGAAGTAGATGATTTCCAAAGAAATGGCTTGGTTGGTAACCATGATTCAGCTCATTCCGGTCATCGGAACTAAAAAGTTCAAAAACATTCTGAAATTATATGGCTTTGGTTATCGCAGGTAGCAAATTTTCTTCAAGTGGCAGCAATTTGAAATCGATTTCTCATTTTTTTCTATTTCTGTCGTCTTTTGTGGCCTGTAAAATTAAAACAGCGACAGATCTGCTGAAGATGTGTATAAAAGATTAGTCCCTTTTTGGACCATCGGATCGATTAAGTTGAATTTGAGATATCGTGGTTACCATGTCATAAAACACGGTTTTAAAAAAAACGCAAAAACGTAATATAGCACGTATACACATATTGCTATATGCTTTGCTCGACGCTCAGGTTCGCACTAAAATTTCGGAAACTTGGCTGCCGAGGGTGCACCTGTGCACTATAGACTTCCAGAAAAACAAAATGGACACTTTTGTCAAGACAAATGACTAGTAACTGCCAATGAGTAAGTGTCATAAATAGAAAAATAGTCCAAAGGCCTAGTCCAAAGCTGGATGTTCCGACATCTGTTCCAAGGCCCTCGAGGGTATTCGGATCGATCAAAAGGTTTAGGAATTAATAAGCAACATACATATACATATATTTATATCCTATTTTACATATACACGGTGTCTCCTTAGATATTCAACAATATATGGATAAATCAACATTGTCCATGCTGGTTTCAAGAAGAGGATTAATTGCTTCCCAATTGTAAAGGTACAATTTGTGAATGACATTCTATGTACGTTTTAATCTTCGTGTGATTACTGTAGCTGTGTTCAAAATGCTTTCTGCAACTAAAATATTAGAACCTTGACCAAAAATATTATACCATTCAAATACTTCAGTCAAATACTTATTTAAAATATATCGACACTTGATAGTCATACATGCTTGCCAAATTGAGTACTAAATGGTATCATGACATGCAATAAAATCGATACTATACGTATATGATACAAATACGTAAAATTGAATGTTTTATCTTTGCCTTACGATTTCTGCATTATGGGACGTGCCGGAGATGATTATTTCATTTCTGTATTCGACAACTGCACAGTTTTATGTTATGTCAAAAACTCGAAAATTGTGTTACGTAGGAAGTATTATTTTATTTCTTCCTTCTATTATGCCCTTATTTGGAAATCGAGAGTGCATGCAGTCGAGTCTGCCCCTTCCGCGACGTCGCGATGACGTGACCCTTTGGGGGAATCTTTCCTGACTCCCCTGGAATTTTCCGTGCCCCCACCAGCTTTTTGGTCCGGATTTCGGGTATAAAAAGGGCACGAATTCTGCTCTCGGCGGCTCAGTATTAATCTAACTTCGAGTACGTTCCGTATCGACTATTTTGATATTGTCGCTCAGCGAATTCGGGTTCCGAATCCCCTTTGAGCAATACTAACTTCGGTAAAACTCCGTATGTGTTTCTCCCTCTCCGATTTCGATGATTTTTGAATATGTTGTAGAACTGAGTATCCGAACCAACTTTTTCCTATGCATATAACCGCCGCTCGGCCTTAGTTTTCGAGATATTTGCCAACAAATATAGCTACTACTACATTGAATTTTGTATATACGTGCACACTCGTGACAACAAAACTCTGACTATAGTCAGAGTCAGCGCTTCACATTATGTGAACCCTTGTAATTGGCATTTAACTTTTTGTCAATAAAACAAATTAACTTGATTTTTCTATGTATATACCATGTAACACGGGATGTACAGAAATTTCATATGGCTGATGAATAATAAACAAGTTATTTCGCATATTATTGGCAGTAACCCCATTTCAAAATAGTTCCTTTCTTTCTGAAAAGTGCGATAGTTTTATACAGGGTGTCCCGTAACTACACGAATATCGGGAAATGGGGCCCAGCTGGGGTGATTCTGAACAACTGTTTCCTGGGGCAAAATGTTGGTTGAAGCTTCGTCTTTGAGTTATTACCCAAAAACACTGCCCAATTAAAGTGCCCGTTGTTACGTGGTGGGTAGATTAATTTAATAGACTGGTGTTGGTTAGTTTCACTTTTAATTTCCACTCACGGTATGTTGTGGTAAATACAGCACTTATAATCGAGGAACGAGTGCAATCCTCGAATTGTACTTTACAGAGGAGACACTAATTCTATGCAACTGGAACCTACGAGCGTGGCGGTTCGTAGATAGATTGATTCCCTTTTCCTAGCTACCTCCCTTCTTATATCTGTAGCTTGTTTTTGCGTTTTTGGTAGCGTCGGCATCGCGACCCTTGGATCTTTGGGCCTGGACGAGGGGGAAGTGGTATGACTCGTCGCTGGGTCATACCGTCGGTCCGTGCCCTGACTCATCCCTGTATGTCATCCGTTAAGTTTCAATAACAAACACAGAGAGTCGTCTCTGACACCTAACACCGTAGAGAGCGGGCTCAGGTGTGAATCTCCCTACTGGGCTCGGTCGTGATCGGGAGCAGCGAGAGTATCGAGGGAATCGTACGGCAAATGTTACATCGTCTAAAATTAAGAATAATGTCGGATTTTTAGGTATTCCGTAATAATAAATAAACTCATTATTTTTTTAATTTATCGCGCACGGTCGTAATGAGAATCGTAATGAATAACCAAAAATTCAACATTATTCTTATCTTAAGACGATGTAGCATTTGCCGTACGATTCCCTCTATACCCTCGAGGCCCCCGCGCTCTATATGCGCTCTAATTGGGCAGTGTTTTTGGTTAATAACTCAAAACCGAAGCTTCAAACAACATTTTGGTTAAGGAAAAAGTTATTCAGAATCACCCCAGCTACTCTCATTTGCCGATATTCGTATAGTTATGGGACACCCTGTACACTAAATCCAGATAATTTTAACTTTATCAACCATTGAGAAAAATGATAGTAAGTGTTGAGCGTTGTGGTATGCGACACTTGGAATACGGTATACGTCGGTATACCGTCTCGTTACAAATATTAATTATAGCGAGTCACTATTGAAAAAGCTTAGTAAACCAAGACTCGGTTGGTTTACTGGAGGAGATGGTCTCCTGGTTGGTGTGTTTCTTGGTGTTCAAACTAAGACTGACTTCCTCGTCGAGCGTTTCTTCAAACGTCGACTCGGAAGCGTTTTTTATGCATGCTGATTGGACGTTTCGGAAAATTGTCGAATTACCAATCAGCGTGCTTTGAGGGTGAAGTCACACCTTTCCCTTGCGCCGAGGTGCGGTTTTCGAAGGTGGGTGTGTCCTTGCTACTTGCGGTCGGTTTTTTGGCAATTCAGGGGAAATTCCGAAAGGGTGTCGAAACTTAACCTGGTCGACATCTGCTGAGGATCGACGTCGAGACCCCCTTGGGAATCCACGTTTATGACGCTTGCAATTAACTGTCGAGGTCGTATAAGGTTTTGGCGCTTATTGCTCCTTGGCTTAAGGAAGAGACTATTTCCTCAAAAACAATTTTGTTATTTGCGCGTCATAAATGTGCTAGCCATTTGCACGTGGATGGTTGTTCCATGTACAGATTGCTAGTCCCCCTTTTTGGTACGGTACGAATTTTTATTACCTTCGTTCACAGGTAGGACACGCGAAGAAATTGTTGCTCGTTTATTTCGCGACGCAACAGTAAGATAACCCTATTTTTCATTTTTAAAAATAAAGAACACGAATTTATATTGCAGAAATGCAGGTATATCTGGGTTACTAATGGATTTTATATCACTCGCTTGTGTATACATCTTTGGAACGATATTTTTAAAGAATAGTGCTTCTGAGTTTATCGATTTTCTCCATTTCTTAGTTTAGCTTCTGGGCGGCTCATATAAAATATGACGGAATATATAATTATGATACTATCGATACCAATATCGATTAAGACGTAAATGTAAAGAATTAATACTTTCAACTGGATACCATTTCAAAACCGATAGTCCTTACTACTGGTTAAGTATTCATATGTACTTTCTATGCAATGATAGTTTGCTATTAACAGTGGATACTAATTTAAAAGTATTACGCTCATTATTAGTAGTAAAAGTATCGATAACGATATCCTAATGGTACCGTTCCTTACCTACTACTTTACAAAACGTTTGCAGTATCTAAACGATTGGTGTAATTTTAATAAATGAATTCCAGTATATTTGATATAAAAGAAAAAGCAGAATATAGTAAGGTCGTAATTATTTCATCATTTTCGACATAATTGACTAAGTAACGAGACAAATCCATACTATACATGACATTTTTGTCCAGCATTACCTGCTGAGCACATTGACAAATTTTGTTAGATACCTCACTGAACTGTTCAAACGAATTCAATGGCCAAGACAATAATAGAGCTAACCTTCTTAATTTTATTTAAAAAATAATAACTCTTTTAACACGTTCCATACCACGTGTACCATTTATGGTACAGGCAGACATATATCGACCTTTAGCTGGTTTTAACTGGTAAAATTTGATTTCTTTCTATTACTTTAAGTGGCTACATTTTTGTTAAATATTACGTAATTTTTTTATGCAGTCCGATATTCCGACAAAATTTTTATAATTTGACAACCCTCCGTTAAAGTGAGGATTACCCCTTGGGCAGCGTCTGAACGAAACTCGAACAGTAAGGTGAAACAGTAGAAGTTGTGAGCTTCAATTTGTTCTTCGTTGAAACTAATTTTGATTAATTTTGACAATGTTATGAAAGTGTTACGAGCCGAGGGCTAAGGGGCACAGCTGCGCGAGCCGAGGATCGGTAGTTTAAGAGTTTGTTAGTTACGGACAGCCAGTGCGTATTTCGTCACTGGAAGCCGCGTAGATAGGAAGTGCGTGAACTTGCCGGTGCCTATTACATCACCGGGTGTCACAGGAAGGTAAAGGTTTGCGTGGACAAACCAGTGTGTATTTCATCACTGGGAGCCACAGGATTGTTAGTAAAAATGAACTCGTAACTTATAGCGATACAACTCGAGCGGTTAAAGTGTATCTGCTTGGTGGGAAGTTACTGCTAATGAGTGGTAGAGGAGATTCAATGGGAAAATGCGTATATTTTCTACTCTTTGCTTATTCTACAGTCTGATTGTAAACTACAAAACTCACATTTCTCAATCTGTGCGGATTGGAAATGTACACTGCCCAACGACAAGGCGTGACGATATACCGTAAAATAAGTATGACGTCTTTAAGAAATGAACTGTATAAGAATTTAGTAATATTTGCTCGAAGGGGACTCGAAACCCGATCTCGCTGAGCAACAATATCAAAATAGTCGATACGGAACGTACTCGAAGCTAGATTGATACTGAACCGCCGAGAGCAGAATTCGTGCCCTTTTTATACCCGAAATCCGGACCAAAAAGCTGGTGGGGGCACGGAAAATTCCAAGGGAGTCCGGAAAGATTCCCCCAAAGGGTCACGTCATCGCGACGTCGCGGAAGGGGCAGACTCGACTGCATGCACCCTCGATTTCCAAATAAGGGCATCATAGAAGGAAGAAATGAAATAATACTTCCTACGTAACAAAAGATTAAAGTAAACTTTTATTAAACTTTTCACTGGCGCTCGAGTCGTGCCACAAATTTGTCCAGTAATGCATTACAGTAATGTCTCGATTAGTGTACCTTGCTCGGGACCGAATGTAAACATTAATCGTCTGCAGACACGATTCTCGAGCGAGTTCGGGTCCCCTTTGATGTTGGGGCAACGGTGACTCGAGGCAACAACTAAGAAAGAAGCAAGTTTAAATACCCGTTTACGTGAGACAACACTACCACGATCAAAATCTAATATTAAAAATGTTCATTTTTGGTCCGATTTAAATAAAATTTTTCCCAAGTGCTCGTTACAATCTCCTGATTAAAATGATACCAGACACGATATGGTTTGGACAATTTTTACTTATCACGGTATTAATAATTTTGTTCTCCTTTATTATTGTTTTCAATAACAACTAGAATATGTGTATATTAGTTAATAGAAATAAGGTAATTAAGGAATGCTATATTTAGATAATGGCAAAATATTGTTGTATCGAGAATTATTCTCGTTCCAGTGACATTACATTCGGTGTTCATAAGAGTTTATAATTTTTACTGATAAGAGATTATAAGAATTTATATCTACTTTTTAGATAAAAAAACTACGCAGAGAAGAGAGCTGGGCCATTTATAGTATCAATAATAATAAGTAAATATATGTAAGAATCAAAACCACAGGAGGAACGGGGTGAAGGTGTAAAAAAATAAGATGTATTCCGTTAAGGTGGTACAGGCTTAAAAATGCAATGTTGTCGCTCGAAGGTCTGTGCAAGACTGCCGCATGGACCGGAAGGTCCTTGCGTCGACACAGTCCAAATTCCGTAGGGCCTTATCTAATTTATGGCGGGCCTGGCGCCACGTTGTCCGGACTCGACGTCGTCGTGCTCGCCTTAGGGGTACCTCTCCGCAAGCGCTACGCCTCGTACGTGGAGCGGTGTCAGATTTTCTAACATATATGTATATATTATTGGACATGGCTTTATTAAATAAATCTTCTCGTTGGTGATTTTATAATATACTTTATTAACCACGCAGTGGGAGTGACTTCTTTACTATCGCAATGGTCTGAAGGAACTAACAGCATCCAAATTAACGGACTGACCTAAAGTATAGACGACTAATCTCGTGTGCGTGCGGGGCCTTATCGCCTCTTATATAAACAACAGATCAAACCTTATAAACAGGAAGAAAAGGAACAGTATAAGGCATCCCCTTTCACACGAGAATGAAACGTTCAGTTTTGTATTGATTTTTATTGAAAAATCTAACATACATGTATAGTTCCAAAATATATGATTCTAGCTGTTATCGAAAACAATTGTAAGACGAATAAATGAAGAAATCGCACAATTCGTCTACGATAACAAGTATAACTATTTATGTATTAATACAATGGTTAGGTTACAATCGGGGAGAAAGCGCGTCTGCGGTCCCACGATGCAGTCCCTTCGAGGGTCCGTTTTACGACCCCGAAATGTTTACGGGTCCCGCTCGCCTATCGGCCTCGTAGTGACATTTGCCAGATCAGTAAGCGAGGCGCTCCAAAGCCTCGGGTTTTCTTACATTCTTTTGTCCAACTTGTGAAAAACCCTTACCGAAATCGTTAATAATAACTCGGTCATATTTTCGTCTGCTCATTCTCTGTGTACTATAAGTAACGTTTCTACTGATTTTGGTCTTGAAATGGATTCTTTTTTCGATAATTACGCTACTAATATTTTTTCGTTCTTTTTAGAAAATGTTCCACAGCTTCGTTTGCAATTCTGTAAGACTACTATTTCTCTTTATTCAGAACTGTACAGAATAAGTCGTTCTACTGGACTGCTGTCAGGTCTGTTTCCTTAGGCGATCGATGCAAGAATGCCCGTTGCATCGTGATCGCCAAAAAGGACACGTTCCTTGGGTTTTTTCCCAGCGCCATGGCTTCAAGGGCCTCGGTCATGTATTCCCCTCGGCCTACGGTGTCCTGTCGGTACGCGCGGCATCGGGCCCTGCGTTGACGTACGCCAGATGCCCAGCTAAGGCGCTCGCAGCCGAAATCTCTTACAAGAGATAGAAATGAACACTAATCGTAGACACAATTTTGAACACTATGTAGTCGAGACATTACTGTATTACATAAAGTTATTGAATTATTTCATTTAAACAGAACAAAGAAATGGACGCAGCCGACCATGAAATAAACTTTTTAAATTGTTTTCCTGAACATTTATGTAAAACAAAAAGTACGCAAAGTGTCTGCATTTCTAACCTTCCAGGGGCCGTCTTCTTTAATCCTTTCAGGTACAATGGACGAAGAATATTTTAGATTCGCTGGTAGAAAATAATAATTGAATTTTGTTGTTCGATGCAGTTTTTGGACTATTATAGAACAATTCCAAAATAGAAATGGTACAGAAATTGTACCAAAAAGGTAAAATGTTGAATTCATATCACATTAATGAATTCGTCACGATAATCGTTTTCATTTGATTTAAAGAAAGTCATAGCAATCAATATAAAACTTATCTCGTATCGTCGTTATTACGTTAAAATTGCTGTAACTGCAACGAAATGTAAACCATTGCATTTCGCACAAAAAATAACATTTTTTCCTGTTCCGCATACTTCTCTCGCGATTCTACTATGCGGAGAAAAACGTCGCATACCCTTCATGTATTTGTATTACATAGCATAAAGCGATGTAAGTCTGGCAGGACAAAGCGAAAAGTTTAATGTTTGCATCGAAAATGCGAAAAGGACTCTGCTGCCAATGCGGAATACAGAAAATTATAATAATTGAATTATTATCATCGTAACAAGCAGGATATACGAGGAGAGTAATCGTTGCAGAGGTTCACTGGAATGCAGATAAGTATAAAATGAAAAAAGAAAAATTTGAACAAATAATATTATAAGCAATATGCAATAATATAAAAGGATGTATTTACACCTTAATTGAAGGACATTAAATACTTTTAGGAAACGTTGACAAACATTATATAAAATCAATATAAAATTATTTATAATTAGGTAAAGGTATGTGATGTATACATATTGCCTAAAATATCAAACGGGGTCCTGTCTTCAGTGCTATGAAAATAGGAAGTTTGGAGGAGTCAGAAAAGCATAGGTTACAAAGTGTAAGTGGTGCAATGAGAAAGTTTGGTCTGCAGCGCAAGAAAAGTGTGGGTATAAAAATTTGAAAGGACGTAGAGAAAAATATATGCCGGTAATTTCACGGGTATCGACTTCCTTGCGTCAAATAAATCGAACCCGCTGTCGTCGTTGGGACATTTTAATTCAAAGGAGAGACAACCGATCGATTCTGCGAAGATAATAAATTAACTCGACGAAATTTGTTCCCCGCCAACTCGCACATCTGCTTTACCGTTCAACAGCTTCCATCCTCTTGTTATCTTCGCTATCCAAATATCCCTGTATGCAAAATTTCAGCACACGCTTCTATCCTTTATGCCTTCTGTTGATGGAACGCCAAAATTATTTGTCTTCTTTTCATTGTTCTATTAATCATTGCAATTGTAACCTTGAAATGGTAAATGTTTTAAATGCCAAAAGTGAACGTTCTCAATTATTGTTATTTTGTTTTTTTATTATTTTATTTGTTGTCTTTATCAGTGTAGGGTTTATAAAATAATTATTATTATATTACTATTTTTAGTAGATCCAACCCTTCCATATCACGGTTAACTCATACCACGTTATAAGAAACTCAGAATTAGTACATCGAAATGAAATTAATTCGTGCTGCGCTGCATAGAAACCATGTTAAGTGAAACCCAAAAGTAAGTACATACTACATACAAATCAGGAGAGATCAACTTTCTTTTGAACCGTTTCATTTTTTTATTTTTGTCAGAAATTATGCAATTCTGGGATTAGAAATTATTTTCATATAAATGTCACTATTTTTCGATAACAGTAAATAAAGAATATTACCGAAAGTATTGTGCTGTGTTGTCTAACTATAGTAACACAAATTAAGCGAGTAAAATGCATTCTAAACCACAGTCTTGATACGCCTCCAATTCCCCAGGCAGCGACAGCGGCTGTAGCCGTTCTGTAGCGCAATTTTTATTCCACGTTATATGGAAACCGTGTTATGGGAGAGTTTACTGTATTGTTATTACTAGAAGAATTATTTTATTTTATCATTTGAACTCCACAGTTACATGAGATTCTGGGCATGTCCCTTGGATGCCATTTTTCAGCCGTAAATAGTTTCAAGTACGATAAAATTGAATCGACGAGATTAGAAACAACGTGAGTAACAATTTTTTTTTAGTTGAGTTATACAAATCAACAATATTATTAATTCAGTCGTTCATTTAGACCCCTACTTAATTCGTGTTCTAACCTTGTTAGTGAAATACTCGTCTTTATTACGTCGTCGATAAACGTTAGAAGTCGTAGGCAAGCGGATAGTATTTTCGCCGCGGCAGGTATAACCTACAGAGTAGTCTACTTGACCGCCAACAATCGTTCGCGTTGCACTGTCTACCTGGACTTGACAAGGGCAAGTTTCAGCGCCAGACGGGAGTAATAATCATAAAACACAGATACGAATTAATATATTGTTTTTTTTTCAATGCAGACCCACCACGGTTGTTTGCAAACACCAGCAAATTAGACAGGCATCGTTCCGAAATGGTGGAGTAACACCTAATTCTTGAAACCTACTTCGAATACGATACGAAGTTTTCATTTATCCAAGATCCATGCATGCTTTTACTACTTCTATCCAACGACTCCAACGTCCTTTCTCTAACACCTATCCGCTTCCTGATAGGTGACTTGTTGACAAAACCTACCGGAGCACAATCTTGCCGATGTGCTAATTCCTAAATGGCCTTGGTAGTATAACCAATACTGCTGAAACTAACGCCACTACGAGAGCGAGTGGCAAATCGAATATTTACAGGAGCTGCACACCATACGCAAGTGGCACACTGCAGATTCTTCGATCTACGAAGAAAGGTAACATGGAGTCGTAAGAGAAAGAACGCTATTCATCCCCTCGTGCAACCCTGGACGAGTGATCGTCATCGCCCAAGCAGCAGAGGATGACAAACACAGCATGCCTACCACAAAACGCATCACTCCTTCCGATGGAGACTAATTGTATATTAGATTTCCTTGCATATTATACACAACCTATACTGTACAAATGTTCAAACAAGAATTGTAACATTTTAATGTTAACCTAGGCCTTAGTAGAGACATAACACGCATTCGACCGTACTGTAAACTTGTATAATTGTACACATACGCTAATTGACAGCGCAGAACATACGACTAGGATAGACTAAGTATAATTATTGTATCTTTCAACTACACGGTGTAGATATCTTATTTTGAACACAACCGTTCAAGGGGGGCGGTATGTTACGTCGTAAAGGCCTCCGTAAGAAATGGGATGTCGAGCGCGCGGTCCTCAGCCCCCGGTCAAGGGATTATCGCGAACGAAGCAGCTAGCATTGCTCGTCTGCTTACTCGATAGATTCATAAACACCGTAATTTACAAAAAGGCGGCTAGCAATCGGCACAAGGAAAACCTTCCACGTGCAGATGGCTAGCACGTTTATGACGCGCAAGTAATAAGACTGTTTTTGAGGAAATCGTTTTATATCTTTAATCCAGAAGCTACACGCCTTCAGGTTACCCACGACCACAACAGTCAATTGCATGTGTGATAAACGTGGACTTCCAAAGGGGCCTCGGAGCTGCTCCCAACATACATCTGGCAGCTCATGTTTGGACACCCTGGCGATAAGTCCCCTGCATTGCTAAATTGATGGCACACTTACCTCCTAGAAACGCGCTTCGAGCGCTAAGGAAGGGTGCGGCTACACGTACAAAACACGCTGATTGGTATTTAGTAATTTTTCCTAATATCCAATCAGCGTGTAGAAGATTACTTCGGAGTCGACGTTTCGACAAACGTTCGACAACGAAACTAGTTCCATTCCGACTACCCTCAAGACAAGAACAGTTTGCTCTTGAGTTACTATCGCTTTACCTCAGAAGCCAAGATTGAGCCTTACAACTTCGATCTTGTCACTTCTCTCAGGATCGGGCCTTACAACCTCGATTCTGAACGTGCGCAAGCCGAGTCTTGAACCTTAACACAGCGACGGAAGAAGGGCTCCGGAGTTTGATTTACGACCATTCTTCGTTATTCTCGTCGTGACCTAAGTTACGAATTTCGTGACCGATACGACACCACACCCAGGTCACGGTTTAACATACCAACTTATTACCGTTAATTAAGGCAGTAATTTAATAATTTAATAATTAATTTAATAATTTATAGTCCAAATTATATCGTGTTTGGTATCATTTTAATCAGGTAAATGTCAGCTATGCTATGTAAAAGGTTCATAAGAAAAGGATGAGAAATAAAAAAAGTTTTACCTTTGCATTAGTGTTATTTCACCGATACGTTGGATATTGTTTTTTGGCTTGGCTGCTCGGTCCTCTTTCGTTACTCGCTGTCCTTTTCTACGTTCGACGCTGTCGGCAAATTTCAAACAATGTAGGAACTACTCCATGGAAGTGAACGTTCAGACCCGAGGCTTTCGCTTGGATCAAGACTGTATTATGGTATTTAACAATATTTTCTTACACTTTTATTATTAACGCAATGCGAATGCTCTATTTCTCTTTGTTCTCATATACATATATGTGTCGGATCGGAGGCTTCCATTAATACTAGAACTACCGATAGATTTTGGTACCATTTACATAGCATACGTCAGACAGATTAAGAACACGAAAGTCGTTGAATGAACATTTAATAGAGATAAATTGCTACAACGGTACCTACATATATGTATATTAATAATTCTAACGCAGAAAATCAGAAACAAGATACTTTAACTTGCTTGGTAGTTCTAGTGTTAAAAAAACGAGGTTAAGGGGCTGTAGCGTAGATAGACTGATGACCACTGTCTAGAAATACGAAGATCTCGGGTTCGATTCGCGAAGCCTACATATCTGTACATACGAAAGTTATCCAAGTAATTTACAATATTTTCCAAACAAATGTCATATATTGCTAATTGTCCCGTTCTTGAAACTAATTTTTCCAATTAATTAAAAAGCATCTGCACAATCTGCGGAGACATCTAAATTTCGATTGGCGGAAGTTGCCAAACTATTATAATAAACAACGGCAACCCTGGACGCCTAATTTAAGAGTTTATTATCTGCTGTTGAAAATATTAAACTAAGCAGTTTATAATTTAATCTGTGGAACGGAAATACGGTAGGTGTATGCAAGATCTCCACCTGGTACTGTACGTGTCGAGTAAATGTTAATATTGATGCTCAATTAACGCTGGCCAAAAGCAACATTGCTCGAGGAATATTTCTATTTTTATTTTAAACATCCGTGTATTATGTTCTTTAAAGTGTAAATTTATTTTTGGACAATTATGTATTGATTTATCTTCGTACTTGTTGGGGTGCGATATTAGAATTATAAGGCCACCGGGTTTCCTAAAATACTTTAAGTTATTTATTGTGAACCGCTATTGCCTTCTGCAGCTGCGGGCCGAATATCTACAAACTTGTGCAGCTCATTTTCTGAGGATTAGATTAGTTAGTTGAACGTGTGGACTGCGTGCGAGTCGCCGCAGGTCAATCGCTACCCGAAGGTGACCGGTAGACACCTTGTGGCGGCAGGCGGTACACCGGTAGGCGGCTTGTTTCCATTTCCAGTGTCTTTTGTAATCAATTGGCGACTTCTTTCGCCACCTCTCGAAAATTCCTGCGTCGAAAATTCTAATAAATAAACCAATACATACATCACGCCCATCTCCAAGCTTTTTCGAATCTTTGGCGAGTAGGAATAATTTTAACGAATTCTCATCAATTGTTTTAACATCGTCGACAGTTGCTTATCATCGTCGACTATTTGTTGAACAGGTCACTGTCACGCCAGCTAAGCATACCTCCCCGGAGCTAGACGTGCAATTGTTTCGGGTGAATCGAAATCCGGATTCATCACCAACTGGCACGCAAGCCGCACAACATGCACAAACCGTATTTATTTACCTGGAGACATTTATCTGCGATAAATCTGTCATGTGCCTGAAATCTTTCTTATGGGACAAACTAGTCAGCGCTTTTAATGAACAATGAAGCAAGTGCATTCTTAAGACAAGGGAGAAGGAAAGGCAATACGACCCTCGCAATATTAAGAAACACGTGCATACAGCATTCATGGTTTGCTGAGAAACTTAACAGCAAGATCTCACAGTAGGTGCGTGGATTAATGAAAGAAAGAAGGTATCTACTGTTTTCATATAAAAGCAGTATGATTATATTTTTACGACTTCTTTTTGCATGTATAAGACAGAACGTTCTATGCGGAATGAAAAAAGATAACATTTTAAATAAGCGCACGAATAACTTTCTGACACGGAAATTGTACACTTTTCTGCAGAGGAACATTTTTTTTATATCATGGCTGGTGTAAACAGGTGATAAAGTAGGAAACATGGAGGGAATGCACGACGAAGAAATAAGCCTGTAAAATACATTACACTGCTATATAATGTATGAAAAATATGTTTAAAAAATGCAGTATTATTCATATTGTTACGAGCCGGGGCTGTGGGCAACGCCTTGACCGGCGAGGGTGATATAACCCAAGGAATACGGTTGAGAATTTATTAGTAAGGTGCACGGACGAACCCGATGCGAAATCGGGAAGCCGCTGGGATATGTGTAGCGAGGACGAACCCGATGCGAAATCGGGAGCCTCAGGAATAGAGTCAAGCGCGGACGAACCTGATGCGAAATCAGGGAGCCGCAGGAGGGTGAAACGTCGTGGACGAACCCGATGCGAAATCGGGGAGCCGCTGGGATATGTATAGCGAGGACGAACCCGATGCAAAATCGGGGAGCCGCTGGGATATGTGTAGCGAGGACGAACCCGATGCGAAATCGGGGAGCCTCAGGAATAGAGTCAAGCGTGGACGAACCCGATGCGAAATCGTGGAGCCTCAGGAATAGAGTCAAGCGTCGACGAACCCGATGCGAAATCGGGGAGCCTCAGGAATAGAGTCAAGCGCGGACGAACCTGATGCGAAATCAGGGAGCCGCAGGAGGGTGAAACGTCGTGGACGAACCCGATGCGAAATCGGGGAGCCGCTGGGATATGTGTAGCGAGGACGAACCCGATGCGAAATCGGGGAGCCTCAGGAATAGAGTCAAGCGTGGACGAACCCGATGCGAAATCGGGGAGCCTCAGGAATAGAGTCAAGCGTGGACGAACCCGATGCGAAATCGGGGAGCCTCAGGAATAGAGTCAAGCGTGGACGAACTCGATGCGAAATCGGGGAGCCTCAGGAATAGAGTCAAGCGCGGACGAACCTGATGCGAAATCAGGGAGCCGCAGGAGGGTGAAACGTCGTGGACGAACCCGATGCGAAATCGGGGAGCCGCTGGGATATGTGTAGCGAGGACGAACCCGATGCGAAATCGGGGAGCCTCAGGAATAGAGTCAAGCGTGGACGAACCCGATGCGAAATCGGGGAGCCTCAGGAATAGAGTCAAGCGTGGACGAACCCGATGCGAAATCGGGGAGCCTCAGGAATAGAGTCAAGCGTGGACGAACCCGATGCGAAATCGGGGAGCCTCAGGAATAGAGTCAAGCGTGGACGAACCCGATGCGAAATCGGGGAGCCTCAGGAATAGAGTCAAGCGTGGACGAACCCGATGCGAAATCGGGGAGCCTCAGGAATAGAGTCAAGCGTGGACGAACTCGATGCGAAATCGGGGAGCCTCAGGAATAGAGTCAAGCGCGGACGAACCTGATGCGAAATCAGGGAGCCGCAGGAGGGTGAAACGTCGTGGACGAACCCGATGCGAAATCGGGGAGCCGCTGGGATATGTGTAGCGAGGACGAACCCGATGCGAAATCGGGGAGCCTCAGGAATAGAGTCAAGCGTGGACGAACCCGATGCGAAATCGGGGAGCCTCAGGAATAGAGTCAAGCGTGGACGAACCCGATGCGAAATTGGGGAGCCTCAGGAATAGAGTCAAGCGTGGACGAACCCGATGCGAAATCAGGGAGCCGCAGGAGGGTGAAACGTCGTGGACGAACCCGATGCGAAATCGGGGAGCCGCTGGGATATGTGTAGCGAGGACGAACCCGATGCGAAATCGGGGAGCCTCAGGAATAGAGTCAAGCGTGGACGAACCCGATGCGAAATCGGGGAGCCTCAGGTATAGAGTCAAGCGTGGACGAACCCGATGCGAAATCGGGGAGCCTCAGGAATAGAGTCAAGCGTGGACGAACCCGATGCGAAATCGGGGCGCCGCAGGAGGGTGAAACGTCGTGGACGAACCCGATGCGAAATCGGGGAGCCTCAGGAATAGAGTCAAGCGTGGACGAACCCGATGCGAAATCGGGGAGCCTCAGGAATAGAGTCAAGCGCGGACGAACCCGATGCGAAATCGGGGAGCCTCAGGTATAGAGTCAAGCGTGGACGAACCCGATGCGAAATCGGGGAGCCTCAGGAATAGAGTCAAGCGTGGACGAACCCGATGCGAAATCGGGGCGCCGCAGGAGGGTGAAACGTCGTGGACGAACCCGATGCGAAATCGGGGAGCCTCAGGAATAGAGTCAAGCGTGGACGAACCCGATGCGAAATCGGGGAGCCTCAGGAATAGAGTCAAGCGTGGACGAACCCGATGCGAAATCGGGGAGCCGCAGGAGGGTCAAACGTCGTGGACGAACCCGATGCGAAATCGGGGAGCCTCAGGAATTGAGTCAAGCGTGGACGAACCCGATGCGAAATCGGGGGGCCTCAGGAATAGAGTCAAGCGTGGACGAACCCGATGCGAAATCGGGGAGCCTCAGGAATAGAGTCAAGCGCGGACGAACCTGATGCGAAATCAGGGAGCCGCAGGAGCGTGAAACGTCGTGGACGAACCCGATGCGAAATCGGGGAGCCGCTGGGATATGTGTAGCGAGGACGAACCCGATGCGAAATCGGGGAGCCTCAGGAATAGAGTCAAGCGTGGACGAACCCGATGCGAAATCGGGGAGCCTCAGGAATAGAGTCAAGCGTGGACGAACCCGATGCGAAATCGGGGAGCCTCAGGAATAGAGTCAAGCGTGGACGAACTCGATGCGAAATCGGGGAGCCTCAGGAATAGAGTCAAGCGCGGACGAACCTGATGCGAAATCAGGGAGCCGCAGGAGGGTGAAACGTCGTGGACGAACCCGATGCGAAATCGGGGAGCCGCTGGGATATGTGTAGCGAGGACGAACCCGATGCGAAATCGGGGAGCCTCAGGAATAGAGTCAAGCGTGGACGAACCCGATGCGAAATCGGGGAGCCTCAGGAATAGAGTCAAGCGTGGACGAACCCGATGCGAAATCGGGGAGCCTCAGGAATAGAGTCAAGCGTGGACGAACCCGATGCGAAATCGGGGAGCCTCAGGAATAGAGTCAAGCGTGGACGAACCCGATGCGAAATCGGGGAGCCTCAGGAATAGAGTCAAGCGTGGACGAACCCGATGCGAAATCGGGGAGCCTCAGGAATAGAGTCAAGCGTGGACGAACTCGATGCGAAATCGGGGAGCCTCAGGAATAGAGTCAAGCGCGGACGAACCTGATGCGAAATCAGGGAGCCGCAGGAGGGTGAAACGTCGTGGACGAACCCGATGCGAAATCGGGGAGCCGCTGGGATATGTGTAGCGAGGACGAACCCGATGCGAAATCGGGGAGCCTCAGGAATAGAGTCAAGCGTGGACGAACCCGATGCGAAATCGGGGAGCCTCAGGAATAGAGTCAAGCGTGGACGAACCCGATGCGAAATTGGGGAGCCTCAGGAATAGAGTCAAGCGTGGACGAACCCGATGCGAAATCAGGGAGCCGCAGGAGGGTGAAACGTCGTGGACGAACCCGATGCGAAATCGGGGAGCCGCTGGGATATGTGTAGCGAGGACGAACCCGATGCGAAATCGGGGAGCCTCAGGAATAGAGTCAAGCGTGGACGAACCCGATGCGAAATCGGGGAGCCTCAGGTATAGAGTCAAGCGTGGACGAACCCGATGCGAAATCGGGGAGCCTCAGGAATAGAGTCAAGCGTGGACGAACCCGATGCGAAATCGGGGCGCCGCAGGAGGGTGAAACGTCGTGGACGAACCCGATGCGAAATCGGGGAGCCTCAGGAATAGAGTCAAGCGTGGACGAACCCGATGCGAAATCGGGGAGCCTCAGGAATAGAGTCAAGCGCGGACGAACCCGATGCGAAATCGGGGAGCCTCAGGTATAGAGTCAAGCGTGGACGAACCCGATGCGAAATCGGGGAGCCTCAGGAATAGAGTCAAGCGTGGACGAACCCGATGCGAAATCGGGGCGCCGCAGGAGGGTGAAACGTCGTGGACGAACCCGATGCGAAATCGGGGAGCCTCAGGAATAGAGTCAAGCGTGGACGAACCCGATGCGAAATCGGGGAGCCTCAGGAATAGAGTCAAGCGTGGACGAACCCGATGCGAAATCGGGGAGCCGCAGGAGGGTCAAACGTCGTGGACGAACCCGATGCGAAATCGGGGAGCCTCAGGAATTGAGTCAAGCGTGGACGAACCCGATGCGAAATCGGGGGGCCTCAGGAATAGAGTCAAGCGTGGACGAACCCGATGCGAAATCGGGGAGCCTCAGGAATAGAGTCAAGCGCGGACGAACCTGATGCGAAATCAGGGAGCCGCAGGAGCGTGAAACGTCGTGGACGAACCCGATGCGAAATCGGGGAGCCGCTGGGATATGTGTAGCGAGGACGAACCCGATGCGAAATCGGGGAGCCTCAGGAATAGAGTCAAGCGTGGACGAACCCGATGCGAAATCGGGGAGCCTCAGGAATAGAGTCAAGCGTGGACGAACCCGATGCGAAATCGGGGAGCCTCAGGAATAGAGTCAAGCGTGGACGAACCCGATGCGAAATCAGGGAGCCGCAGGAGGGTGAAACGTCGTGGACGAACCCGATGCGAAATCGGGGAGCCGCTGGGATATGTGTAGCGAGGACGAACCCGATGCGAAATCGGGGAGCCTCAGGAATAGAGTCAAGCGTGGACGAACCCGATGCGAAATCGGGGAGCCTCAGGAATAGGGTCAAGCGTGGACGAACCCGATGCGAAATCGGGGAGCCTCAGGAATAGAGTCAAGCGCGGACGAACCTGATGCGAAATCAGGGAGCCGCAGGAGGGTGAAACGTCGTGGACGAACCCGATGCGAAATCGGGGAGCCGCTGGGATATGTGTAGCGAGGACGAACCCGATGCGAAATCGGGGAGCCTCAGGAATAGAGTCAAGCGTGGACGAACCCGATGCGAAATCGGGGAGCCTCAGGAATAGAGTCAAGCGTGGACGAACCCGATGCGAAATCGGGGGGCCTCAGGAATAGAGTCAAGCGTGGACGAACCCGATGCGAAATCGGGGAGCCTCAGGAATAGAGTCAAGCGTGGACGAACCCGATGCGAAATCGGGGAGCCTCAGGAATAGAGTCAAGCGCGGACGAACCCGATGCGAAATCGGGGAGCCTCAGGTATAGAGTCAAGCGTGGACGAACCCGATGCGAAATCGGGGAGCCTCAGGAATAGAGTCAAGCGTGGACGAACCCGATGCGAAATCGGGGCGCCGCAGGAGGGTGAAACGTCGTGGACGAACCCGATGCGAAATCGGGGAGCCTCAGGAATAGAGTCAAGCGTGGACGAACCCGATGCGAAATCGGGGCGCCGCAGGAGGGTGAAACGTCGTGGACGAACCCGATGCGAAATCGGGGAGCCTCAGGAATAGAGTCAAGCGTGGACGAACCCGATGCGAAATCGGGGAGCCTCAGGAATAGAGTCAAGCGCGGACGAACCTGATGCGAAATCAGGGAGCCGCAGGAGCGTGAAACGTCGTGGACGAACCCGATGCGAAATCGGGGAGCCGCTGGGATATGTGTAGCGAGGACGAACCCGATGCGAAATCGGGGAGCCTCAGGAATAGAGTCAAGCGTGGACGAACCCGATGCGAAATCGGGGAGCCTCAGGAATAGAGTCAAGCGTGGACGAACCCGATGCGAAATCGGGGAGCCTCAGGAATAGAGTCAAGCGCGGACGAACCTGATGCGAAATCAGGGAGCCGCAGGAGGGTGAAACGTCGTGGACGAACCCGATGCGAAATCGGGCAGCCGCTGGGATATGTGTAGCGAGGACGAACCCGATGCGAAATCGGGGAGCCTCAGGAATAGAGTCAAGCGTAGACGAACCCGATGCGAAATCGGGGAGCCTCAGGAATAGAGTCAAGCGTGGACGAACCCGATGCGAAATCGGGGAGCCTCAGGAATAGAGTCAAGCGCGGACGAACCTGATGCGAAATCAGGGAGCCGCAGGAGGGTGAAACGTCGTGGACGAACCCGATGCGAAATCGGGGAGCCTCAGGAATAGAGTCAAGCGTGGACGAACCCGATGCGAAATTGGGGAGCCTCAGGAATAGAGTCAAGCGTGGACGAACCCGATGCGAAATCGGGGAGCCTCAGGAATAGAGTCAAGCGTGGACGAACCCGATGCGAAATCGGGGAGCCTCAGGAATAGAGTCAAGCGTGGACGAACCCGATGCGAAATCGGGGAGCCTCAGGAATAGAGTCAAGCGCGGACGAACCCGATGCGAAATCGGGGAGCCTCAGGAATAGAGTCAAGCGTGGACGAACCCGATGCGAAATCGGGGAGCCTCAGGAATAGAGTCAAGCGTGGACGAACCCGATGCGAAATCGGGGAGCCTCAGGAATAGAGTCAAGCGCGGACGAACCTGATGCGAAATCAGGGAGCCGCAGGAGCGTGAAACGTCGTGGACGAACCCGATGCGAAATCGGGGAGCCGCTGGGATATGTGTAGCGAGGACGAACCCGATGCGAAATCGGGGAGCCTCAGGAATAGAGTCAAGCGTGGACGAACCCGATGCGAAATCGGGGAGCCTCAGGAATAGAGTCAAGCGCGGACGAACCTGATGCGAAATCAGGGAGCCGCAGGAGGGTGAAACGTCGTGGACGAACCCGATGCGAAATCGGGGAGCCTCAGGAATAGAGTCAAGCGTGGACGAACCCGATGCGAAATTGGGGAGCCTCAGGAATAGAGTCAAGCGTGGACGAACCCGATGCGAAATCGGGGAGCCTCAGGAATAGAGTCAAGCGTGGACGAACCCGATGCGAAATCGGGGAGCCTCAGGAATAGAGTCAAGCGTGGACGAACCCGATGCGAAATCGGGGAGCCTCAGGAATAGAGTCAAGCGCGGACGAACCCGATGCGAAATCGGGGAGCCTCAGGGATAGAGTCAAGCGTGGACGAACCCGATGCGAAATCGGGGAGCCTCAGGAATAGAGTCAAGCGTGGACGAACCCGATGCGAAATCGGGGAGCCTCAGGAATAGAGTCAAGCGTGGACGAACCCGATGCGAAATCGGGGAGCCTCAGGAATAGAGTCAAGCGCGGACGAACCTGATGCGAAATCAGGGAGCCGCAGTAGCGTGAAACGTCGTGGACGAACCCGATGCGAAATCGGAGAGCCGCTGGGATATGTGTAGCGAGGACGAACCCGATGCGAAATCGGGGAGCCGCTGGGATATGTGTAGCGAGGACGAACCCGATGCGAAATCGGGGAGCCTCAGGAATAGAGTCAAGCGTAGACGAATCCGATGCGAAATCGGGGAGCCTCAGGAATAGAGTCAAGCGTGGACGAACCCGATGCGAAATCGGGGAGCCTCGGGAATAGAGTCAAGCGCGGACGAACCTGATGCGAAATCAGGGAGCCGCAGGAGGGTGAAACGTCGTGGACGAAGCCGATGCGAAATCGGGGAGCCTCAGGAATAGAGTCAAGCGCGGACGAACCTGATGCGAAATCGGGGAGCCTCAGGAATAGAGTCAAGCGCGGAAGAACCTGATGCGAAATCAGGGAGCCGCAGGAGGGTGAAACGTCGTGGACGAACCCGATGCGAAATCGGGCAGCCGCTGGGATATGTGTAGCGAGGACGAACCCGATGCGAAATCGGGGAGCCTCAGGAATAGAGTCAAGCGCGGACGAACCTGATGCGAAATCGGGGAGCCTCAGGAATAGAGTCAAGCGCGGACGAACCTGATGCGAAATCAGGGAGCCGCAGGAGGGTGAAACGTCGTGGACGAACCCGATGCGAAATCGGGCAGCCGCTGGGATATGTGTAGCGAGGACGAACCCGATGCGAAATCGGGGAGCCTCAGGAATAGAGTCAAGCGTGGACGAACCCGATGCGAAATCGGGGAGCCTCAGGAATAGAGTCAAGCGCGGACGAACCTGATGCGAAATCAGGGAGCCGCAGGAGGGTGAAACGTCGTGGACGAAGCCGATGCGAAATCGGGGAGCCGCTGGGATATGTGTAGCGAGGACGAACCCGATGCGAAATCGGGGAGCCGCTGGGATATGTGTAGCGAGGACGAACCCGATGCGAAATCGGGGAGCCGCTGGGATATGTGTAGCGAGGACGAACCCGATGCGAAATCGGGGAGCCTCAGGAATAGAGTCAAGCGTGGACGAACCCGATGCGAAATCGGGGAGCCTCAGGAATAGAGTCAAGCGCGGACGAACCTGATGCGAAATCAGGGAGCCGCAGGAGGGTGAAACGTCGTGGACGAACCCGATGCGAAATCGGGGAGCCGCTGGGATATGTGTAGCGAGGACGAACCCGATGCGAAATCGGGGAGCCTCAGGAATAGAGTCAAGCGTGGACGAACCCGATGCGAAATCGGGGAGCCTCAGGAATAGAGTCAAGCGTGGACGAACCCGATGCGAAATTGGGGAGCCTCAGGAATAGAGTCAAGCGTGGACGAACCCGATGCGAAATCGGGGAGCCTCAGGAATAGAGTCAAGCGTGGACGAACCCGATGCGAAATCGGGGAGCCTCAGGAATAGAGTCAAGCGCGGACGAACCTGATGCGAAATCAGGGAGCCGCAGGAGGGTGAAACGTCGTGGACGAACCCGATGCGAAATCGGGGAGCCGCTGGGATATGTGTAGCGAGGACGAACCCGATGCGAAATCGGGGAGCCTCAGGAATAGAGTCAAGCGTGGACGAACCCGATGCGAAATCGGGGAGCCTCAGGAATAGAGTCAAGCGTGGACGAACCCGATGCGAAATCGGGGAGCCTCAGGAATAGAGTCAAGCGCGGACGAACCTGATGCGAAATCAGGGAGCCGCAGGAGAGTGAAACGTCGTGGACGAACCCGATGCGAAATCGGGGAGCCGCTGGGATATGTGTAGCGAGGACGAACCCGATGCGAAATCGGGGAGCCGCTGGGATATGTGTAGCGAGGACGATCCCGATGCGAAATCGGGGAGCCTCAGGAATAGAGTCAAGCGTGGACGAACCCGATGCGAAATCGGGGAGCCTCAGGAATAGAGTCAAGCGTGGACGAACCCGATGCGAAATCGGGGAGCCTCAGGAATAGAGTCAAGCGTGGACGAACCCGATGCGAAATCGGGGAGCCTCAGGAATAGAGTCAAGCGTGGACGAACCCGATGCGAAATCGGGGAGCCTCAGGAATAGAGGCAAGCGTGGACGAACCTGATGCGAAATCAGGGAGCCGCAGGAGGGTGAAACGTCGGGGACGAACCCGATGCGAAATCGGGGAGCCGCTGGGATATGTGTAGCGAGGACGAACCCGATGCGAAATCGGGGAGCCTCAGGAATGGAGTCAAGCGCGGACGAACCTGATGCGAAATCGGGGAGCCTCAGGAATAGAGTCAAGCGTGGACGAACCCGATGCGAAATCGGGGAGCCTCAGGAATAGAGTCAAGCGCGGACGAACCAGATGCGAAATCAGGGAGCCGCAGGAGGGTGAAACGTCGTGGACGAACCCGATGCGAAATCGGGGAGCCGCAGGAGGGTGAAACGTCGTGGACGAACCCGATGCGAAATCGGGGAGCCGCTGGGATATGTGTATCGAGGACGAACCCGATGCGAAATCGGGGAGCCTCAGGAATAGAGTCAAGCGTGGACGAACCCGATGCGAAATCGGGGAGCCTCAGGAATAGAGTCAAGCGCGGACGAACCTGATGCGAAATCAGGGAGCCGCAGGAGGGTGAAACGTCGTGGACGAACCCGATGCGAAATCGGGCAGCCGCTGGGATATGTGTAGCGAGGACGAACCCGATGCGAAATCGGGGAGCCTCAGGAATAGAGTCAAGCGTAGACGAACCCGATGCGAAATCGGGGAGCCTCAGGAATAGAGTCAAGCGTGGACGAACCCGATGCGAAATCGGGGAACCTCAGGAATAGAGTCAAGCGCGGACGAACCTGATGCGAAATCAGGGAGCCGCAGGAGGGTGAAACGTCGTGGACGAACCCGATGCGAAATCGGGGAGCCTCAGGAATAGAGTCAAGCGTGGACGAACCCGATGCGAAATTGGGGAGCCTCAGGAATAGAGTCAAGCGTGGACGAACCCGATGCGAAATCGGGGAGCCTCAGGAATAGAGTCAAGCGCGGACGAACCCGATGCGAAATCGGGGAGCCTCAGGGATAGAGTCAAGCGTGGACGAACCCGATGCGAAATCGGGGAGCCTCAGGAATAGAGTCAAGCGTGGACGAACCCGATGCGAAATCGGGGAGCCTCAGGAATAGAGTCAAGCGCGGACGAACCTGATGCGAAATCAGGGAGCCGCAGTAGCGTGAAACGTCGTGGACGAACCCGATGCGAAATCGGAGAGCCGCTGGGATATGTGTAGCGAGGACGAACCCGATGCGAAATCGGGGAGCCGCTGGGATATGTGTAGCGAGGACGAACCCGATGCGAAATCGGGGAGCCTCAGGAATAGAGTCAAGCGTAGACGAATCCGATGCGAAATCGGGGAGCCTCAGGAATAGAGTCAAGCGCGGACGAACCTGATGCGAAATCGGGGAGCCTCAGGAATAGAGTCAAGCGCGGAAGAACCTGATGCGAAATCAGGGAGCCGCAGGAGGGTGAAACGTCGTGGACGAACCCGATGCGAAATCGGGCAGCCGCTGGGATATGTGTAGCGAGGACGAACCCGATGCGAAATCGGGGAGCCTCAGGAATAGAGTCAAGCGCGGACGAACCTGATGCGAAATCGGGGAGCCTCAGGAATAGAGTCAAGCGCGGACGAACCTGATGCGAAATCAGGGAGCCGCAGGAGGGTGAAACGTCGTGGACGAAGCCGATGCGAAATCGGGGAGCCGCTGGGATATGTGTAGCGAGGACGAACCCGATGCGAAATCGGGGAGCCGCTGGGATATGTGTAGCGAGGACGAACCCGATGCGAAATCGGGGAGCCGCTGGGATATGTGTAGCGAGGACGAACCCGATGCGAAATCGGGGAGCCTCAGGAATAGAGTCAAGCGTGGACGAACCCGATGCGAAATTGGGGAGCCTCAGGAATAGAGTCAAGCGTGGACGAACCCGATGCGAAATCGGGGAGCCTCAGGAATAGAGTCAAGCGTGGACGAACCCGATGCGAAATCGGGGAGCCTCAGGAATAGAGTCAAGCGCGGACGAACCTGATGCGAAATCAGGGAGCCGCAGGAGGGTGAAACGTCGTGGACGAACCCGATGCGAAATCGGGGAGCCGCTGGGATATGTGTAGCGAGGACGAACCCGATGCGAAATCGGGGAGCCTCAGGAATAGAGTCAAGCGTGGACGAACCCGATGCGAAATCGGGGAGCCTCAGGAATAGAGTCAAGCGTGGACGAACCCGATGCGAAATCGGGGAGCCTCAGGAATAGAGTCAAGCGCGGACGAACCTGATGCGAAATCAGGGAGCCGCAGGAGAGTGAAACGTCGTGGACGAACCCGATGCGAAATCGGGGAGCCGCTGGGATATGTGTAGCGAGGACGAACCCGATGCGAAATCGGGGAGCCGCTGGGATATGTGTAGCGAGGACGATCCCGATGCGAAATCGGGGAGCCTCAGGAATAGAGTCAAGCGTGGACGAACCCGATGCGAAATCGGGGAGCCTCAGGAATAGAGTCAAGCGTGGACGAACCCGATGCGAAATCGGGGAGCCTCAGGAATAGAGTCAAGCGTGGACGAACCCGATGCGAAATCGGGGAGTCTCAGGAATAGAGTCAAGCGTGGACGAACCAGATGCGAAATCGGGGAGCCTCAGGAATAGAGTCAAGCGTGGACGAACCCGATGCGAAATCGGGGAGCCTCAGGAATAGAGGCAAGCGTGGACGAACCTGATGCGAAATCAGGGAGCCGCAGGAGGGTGAAACGTCGGGGACGAACCCGATGCGAAATCGGGGAGCCGCTGGGATATGTGTAGCGAGGACGAACCCGATGCGAAATCGGGGAGCCTCAGGAATGGAGTCAAGCGCGGACGAACCTGATGCGAAATCGGGGAGCCTCAGGAATAGAGTCAAGCGTGGACGAACCCGATGCGAAATCGGGGAGCCTCAGGAATAGAGTCAAGCGCGGACGAACCTGATGCGAAATCAGGGAGCCGCAGGAGGGTGAAACGTCGTGGACGAACCCGATGCGAAATCGGGGAGCCGCAGGAGGGAGAAACGTCGTGGACGAACCCGATGCGAAATCGGGGAGCCGCTGGGATATGTGTATCGAGGACGAACCCGATGCGAAATCGGGGAGCCTCAGGAATAGAGTCAAGCGTGGACGAACCCGATGCGAAATCGGGGAGCCTCAGGAATAGAGTCAAGCGCGGACGAACCTGATGCGAAATCAGGGAGCCGCAGGAGGGTGAAACGTCGTGGACGAACCCGATGCGAAATCGGGCAGCCGCTGGGATATGTGTAGCGAGGACGAACCCGATGCGAAATCGGGGAGCCTCAGGAATAGAGTCAAGCGTAGACGAACCCGATGCGAAATCGGGGAGCCTCAGGAATAGAGTCAAGCGTGGACGAACCCGATGCGAAATCGGGGAGCCTCAGGAATAGAGTCAAGCGCGGACGAACCTGATGCGAAATCAGGGAGCCGCAGGAGGGTGAAACGTCGTGGACGAACCCGATGCGAAATCGGGGAGCCTCAGGAATAGAGTCAAGCGTGGACGAACCCGATGCGAAATTGGGGAGCCTCAGGAATAGAGTCAAGCGTGGACGAACCCGATGCGAAATCGGGGAGCCTCAGGAATAGAGTCAAGCGTGGACGAACCCGATGCGAAATCGGGGAGCCTCAGGAATAGAGTCAAGCGTGGACGAACCCGATGCGAAATCGGGGAGCCTCAGGAATAGAGTCAAGCGCGGACGAACCCGATGCGAAATCGGGGAGCCTCAGGGATAGAGTCAAGCGTGGACGAACCCGATGCGAAATCGGGGAGCCTCAGGAATAGAGTCAAGCATGGACGAACCCGATGCGAAATCGGGGAGCCTCAGGAATAGAGTCAAACGTGGACGAACCCGATGCGAAATCGGGGAGCCTCAGGAATAGAGTCAAGCGCGGACGAACCTGATGCGAAATCAGGGAGCCGCAGTAGCGTGAAACGTCGTGGACGAACCCGATGCGAAATCGGAGAGCCGCTGGGATATGTGTAGCGAGGACGAACCCGATGCGAAATCGGGGAGCCGCTGGGATATGTGTAGCGAGGACGAACCCGATGCGAAATCGGGGAGCCTCAGGAATAGAGTCAAGCGTAGACGAATCCGATGCGAAATCGGGGAGCCTCAGGAATAGAGTCAAGCGTGGACGAACCCGATGCGAAATCGGGGAGCCTCAGGAATAGAGTCAAGCGCGGACGAACCTGATGCGAAATCAGGGAGCCGCAGGAGGGTGAAACGTCGTGGACGAAGCCGATGCGAAATCGGGGAGCCTCAGGAATAGAGTCAAGCGCGGACGAACCTGATGCGAAATCGGGGAGCCTCAGGAATAGAGTCAAGCGCGGACGAACCTGATGCGAAATCAGGGAGCCGCAGGAGGGTGAAACGTCGTGGACGAACCCGATGCGAAATCGGGCAGCCGCTGGGATATGTGTAGCGAGGACGAACACGATGCGAAATCGGGGAGCCTCAGGAATAGAGTCAAGCGCGGACGAACCTGATGCGAAATCGGGGAGCCTCAGGAATAGAGTCAAGCGCGGACGAACCTGATGCGAAATCAGGGAGCCGCAGGAGGGTGAAACGTCGTGGACGAACCCGATGCGAAATCGGGCAGCCGCTGGGATATGTGTAGCGAGGACGAACCCGATGCGAAATCGGGGAGCCTCAGGAATAGAGTCAAGCGTGGACGAACCCGATGCGAAATCGGGGAGCCTCAGGAATAGAGTCAAGCGCGGACGAACCTGATGCGAAATCAGGGAGCCGCAGGAGGGTGAAACGTCGTGGACGAAGCCGATGCGAAATCGGGGAGCCGCTGGGATATGTGTAGCGAGGACGAACCCGATGCGAAATCGGGGAGCCGCTGGGATATGTGTAGCGAGGACGAACCCGATGCGAAATCGGGGAGCCGCTGGGATATGTGTAGCGAGGACGAACCCGATGCGAAATCGGGGAGCCGCTGGGATATGTGTAGCGAGGACGAACCCGATGCGAAATCGGGGAGCCGCTGGGATATGTGTAGCGAGGACGAACCCGATGCGAAATCGGGGAGCCTCAGGAATAGAGTCAAGCGTGGACGAACCCGATGCGAAATCGGGGAGCCTCAGGAATAGAGTCAAGCGTGGACGAACCCGATGCGAAATCGGGGAGCCTCAGGAATAGAGTCAAGCGTGGACGAACCCGATGCGAAATTGGGGAGCCTCAGGAATAGAGTCAAGCGTGGACGAACCCGATGCGAAATCGGGGAGCCTCAGGAATAGAGTCAAGCGTGGACGAACCCGATGCGAAATCGGGGAGCCTCAGGAATAGAGTCAAGCGCGGACGAACCTGATGCGAAATCAGGGAGCCGCAGGAGGGTGAAACGTCGTGGACGAACCCGATGCGAAATCGGGGAGCCGCTGGGATATGTGTAGCGAGGACGAACCCGATGCGAAATCGGGGAGCCTCAGGAATAGAGTCAAGCGTGGACGAACCCGATGCGAAATCGGGGAGCCTCAGGAATAGAGTCAAGCGTGGACGAACCCGATGCGAAATCGGGGAGCCTCAGGAATAGAGTCAAGCGTGGACGAACCCGATGCGAAATTGGGGAGCCTCAGGAATAGAGTCAAGCGTGGACGAACCCGATGCGAAATCGGGGAGCCTCAGGAATAGAGTCAAGCGTGGACGAACCCGATGCGAAATCGGGGAGCCTCAGGAATAGAGTCAAGCGCGGACGAACCTGATGCGAAATCAGGGAGCCGCAGGAGGGTGAAACGTCGTGGACGAACCCGATGCGAAATCGGGGAGCCGCTGGGATATGTGTAGCGAGGACGAACCCGATGCGAAATCGGGGAGCCTCAGGAATAGAGTCAAGCGTGGACGAACCCGATGCGAAATCGGGGAGCCTCAGGAATAGAGTCAAGCGTGGACGAACCCGATGCGAAATCGGGGAGCCTCAGGAATAGAGTCAAGCGCGGACGAACCTGATGCGAAATCAGGGAGCCGCAGGAGAGTGAAACGTCGTGGACGAACCCGATGCGAAATCGGGGAGCCGCTGGGATATGTGTAGCGAGGACGAACCCGATGCGAAATCGGGGAGCCGCTGGGATATGTGTAGCGAGGACGATCCCGATGCGAAATCGGGGAGCCTCAGGAATAGAGTCAAGCGTGGACGAACCCGATGCGAAATCGGGGAGCCTCAGGAATAGAGTCAAGCGTGGACGAACCCGATGCGAAATCGGGGAGCCTCAGGAATAGAGTCAAGCGTGGACGAACCCGATGCGAAATCGGGGAGCCGCAGGAGGGTGAAACGTCGTGGACGAACCCGATGCGAAATCGGGGAGCCGCTGGGATATGTGTAGCGAGGACGAACCCGATGCGAAATCGGGGAGCCTCAGGAATGGAGTCAAGCGCGGACGAACCTGATGCGAAATCGGGGAGCCTCAGGAATAGAGTCAAGCGTGGACGAACCCGATGCGAAATCGGGGAGCCTCAGGAATAGAGTCAAGCGCGGACGAACCTGATGCGAAATCAGGGAGCCGCAGGAGGGTGAAACGTCGTGGACGAACCCGATGCGAAATCGGGGAGCCGCAGGGGGGTGAAACGTCGTGGACGAACCCGATGCGAAATCGGGGAGCCGCTGGGATATGTGTATCGAGGACGAACCCGATGCGAAATCGGGGAGCCTCAGGAATAGAGTCAAGCGTGGACGAACCCGATGCGAAATCGGGGAGCCTCAGGAATAGAGTCAAGCGTGGACGAACCCGATGCGAAATCGGGGAGCCTCAGGAATAGAGTCAAGCGTGGACGAACCCGATGCGAAATCGGGGAGCCTCAGGAATAGAGTCAAGCATGGACGAACCTGATGCGAAATCAGGGAGCCGCAGGAGGGTGAAACGTCGTGGACGAACCCGATGCGAAATCGGGGAGCCGCTGGGATATGTGTAGCGAGGACGAACCCGATGCGAAATCGGGGAGCCGCTGGGATATGTGTAGCGAGGACGAACCCGATGCGAAATCGGGGAGCCTCAGGAATAGAGTCAAGCGTGGACGAACCCGATGCGAAATCGGGGAGCCGCTAGGAAAGAAGTTTGCAGACGAACCCGATGCGAAATCGGGGAGCTGCTAGGAGGTTGGCTTATTCACAGACGAACCCGGTGCGGAGCCGGGGAGCTGTTCGGAGGTTGGAAAACGTACGGACGAACCTGATGCGAAATCGGGGAGCCGTATGAGACAGACGAACCTGGTGCGAAACCAGGGAGCTGTAGGATGGGTTAGCTTTCGTGGACGAACCCGATGCGAAATCGGGGAGCCACTGGGTTGGAGTATTTGTAGTTATTTTGTTTGGATAAGGCGTGCGAACGAATCTGATGCGAAATCAGGGAGCCGCAGAAAATGTTAGTTTGTCTCGTAACTTTTAAATTAATATTCGATACAGCTCGAGCGGTTAAGTTGTATCTGTGGGAACGTTACTACCGATATAAAGGATTACGGGGTAAATATAGGTTTAACGAATCTATTCGATTTAATGGTGAACAAATTATAAATATATATTCCAATCAGCCGTTGGTACAAATGTAATTGTCGCGATGAAATAATATAAAAGTGTGTAAGTTACCTAAGTATTTGCACGGTGTTGACGCACTGGCGATGAGGGGTCTGAGAGCCGCTTTAAGAGTATTCAGAAAGAACTTCAACCGGACTAGCGGATTCTAACGGGTTAATCTATGATTCGAAAGGTGCGCTAAGCCCAATCTCACTAGATATAACTGACTCTGTACGAGCGTGGCACGACGTGACGTTACGCGTGACTGTGTAACTCTGAACCGACGAGGGTAGAAACCAAAGGGTTTATATACCCCCGAAATGCGCGGAACGCATTAGAACTTTCCATATAAGGAAATTGAGGAGTCTTCGTCGGACCACGCCCGTCTTGGTCATAATGCAGCTGGTCGCACATGTGCTCAGGACCCCTTTTTCTGTTTATGATAACCGAAAGAGTTTTAGGGCGTTTTCCCATCACAGACGCGAGCTCGAAAACGCGTTGAGAGCGACGTATGGAATATTCTTCATACGTAACAATATAAAGGAAGTATCGTTCATTGGTAATTGTTATTATATACATAATTTAAAAAACTGGTTTGCCTTTATTCATTGATATATAGTGTGCCTCAGAACTCTGGGAACATCGGGAAATGCGCGGTTGCTGGGGTGATTCTGAACAATTTTTTGCCTTAACCAAAATGTTGTTTGCAGTTTCGTTTTTGAGTTATTAACGAAAAAACTGGCCAATCAGAGCGCCCGTAGAGCGCTATAATCTAGGCATTATAAGGGATAGCAAACTCACACGGCACAATCACATTACACACCTTAAAAACGAATGCATACAACGTTTAAGCATATTTAAAACAGTGGCAGAAAACACCTGGGGAGTAGCTTATAAAACATTGATAAATACATACAGATCCATCGTCAGAGCTAAATTACACTACGGATCAGTAGGAAAGACCATTCTAAAGAAATTGGACCTAGTGCACAATACAGCACTAAGAATAATAACAGGAGCGTTTAGAACTAGCCCATTCCTTAGCATCCTCCAAGAGGCAAACGAACCATCTGTCCACTATAAGAGATATTAACCAAGTAATCAAAATTGCGAGCACCCCCGACAAGCCCTCACATTCAGCTACTTTCACAGACCGAAATATCAACAGACTCCTCTCACGAAAAAATAGAACGACACCATTCCATGTCAGAGTAAACCAGTATGTAACAGTATTAGACTTAAATATACACGACATTATTCTAAGAAAACAAGAAATAACTCCGCCATGGAAAATCCACCCTATCGAAACAGACACAAGCCTAACGCTATACCAAAAAACCAACACCCATCCAGAAACCTATCGGAAATTAGCTGCAGAAATCGTCGGCAAACACAAAGGCTACGCACACATCTACACAGGCGCGTCTAAACGGTTCAAAATTAAACTCTGGAACAGGATACTCTGTCATCACCCCCCATTGCACTGTTAAAACCAAACTACCTAACGAAACGTCAATTCTTTCAGCCGAATTAATGACTATCCAACCATGCCTTCCAAATGGTCCACACAGAATCCTACCAAGAAACAGCCATATCCACCGATTCCAAGAATGCAATAGCAGCGATAAACAACACTGTGGTGTCGTATCGGTCACGAAATTCGTAGACTTAGATCACGACGGGAATAACGAAGACTGGTCGTAAATCAACTCCGGAGCCCTTCTTCCGTCGCTGTGTTAAGGTGCAAGACTCGGCTTGCGCACGTTCAGAATCGAGGTTGTAAGACTCGATCCTGAGAGAAGTGACAAGATCGAGGTTGTAAGGCTCAATCTTGGACTTCTGAGGTAAAGCGATAGTAACTCAAGAGCAAGCGGTTGTTGTCTTGAGGGTAGTCGGAATGGAACTGGTTTCCTCGTCGGGCGTTGTCAAAACGTCGACTCGGAAGGTTTTTTCTGTACGCTGATTGGAGATTAGGAGAAATTAGAAATTACCAATCAGTGTGTTTTGTGGGCGTAGCCACACCCTTCCGTAGCGCCCGAAGTGTGTTTCTAGGAGGTAAGGGTGTGTCCTTAAACATTGCCATAAATTTGGTAATGCAACGGAATTTCCGTCAGGGTGTCCAAAGCTAGGCTGCCAGATGTTGGTTGGGCCCAGCTCCGAGGCCCGGTTGGAAGTCCACGTTTATGACGCATGCAATTGACTGTTGAGGTCGTGAATAATTTGAAGGCTGGTAGTTTCTTGACTAAGTATGAAACGATTTCCTCAAAAACAGTCTTGTTACTTGCGCGTCATAAAACGTGCTAGCCATCTGTAGGTTTTTCTTGTACCGATTGCTAGCCGTCTTTTTTGGTAGATACGATGTTTATTGCTTTGGCGGGTATGTCGGCGAACAATGCTGGCTGCTTCGTTTCGCGCAGTAGCCGTGTCATTACCTGGTCATCGGTAATCCCTTGACCGGGCCTGAGCACCACGCGCTCGACGTCCCTTTTCGTACGGAGGCTTTTACGACGTAACAAACACCTTGTCATAGAATGACAGCATACTGTCAGGGTTTTGCCAGGGAAAAATGAGTTGTACACGCACGTATTGAACTTATATTTATTGTACGTCTAGCAGATTATGGATTGAAAAGGAAACTACCATCAGGACACGATGTGTCGTGTGTGACGCAAGACAAAAGAAGCGCATAATCACTCGAGGGCAGCAGGCCCATCAGCGCCGCGCTCGGCGCTGCGCGCGCACCATAGCAGAACGCAGATTGACATTCTCACACATACAATAAATCTTAGAAACTGACCAAAGAATAAATACGGGAAAAAACAAAATAAAGATTATATGGATTCCCAGCCACGTGGGAATAGCTGACGAAAAGCAGACTAAGCGGCGAACGAAGCAACCGACCATCAACCGAAAACAGCAAATTATGCTTGGACGACGCATTAAAAACGGCCCGAAACAAACTAAAGTCACAGTGGGAAGCGGAATGGAAAAAAATAGCACCTGCTCGCATAATAAACATCAACAAGGACTTCTTCAAAAATCACACGACACACCCAGAACAGCCTAGAAGGTAGCAAGTAGTAATCGGCCGCATCCAAGTGGGGCTTCAGGATCACTTACTCCCATTTTTAACCGGGGAACCAGCTCCAATATGTGGAGAGTGCGACACGGGAACCACAGTAGATCACCTTATTTTGTACTGTCCCAAGTTCGACACGCGCCGACAAAAATGCTCACTAAAATCCCTCATCAAGGACAAATCAGAGGGCAACAAAATCTACGATCTCCTAAAATTTTTTAAAGAAACTGGATTATACGATAGAATATTGTAAAACACCTTTGACGCCGCTGATAACGTAGTAGTTGATGCGGCGCTAAACACGTAAAAAAAAAATTATATTAAAAGTTGCGTTTTATATTTACATCGTTACAATAAGTGTTCTGTGTCTTGCCATGTATCGTGACATTTTTCACCAAGTTTACATACGCTTACTCAACGGACATCTGCTAATTTGCTAATACATTTGTAATTTGCTTCAATATATCATAGTGCTCAACTTTCTTACTTCCTTTCCATGTTAAAATTCGATAAACTATTACAATTCGCGAAAACTAGGAACAAACGCCGGCACCTGATTTAATATACCTGTCAACCTGTCACATTCGATGGTCACAGGTAGTATAATACAACGGAAAGGTGCAAAGAACTTTAAAAAGTAAATAAAATATCGTATTTTCTTCAATGGAGAAATTTGCTTTTTTGTAAAATTGTGGCAATGTATAGGGTCATCTTAAAAATCTTGGAATGTTCGTTTGCTATTCCAACAAAATAAAATCGTGAAAACGTTTTTTCGCTTTATCAGTTACCAATAACTTTTTTCCATTATTTTAGTAATTGGTCCTCGTCGGGCACCCGAAAATCAATAGGCTTCGAGTTGAAAAATGCACTGCAGTTATTTTACACCGACATTTGCAAATAAACAAATACATGCAACTGATTCAACTCTTTGATAAATGATTATGTTAATAGCTTATTAATATTTCTCGCAGGTCGTGCAGCATTTGCGTGTTCATTGTTTTCCTGAAATATATTCCCGTACCTTATATTCATTTTGTTAATGCTCATTGTCAGTATCGATAATAAATGATACATCTTGAAAACTATGCATCTTCAAAAAGAAAGCCATACTTTTGAGTGACATAAAGATGAACATTTAAAATGAAACGCTACAAAACAATTGAACCAAATAGGCCAAGTCATTTGAAATGACCTAACAATGATTCACGCGGTTACGAAAAGAAACCCATTTATATCCACCCAAAATAAGTGATAGTTGCTCCTTATTCATCGCGACAGCTTTGACATCGTATGCAAATATGTGTCCTAATGAAGACAAATACATACATACTCCGGAATGGGGTGCGACGTAAACGGATTAAACCGAAACGCAAGTCACTGCCATGAGTGTCACTGTTGCCGTGGCGTGTTTGATCAAACTATTTCGCTGGTATATTGAATACAAAAATGATTTTGCAACTTCGACTGATGCTTTCCTTAGCAAAATCGTCGGCTCTGTCGCGTGGAATAGTTAGATTTTCACCTGGGCCCTTAGTTTTTTAAATAAATTGAAAGATATCAGCCAAAATGGGTGTATTTTCGGAGTCCTTTTCACTTTGATCATTATTTAAACGCATCTAAATGTTTATAATTTAATAACTACATATATCAGTTTATTCGTGAAGCTTCAACGAATCATTTGGTACCAAGCGCAACTGAATAACTATTGCCGCAAAAGTACAAAACACTTTCAAAGTGGAAAATTTGCAATTTTTTCCAAATGGATATTTTTTCGAAAATGGTGCGTTCTGGGGGAAAACGGATTGCGGATTCGTGTTTAACGCATTAAAGTCTGTAAGAAACGCCTATTAAAAGTTACAAACCAAAAAGAAAGTTTATATTTGTCGGACAGTGTTGTCTACAACGGTTTCCAGCGAGTACCTTATAAAGAAATATTTCCCCCAAGTGATTAATTCAGTGAACTGCAATTTAATATTGACATTTGGTGACTTTGCGGTTTATTTCATATAATATAGACATCAATGAATGCGTAAGCCTGCACTATAAAAAAGGTTTGAACCATAAATCACGCAACAGTTAACCATTACCGGTAATTGTAATTGTGAATAATGTGCGTAAAGTTTTCGATATTGCCGCCTGGAAAACTCAGCCAACTGATTCATATATTTCGTATTTTCCTTCTTCGAATTATGATTTATCAGGAAAATAAACATTAATAAACCAGCAGGTATGTTTAGCAAAGTTCGGTTATATCGGTGTCAGAATCATCAATATGATAGATCACAAAGTTGTTGCTGTACGGGAGAAACAACCTGCAGCCCGTTTCCAACGTTTCACAGTTTTTGGTGGCCAAAATTTCAAGTTTCATGTGGCTGTAACTACACATGATTCTGAACAACTTTTCCAAAATATTGTTTGGAGCTTCGTTTTTGAGTTATTAACCAAAAACTCTGCCCAATTAGAGCGACCGTACAACGCCAGCTCAGGCGCGTAACTCACTACTGTGCTCGGTCGAGTACCGGTGCCTCGCCGGTATCGAGAGAATCGTACGACAAATGTTACATGGGCTTTAACCAAGGATAATGTGGAATTTCTGGTTATTCATTCATAAGAAATGAACTAATTATTACTTTAATTAATCGAGCACAGTCGTGGTCGCGAAAGAACGCATTGGCACGACGTGTTACATCGCCCGACTCACAGGGCCCGACTCCTTTGATGCCAACTCCGAATCGATCTAAGCGCTATTGTAACGAATCAGGCATTAGTGAAAACAGAAATGTCACAGGTCCGACATTTGACGATGTGACATCTAAAGTCATTATATAGAATTATAAATTCACGGTGTGACATTTAACATCATTATGCAAAATTATAATCGAAGAGTGAGATGCCATAGTTCTCAAATCACATCGTTTGAGAATTCTTTGGCGCTATTGCCACACCTCTTACAATACTGACCACCGGCAAAATGATTCGGCTCGAGCATATACAGGGTGACAGAACACTCAGGGAATATTGGGGATTGACGTGTAGCTGGGGTGTATATAAGCAACTTTTTCCTTGATAATAATGTTATATATAGTTTCGTTTTTGAGTTATTAACGAAAAACACTGGCCAATGAGAGCGCCCGTCGGGCATCGGCCGGCGCGCGCTCAGGTGCGAACCGATCACTTGCGGTAGGTCGTGATGGGGGCATCGAGGGTACCGAGGAACGCATGCGACAAATGTTACTCCGTCTTAGTGAAGAATAATGTGTAATATCGTGCAAGGATACTAAGCCGGCCGTTACAGCATCAGCTGTTGAGCGTTGCCTAGGTCAGGATTTACACAATGTTAGGCAGGTTAATTCGCGGACGAATTGGTAAGTTTAACTAGCTTTTCCTAACATTAGTTATGCGAATCGTTTTTCTTAAAACATAATTTATCCACCTGAAAACGTACTGATAAAAAAAAAGTATTTTTTTCATAAGTAATAAAACACTTCGTTCCTTTCGGATAATGAATAAACGTATCAAACACGGTTATTACCCGACTTATTAGTGTACTTCTTTTTCCCGAATAACGAATAATTCCACATTATTCTTAATTAAGACGATCTAACACTTAGATTTAGACGATCTAACGCTTCCCTCGATTCCCTGGATGTCCCCATCATGACCGAGCGCAGCTAAGAGGTACGCGACTGAGCGCGACCTCGGCGGGCACTCCCATTGGCCAGGGTTTTTCGTTAATAATTAACAAACGAAGCTGCAAACACCATTGCTGCGAATGGGAAAGTTGTTCAGAATCACCCTAGCAAACAACAACAAACAAAAAAACAAATATTTACCGATGCCTCAAAATCCAAACAAGGAACAGGATGCGCTGTATGCTCTCCCGAAAATAAGCTCATATTTGGACTCCCAGAAGCATTTACAGTGTTCAGCAGTGAGGCATATGCCATCTTACAAGCACTAAAGCATATCGAAAAATCGGTACACAACAAATTTATCATTTTCTCCGATTCGAAAAGTGTCATATTATTCTTACAAAATTTAGAGTCCAGCAACGAAATAATTAGGGACATCATAGAAACAAATTCAACACTCATGTACACCAAAAAACCGGTCGTGTATTCCTGGATTCCCTCACATATTGGCATCAGGGGAAACGAAGAAGCCGACTCAGCGGCAAGGTTGGCTCGCATTACACCTGCAACAGACCAGCTGCCTATAGTCTACAAAGATTTTCAAAAATACCTCGCCAAGGCAACACAGGAATTATCGAACGAAGAATGGAGAAATTCAAGACCTACCAAACTGCACAAAATCAGAAACATCATAAATCATCTAACCCAGCCATGGTGCTAAACAGGAAAAAACAAGTGATTCGCGAATAAGAATAGGACATACAAGCTGGACACACTCTTACCTTATTACAAAAACTGAACCAAATTCTTGTGACACTTGCGACATACCAATCTCCATCAGCCACATCCTAGTTACCTGTCCTAAATACATCAGTAAAAGGGTGCAACACGATTTACCAAATTCACTTAACATATTAAAAAAAAGGGACTCCTGTAAGAAAATGTTAAATTTCCTAGAAGACATTGGTTTATACCACCTGCTATAGGTAGTTTACTGCACTAAGCAATTACACCGTGGTCAGTAATAACCTCAGAAGGTGCATGTGACCTTAAACACTCATATAAAAAAAAAAAAAAGTGACAAAAGGACAGATTCGTATTATGCACATTAGAGTCTACAAGAAACGCCTATTGAAGGTTACAAAATGAAACCCGTGTTGAACAGTGTTATCTGTGTACGGGAGTCTGACAAATTACATAACCACTACATGAACCGTTCGCAGACCAAAGCAACTGATTTCGCGTTTTAAATTTTGTCAAGTTTTGCTACGAAAGAGTTTAATTAGTACGTACTTAACATTTTATGTATGAAATACGCAGAGCTTTGTATGGCAGCTGATTAACAAAAAATTTATTTCCGAAGCCAAGGCAATTAACTTCATACGCTAAATTAAATTGGATAATCCTACAATGTACGTTTGAGTAATATAATCTATAAGAAGTTTTACAATGTAATGTGTAGTATCTATATAAATTTATCAATATTCAGTCTTTTCTGTTTTGTGGAGTCAATCACTTCGGCAAATGCAGGGAATCATCCGCGATTTTTCCAATGGACGGTCAGGTTCGAAGTTAAATCTTTTCTTTAATCTAATATTTATAATGTTGTCTGGAAAAATAGATCATGGATTTGCTAATAAAACAGCAGGCCATTGTATAAGTAATATGTCCACTGCCATTCTTATTTAAGAAATGAACATATCTTCTGTAGAGTGAAAGTTTTACGAGCACTTCAGTGTGCTGTCTCAGACACCCTGGTTCGGTTTCAATTTACAATCAGGACTGCAATCGTTTTTGTGCTGCACTTTGTGTTCGAAAAAAGGCTACAACATCGATGCCATTGCTCAGGAGGTGCACGTCATTCGAAGGGGATTCTTCGGTGATCGTAAGAGAAACGAACCACTTTGATTTTCTAGAACAAAATCAAACTACAATTGCTGAATTTTACAGTCCGAAATTAGGGAGATCTCATCTCTGGAAATATTCCTTTGTTGACGGTATTTTTTTAGCAATTCAAAATATTGGAGCTGAATAATATTTTTGAGAATCTATAGAATGTGTCCTGTATGAGTAGCCACCGCTTTTCTTGTATATCCGTTAATCTAACGAAGAAATGTTTTAAACAAAACTTAGATATTAGAGATATAGCAATAGATTTCTGCATCCAGAAGTTCCAAGCAATGTTTTTTTCACTAAATGTTTTGTTAGATTCAAAATAGCGCGCCTCAGCCGTTACGCGTTGAACAGTCACGGCGTGGCGCCACTTGTCTTCCAATAGCGGGGACCGCCATTATTACTCGTTTCCTTGAAACAAACGCACGTTATATCACGCTTAACTGGAGTTATTATTATCCTCGTATTATTCTATAATAAAAGTTTATCAGTTATTCTGTCGTTCCTACTCATTTCATTCACGACCTCTAACATGTTTAATATCCAAATCTATAGCGCACGGAAAGCTAACTACCTTGTGTTTGAAAGATTTATTTGATCGAATACATCGGAAGTGCCTGAAAAATGGTGGTTAATCTTTAATAATACAACAGTAAGCATGTATATGTACCTATTTACATTGCGCTTGTTAAGCACCGTTCAGTATTTCCACAATTATAGTTATAAGAAAATTAAATTACCCTGAATAATGTCAGGAGAAAGTAATAGAATGTTTAACAATATTAGTCTCTGTTTATGCGTCACGCAGATGATTTATCCAGTATACCGGCGCGTGTATGTAGAGTTTGTGCAATCTATAAAAAGTCGAGTAAAATACGCTTCATTTGTAAGTATTATCATGTATCTCTGTACGAAGGAAATTCTTTTCAAACATGCAATACCCTGAGTAATGACTTATTATATCAAAGTGTAATATAATAATTTCCAAAATAATTCGTTTAAAATTTATTTGTCTCGAAAATAATCAAATGTAAAGAAATAAATAGTGAATATTTCCAATCACTTCAAGAATTTTTGCACAGACCTGTATAAAGTGTAAGAGATTTCGGCTGCGAGCGCCCTAGCTGCGGTAGCGCACGTACCCGCAGGACACCATGGGCCGGAGGGAACAACGTGACCGAGACCCTTGAAGCCATGGCGCCGGGAAAAAACCCAGGCAGCGCGTCTTTTTGGCGATCACGATGCAGCAGGGCATTCTTGCATCGATCATCAAACGAAGCAGTCGTGACCACAATTTAACGGGGTATTAACGAAGAAATACTTATTTTAACCGCGTAAATAGATCTGCCTTATCTATTCACGCGCAGCTACATTCTACAGCGCTTTAGTATTGTATTGTATTGTTGTCAATAAAGATCAGTAGTCTTACAAAGGTTAATTAGTTAAAGGTTCAATAAAGATGTTAACCTTTAATTTGCTTTATTTGCTTTTCATTTTTGAAGGTCAAGATCACCAGTTTCTGAATAAAGGTTGCAGCAATAATATGCAATTACTTAATTGTGTGCTGCAAGAATTCGTGGAAATGGTATGAGAGGGCTTTGTATGAATCCTGTGAAGGGAAGTATCGAGTGTTACGCGAAGTGAGAATGAAGAGTGTTAGTCGAAACGTCGAATGCGGACCGAGTGAGTGTTTATCTCGAGGATAGAGTGGATGGTTTCGGGGAATGCACGTGGAGTCTAGGATGCATGGTAACCCGTGGTCGAATTGTGACACGTGGTAAGAGTGTGTGTGCCGGTGTGGGTCCTAATGAGTGAGAACGAATGATGAATAGAATGAGGGGGAACATGCGTGAAAGAATATATGGGGTGGATGATGCGTGGGAGAGTCAGAGTTGAAACAGAGTTGAGGCAGAGTTGAAGCGGGGCGACACCGCGACGGGAATTGCCCCCTGCGCCGACACGGGGCCCCTCCCCCGTCCCACAGACGCAGAGGGGAGGCGACACCTGGGCCGTCGTGGCCGGAAGGAGGGCAAGAAGGTGGGAAACGAAGGGGCAGCGGCAGCCGCAGCAGCAGCAGCCGCCGCCGACGATGGCGAAGAAGAATGGAGGGAAGGGAGCCACGGCCGCCCCTCCCAAGGTCCAGCAGCGGAGGCCCGCGCGTACAGCTGCGGTCGCCCTAACCGTCAGGGAAGGGGCGAAGATCACGTACCCGGAGGCGATGAGCTCCGCCAGTAAAATAGATCTGGCGGAGCTGAACATCAAGGAGCTGCGAACCAAAAGGGCGGCTACTGGAGGGCTCCTCCTAGAAATTCCGGGGTCGGAGGGGGCCGCAAAGGCGGACGCCCTGGCCCGGAATATGAGGGAAATCCTGAGCGCGGAGGACGCGATCACCGTGGCCGAGCTCAGGGTCAGGGACCTCGGGCCATCGCGGCGGCGGGTGGATGCGGCCTTGCGGAGGTGAAGACCGCGCAGATACGGTCAGGTGCCCGCTGGCGGCTGCGAGGAGGATCGCAGCGGCTAAGAAGATACGAGTCTTGAGGGCTGGACCACGGCTCGGGTGGAGGCACTGGCGGACCGCCCGCTGCAGTGTTTCCGCTGCCTGGAAACGGGACACGTCAGGCAGCGGTACACCAACACCGTGGACCGCAGCGGCGCTGCCATAATTGCGGGAGCCCCGAGCACAGGGTGGCGCAATGCAATAGCGCGACGAAATGCCCCCCGTGCTCCGACCTGGGAAGACCCTCGGGGCACAGGAAGGAGGCAGCACGGAGCTGGGGGGGCTACACAAACCCAACTGGCCCCTAAACTGGGCGCCCTGAGCCTGGAGGGACGGAAGACCGCGGGGGCGGCAGCACCGGAGGCTCCTGGCCCCGAGAGGAAGGCAGAGGAGGAGGCGATGCCACCACCGGTGACCCCAGCCGCGACGGAGAAGATGAGGAGAAAGGGGCGGAAGGGGCCATGGATCAGAGCCAGTGAGGGGGCCATGGCCCTGCTGATTCAGGCCAACCATAACCACTCGGCCGGTGCGCAGGACATGCTTGTCCAGCACATGGTCGAGTGGGGTGCGGGGTTGGCGATCGCTGCCGAGCCATGCAGGATCCCAGATCACCCGAACTGGGTGGGCAACCCGGGTGGCTCGGTAGCGATAATCCTCGGGAGGGGGGGCAGCGGCGCCTTTGCCGTTCTCCCTTCTGGAAAGCGGCGATGGGTACGTCGCGGCTCAGTGGGGAGACCTGCTGGTGGTGGGTGTTTATGTACCGCCTAGCTGGGACCTCGGGTCCTTCGGGGAGTTTCTGGACGGGGTCGCGAAATGTGGCTCGTGGTATAGGCCCAAATCCCAGGCCTGCTGGGATTCAACTCAGCAATCCCAGGATTGCTGAATCGGGGGTCCGACAGCACCTGCGTCTGCTACCAGGGGGAGTCCATCGTCGACCTAACGTGGGCTTCCCCCTCGGTGGTGAGTCGCGTGGGTGGCTGGAGGGTGGCGCAGGAGTTGGAAACCTTGAGTGACCACCTCTATATCCTAATGGAGGTGCGCGCCACCCAGGGCCGGGGGTCGCCGGGAAGGGGCAGGAGGGGTGGGGGGTCATGGGTCCCCTGATCATCTCCCCTCGGGCGGGAAGAGGTGGGCGCTGAAGTGCCTGGACGAGGACGCGTTGATGGCGGCGCCCCTCACCGTGGCATGGCCCGAGATCCCGGCTGGGCCGGTCGTGGACGTCGAGGAGGAGGCGGCGCGACTCCAGAGGGGTATGGTGGCGATATGCGATGTCGCCATGCCCCGGTTCCGGAACGGGGAACTGGCTCCTCCAGGAACTGGATCGTGACCCCTGGGGGCGCCCGTATAGGATGGTGATGGGCAAACTTCGTCCATGGGCGCCCCCCGTGACGGAGACGCTGGACCCCGAGTTCCTGGACAGGGTGGTGAGCACCCTGTTCCCCCAGACGAGGGGGGGGACCGGCACCGGAGCTCGGGGAGTCGGACCCGAACAGCTGGTCTGACGACATGTGGGTCACGAAGGAGGAGCTGGCCGTGGCCGTCAGGAAGATGGGGGCAGGCAACACCGCCCCGGGTCCTGACGGCGTGCCAGGCCGGGCCATGGCTATGGCCCTGCGCGTTCTTGGGCACCGCCTCAGGCGCCTGTTCGACGCCTACCTGAGGACGGGGCGAGTCCCGTCCGGCTGGAAGAGGGGGAGGATAGTCCTCATAAGGAAAATCGGAAAGCCCGCCTATTCGCCCTCGGCATACCGGCCGATCTGTCTCCTGGGCGAGATGGGGAAGCTGTTCGAGAGGGTGGTGGCTTCCCGCCTCTCGGGGCACCTGTCCCGGGTGGGTCCCGACCTGGCCGAGTCCCAGTTCGGATTTAGGGAGGGGGGCTCGACGGTCGACGCTGTCGGCCGAGTGAAGTCCCTCTCGGACTCGATCACGTCCCGGGGGGGGGATATCACCAACACCTTCAACTCTCTCCCCTGGGGCAGAATAGGAGGGGCGCTCGAAGACCACGGAGTGCCCCTCTACATGAGGAGGGTCTTGAGGGACTACCTGAGGGACAGGTGGGTGGACTACCAGGGCAGGGGGGTCGGGTGTGCACGAGGGTGGTGGATCGCGGTGTCTCGCAGGGATCGGTTCTGGGCCCCATTCTGTGGGACATCGGATACGATTCCGTGCTGCGGGCTTCCCTCCCGACTGGCGTCACCATGACGTGTTACGCCCACGACACACTGTTGGTGGCCGTCAGGAGGGAATGGAGGAGGACCATCCGGCTGGCCGAGACGGTGCTAGACTCCGTCGTCGACGGTATCCGGGGGCTGGTGCTGCAAATCTCCCCGGAGAAAACCGAGGCCATGTGGTTCCATAGAGGTGGGCCTCGGAGCGGAGGAGCGCTACGGTCCTGGACCTTGGCGGAGGAGGGGGGGGGTACGTTCAGGTTGGGGGCCGTATGAATTACCTCAGTCTCCTCCTGGACAGCCACTGCCGATTCGGAGCCCACTTCGACCGTCTGGTCCCCCGGCTGGAGAGGACGGCAACCGGCCTTGGCCGCCTACTCCCCAATGTCGGGGGCCCGGAGTAGTGGGTGCGCCGCCTGTATCTTGGGATCGTGCGGTCCATGGCCCTATACGGCGCCCCGATATGGGCGTCTGCCCTGATGGTCGGGCGGCGTAGCAAAATCTTGCTGCGCCGCGTGCAGAGGTGGATGGCCATCAGGGTGGCCAGGGGGTACCACACGATATCCCACGAGGCGGCGCCGACGTTGGCGGGCACCGTGCCCTTCGATTTACTGGCGGAGGGGGACGCTCACGTCTACGAGCATCTTCGAGAACCCCGAGCGGGGGGCGCGATGGTGTCCGTCGAGAAAGAAGTGGGAATTAGACGCCAGGCCCGGCTGGCCGCGCGGAATAAATGGAGGACGGAACTCTTGGCAGGGGAGCTGCGCAGCGGGCGCTCGGGGCGGTCCTGGCCAGCCTGGACGAATGGCTGGACCGCGGCAGAGGGACCCTAACCTACCGGGTCACGCAGGTGCTAACCGGACATGGATGCTTCGGTGAGTTCCTGGAGGCATTCCCTCCTCGTCTCTCGGGCGACCGTCGTCGCCGCCCGGCGGATGGGTGGCCCTGCTGTGGGAGGACGCTTTTTCTCCCGTTACCCCGCAAGGTCACCCGATGGCCGGGATGGCGTGGTCAGTGAAGGGGGGGGGGGCTCGCCGGCCCCCTTTTCCGTAGGCGGGACCTACATCCCCACCCCTCCGTTTCGAAGAGGGAAAAGCGGTGGCGTGGTCGAGGGTGCGTTGGTGTTCCCCTTGCACCCCTCAGAATTGCGCCGTCGCTGGCAAGCAGACTGATGGCCCGCCGGGAGAGGGTAAACGTTTCCCTCCGTGTGCGCGGGGCCGCCGGAGAGCCGTGAGTGGCTCGGGTGGGGGCCCGAACCGCCCTGATCAACGGCCTGGAGGAGGGCCGCGTCGGGTGTTACCCCCGGCGCGGCGGAGGAACAGGAAAGGGGTGTCCGTCTGACCCTCCCGAGGATTGGGGCTGCGACAGCCAGAGCGTGGGGAGGCACCGGAGGTAATCTCCGGAGTTCCCGGGGCCTCCCCAACAAGCGCAGAGGAGAGGTAACCGAGGTGGTTTTAGTCGGTAAGAATCCGACACTACCTCCTGCTCGTCCCCATGGCAGGAGGTGTCTTTGGAAGATTTCTACGTCGTAAAAAAAAAAAAAAAAAAGAGTTGAAGCAGATTTGAAGCGGAGTCAAGCGAGGATTGTTGTGAGAGTATTGCCGACAAAAAGTATAGTGAGTTGTGAGAGAGAATAATTGAGAGCTATTGAGTAATGAAGCAATTTTACGTGAAAGAAAAGGCAATCATAGTTTCCCCTGGAAAATAATGCTACATAAGTGTTGCAGAATACAAAAGCGACCAACAGTACATTGGAAAATGATTCCTTTGCAATGACAGTGCTGGGTAATAGGATAATACGCATGATAATACGCATACAGAATAATAGAAAAGAATATAATTCTCCAGATTTTATAAAATGTCTGAAATGGTTGATTGGAAAGTTTAACACAGTGGAGGATGTGATAAGAAACAGTAGAAAAATATTCCGCGTTGTAAACTCAACAGCTCTTCAATATAGAATTAAAAAATTATTGGCAAGGCCGGAGGCATTACTAGAAAATAATAGACAGCAAATAATTAATTAATAACTACGATTAGTTGTTCTGTTTGCATTTTTTAAATATTCATGTAAAAACAAGATTAAAATTAATAACTTTCAGGGCAAAAAGATGACAGACAGAAAGGATGTCTGTGGTTTTGAACTGACCGAAGAAACTTTTTGCGATTAGGAAGAAGATTGCACACTAACAATAAAAGTTGACACGAAGAAAACTAGGCCTATTATACATGACCCGTATATACATATAGTACATTTATACAATTATACGTATATACATACATGTAAGACGGATAACAAAGGAAATTGCACAATTCGTCTACGGTAATGTATGTGTATATAATTATTATACTACTACAATGATTTGCGTACAAACTGTCCGCTCTAGCCGATCGTTTTCCAAAGAGTGTCTCGACGTTGTATTCTTGCTTGCCAAGAAGGCGCGACCCCGATCCCACGACGCAGAGCCTTCGAACCGAAATGAAGTTCAACCTACCTTTAAATACTTAATTTCAATCAATTTGTTTCGTGACAGTGCGGATACGAAATACAAATGCTTATGGGACTGACTGTATGTATATAAAATGTGATGGAAATGAAGATAGAAGCGAGAAAGAGATATGTATGTATTTACTTATGCAAAGATAAGTCAAAAGGGGAGAAGTTTTCCAGATAATCGATTTTGATAATCTACCCTGAGAGACAGAAGTATTCCTAGATGTACAACGTAAGCAGTAAAAAGATTTTTGTATTAGGGCATGATTATATCATAGTTTGCAAAATAGTGTGATCAAATTCTGAATCTGAACGCCTTTCTTTTATCATTAATATCTGTGTACACGCGGATAAACGTGTTTGAAGAAAATGAATAATGTAAAAAATGTTGCTTATATTATGTGCACATTCTTACTACACGAATATTTTTGTCTTTCACTGTAACGGATATCGCGTTTATGCACGGTATCTGCACATTTGTTGTCACGCTGTCTTTGTCTAGTGTAGCTTTCTTTTGGGGCGAACCCTAAAATGGTTAAAAAGGGCCATGGTGACGTAGGCGTCCTCACGACCGACGCTTTTGCCAAAGGGAGGCATTCTTGTATAGACTACGGTCGAGAGAGCACAGTTTTAATAAACGGAATACTTTGTTAATACATACACGCCTACGCAATTATTCTAATACCTAATCGAGACTTTGATTCGAGTATTAGTATGTATATACATCTCTTACAAATGTGTGACTAATTTTAAGAAAACACGAGACAATATCTCATCGACGATATTTTATCAATTAAATGTGATCATCTGGTGTTTTATTTATGAGGTAGTTTTAAACCTATTGTTTACAATAGAGATATCGCAAATATTAATCAAGCGCGCAAAGTTTTAATTACGCGTCGCGTGCGGGCACGATAGCTATTATAGTATCGTTGCAAGAGAATCTTGATAGCCAGAATATTCGGAATTTTTCATTTTCTGTAAACTTTGTAGGGTTGTAGGGAACCTGAACAGAAGTATTACATAATTTTGTTTTCTGCTAATTTTTGGTTAAATTTTAATGTTACATGCTTCCCTACTTTGCATAAGAAAATTATATATTTATTTATAAGTTTATTTACCTATCTTTTTGAACATTAATTATCCAAACTTTGTTTTAATAAGTAATAAAATACCTTATACGTTTCGGATAAGGAATAAAAGTATGGGACAGTTATTAAACGGCTTGATAATTAAATTGTCATTCGTGAATAACGAATCATTACACATTATTATTAATTTAATATGATGTAATATTTGCCGCACGTTGCCCCTCGATGCACCCGATGACAACCGCGCGCGGTGGTGCCAGGGCGCGCGCTATACGGGCGCGCTCATTGGCCAGTGTTTTTCGTTAATAACTCAAAAACGAAACTATATATAACATTATTATCAAGGAAAAAGTTGCTTATATACACCCCAGCTACACGTCAATCCTCGATGTTGCCTGAGTGTTCTGTCACCCTGTATATTGTAGGGCTGAGCGGGGCAACTCGAGGCCAGCGGGCCCCACGCTATTCCTTTCCCCTCTTCTTGAGCCCAACCAGCATCTCCCACTATACACTATATGTGTGGCATGCAAGAATTCGTGGAAATGGTATGAGGGGGCTTTGTATGAATCGTGTGAAGGAAGTATCGAGTGTTGCGCGAAGTGTGGGTTTTGCTCAATCGAGACTTTTGAAGCAACGTCATCGAACGGTTCAACGCATCATCTGCCAAGGTCAAACCACTGTTAAGAAATTTTACGATCCACTTTCGAACTGCTCCATTTAAAATCACTCCACTGCGGTATACATGAATTTGTTTGGGCAGCTGCTAAAGAGCATCATTAGCAAGTTTATATTTACGTAACATAATATGTGGCGTACAGTGGTGAGCATGCTGGGTACATACAATTACTAGCAACGTTATTCTCGTAAATAGTATGTATTAGGAAAAAATGAAAACGGAAAAAGTTTTGCAGCTTTGTGTAACCAACATAATAGCGTAGATCTATGAATTTTTTGCATTCCTAATATTTTACGGGAAACCGGTGGTGGCTTTGAATTTTTTTAATAAAATCATCATATGGAAGTGTGTAAAAGGACGAATTCATCATGCACAATATAATCAACTTTAGAGTTATACAAGGACAGAAATTAAACCGTTTAGTAACATCCTATAGCATCGTAAATGTATCATTGTTCAGTAATAAATAAACCATGGTAATTATTTGCATTGCAGCTTCCTTACTGATTTTGATGACCTTGAAGTATGTAGTCAAGGTCATCATTCTGAACAACTGTTTTCCTACACATGTGAGCGCCGCGCAGCCATAGTTTTTGAGGTAATATTTGCAAAAGACGGCTAATACTACACATTCAATCATGCTTATATGTACGCGTCTGTGATAACGTGTGTGTCGCTCAGAAATGATGTCGAGCACATCAGAAGAATCTGCATAACGGGTGATCTCATCGAACGTGTAGCCTGTAAGCGTGGGCTAGAAGGCTATATGTATGTTAGTGACAGCGTATTTTTAAAGAAAGGAACAGAATCGGGTGGCGGAGTGCTACGCGCCCTGTGGATCATTTATGATGGGGACGCAGTCCTACGTGGGGTCGAAGAGTGTTTTGGGAATGTCCTAGGATTGACTAAGTTATTGCACGTTGTTACGTGGTGGGTAGATTAATTGAGTAGGCTGGTGTTGGTTAGCTTCACTTTTAATTTCCACTCACGGTATGTTGTGGTAAATACAGCACTTATAATCGAGGCACGAGTACAATCCTCGAATTGTACTTTACAGAGGAGACACTAATTCTTATGCAACTGGAACCTACGAGCGTGACGGTTCGTAGATAGATTGATTTTTCCTAGCTACCTCCCTTCTTATATCTGTAGCTTGTTTTTGTGTTTTTGGTAGCGTCGGCATCGCGACCCTTGGATCTTTGGGCCTGGGCGAGGGGGAAGTGGTATGACTCGTCGCTGGGTCATACCGTCGGTCCGTGCCCTGACTCATCCCTGTATGTCATCCGTTAAGTTTCAATAACAAACACAGAGAGTCGTTTCTGACACCTAACAACGTCTTGGATGTGAATGAATGGAACCAAACATCCTGTCGGCAGGGGGTGGCTGGCGAGGGATTGTTTATTATATAGAAGAGAGAGAGGGGGGGGGAGAGAGAATTTTCATTTAATCAGATACGCGATTGAGCTACATTTGATTCAGATTTGAGAACGGGATTGGCTCCTTCTCAGCCTACGTCGGATTTGACCCAACTGTCACAAATATGTATGTATATCCCAAAACGTTAGAGATATGATACACAGGGTGTTCTATAACTCGCTGTGTCACTGCGTTGGTTCACGAACACGGCCGATCGCGATTGAGAGTCACGTGCTCGAGCGCGCGCACTGATTGGCCAGTGTTTTTCGTTAATAACTTAAAAACGAGGCTGCAAACAACATTGCTGTCAATAGGATAGATGTTCAGAATCACCCCAGCTACTCCCTATTTCCCGACGTTCCCTGAGTTACGGAACCCCCTGTATGTATATGTATAGTCTTTGGCCCATTCCTTATGTAGTAGTCGCAGCAGTTTGTTGCAAACATCTCAAAAGCCTAAGCCCGCCGGCGGTAAAATGTGTAACAAATAGTGGTTTAGAATTTACCTCCATCCTTAACCTATTAACCTTTATTAAATAATTACCGTAAACATTCTGATAGTGAATGGCAACAAGAAATCACAGTCCCATTTAATATTTAATGAACTAAGCCGCATAAATAAGAAGTACTTGTTGGCCTCTTATGCCGACCCCAAACTTTATTGCATAGCACATGGATAAATTCATCTTGACAGCCGCTTCCATATGACATTAAAAATATACAACATTCTATTTAGAAAATTCAAAGTTGCATCCAATCTATCTCCCGTTTTCTAAGTATCCGTCGCTTGCACAAAATAATACTTAGACGAGAAATATGTACTTCATTTTTATTTCTCGCCATGTATATCTCTATCTCATGTACGTAACATCGTTCGCAAAAATATATCGGGGAAGAGCGCTTTAGGAGGACGGTATGATATGGGCAACTCTCCCTGATATCCACGAAATTTCATACTTTTATTTAATACCGATAGTTCATGTTGCACAGAAAAAGTTCGCTAGAAATCATCCTAATATTGTTACTCTCTGGAGTTCGGAGGGACGGCAAACACGCTGTTTCGATCCTTCCGGTTCCGGAGAAAAATTAAAAGTGAATTCGAGATATAACGATATTAAAAAGGAAGCATATGTATAGTATATCGTTATTGCAGCACAAATAAATCGAAAAAGCTTACAAAATATGACAAAATAAAAAGAATTCTGAAAGGCAGGAAATAAAAAATAAACGAAAGAAGGCAAGTTGCTACAAAAACGTTCTACGTCTGCATTGATAGCTGGATTACGCCAGGGAAAAGATTCCTTAACTCTTGTATGTGTTCATTCGGTTAGATCAGGCAAACCATTCTTACAAACCGATGTTGGATTCCGGGGTAAACGAAATCGTGTGCAACAATTACGTTTGCAAAGAGGTTTTATATAAGAATACCGTGACGAGTTTGTGCGACAGAGCGATGGTATGCGTCGTGTCCAAAACTATTCTAACTACAATTGGTATACCGCTACTATATATACTATGAGTTTTAGGGGGGGGGAGGATGACCTTAGCCCTTGTTATGTCGCCTTAGACAACGCGGAGTCTGGCCCTTGGCAGTAGTCATATCGCTGACTACCACCTTGGTGCATAATATTGACTCTGAGCCTGACTAGGCCAGGATCCGCGGACCTTACATATTATCGGTGACTCAAGGGCTGGTCATCCAACACCGACTACAGATTCGTAATCAGCAATATAAAAACCGCTAAATGTTTTTTATTTGCGAAATAAACATTTTTTATTATCATTTCACACCAGTAGAGCCCCGCGTGGGGCCCTGCACAGGCTGTCAAATTCTAATAAATGTATGCATACATAGTTGCTGCCAAGATATAGCGTGTCCGTAAAAGTCAAGAGGGACAAGAGAATTGACACAATATCCTATACTATTTGTATAGGAAAGTAAAAGTTCACACTCGCGTTTCAATGTATATAGTAATTAATATTTACCTTTGCAAGGAAAATACCATTTTGGTAAATGGCAGTAAGGTGGGTACAGACGAGCCTGCCGTGGCTGCAATGCGGGTGCAACACGGCATTGTTCGAGGGACTACTGTACATACTTGGAGGCGACTATACGCTGTATACGTATACAGGGCGGATCACGTTCGACCGGAAATTGAAATACGTGTTTCTGGTAAAGGTTGAATGGTTTCAACGAGGGTATTATTCCATATATGTAATTAGCAGTTTTGTAAGTGGTAGAGGACGCGTAGATGACATTTGGAGGCCGGGATTCTTTTGCAAATGGAGTCATATTACATATTTTAATGAAAAATATTATATTTCAACTATCGATCTTTGTCGGTTCGCCATGAATACGTATATAAATTTCCGAAAAACCAAGACCACTATTTTCAACTATTCAACTATCAATGGAAAAATTCCATCCTCTAGAGATTAAGCGATACTGTATAAATATGCGTATAAATATGTAAATACTGAAATGCTCGACAAGTAAATATAAATAAAGGATCAGCGAAAGAATTACAGATGTGATAAATGGGGTAATGAATTAAAGTCAGTGTTCTGGAAGTGAGCGAAAAAGAGTAGGGGATGGAAAGAGAGGGAAATGGTCTGCGGCTGCGTTAAAATTTCGGGGCGGCTGCAAGTGCGATAGCGTCGCGGCGACATTAGCTTGGCCGACGTCGCGTCGTTTCGACGTATCGTGACACGGCGTCGTTTGTTCCTCCGCATTGTTCGCTTGTTGCATTTCGTGGTGCGACTTTCGACAAATCTAAACGCTTTTAGACGGTCGAGGGGACGTAAAATTTAAAAAAAACTACGCTGTAAACGAACTTAACTCGCCAGTAGTGTTCCAGTTATGGATTCTTGAATATCGCTCCAAAAATAAAGGATTATAATAATACTAATAAAAGTCGCTTAATTTTTATCAACTATGCGGTTTTAAAAATGAACCACGCAACGATTCTGTAAAGGGAAAATAATATTCCACTGTTTCGTTTCATCTTCGTTTCATCTTCATTGTGTTGGACGAGAGAAATGTAAATGGAAATAACGTGACAGTTCTTCCATGCAATTGGAGATACATAGAAGTAATGTTCTCCGAATTTCACGAGGAAATGAAGTGGGCGGCATTCCCGATTAAATGAACGAACTAACGGAATCAAACTTTCTTCTGATCCAAAGGGCATCGTTAGGAATAAGGGAACAAGTTTCAAGGAAATACTCTCCGAGAGTTTGAGACGAGGACGGACGAAATTTTCTGTGAACTCATGAAAGAACAAAGATTTGCTGAATAGTCGAAAATACTATGTTCTCGATGTTCGGTAGCGACGCGGAAATGTAACAAAAGTATTGTCGAACAATCGAAAACACATTCTCGATATTCCATAGTTATGTAAAACATCATGAAAGATGTAAATAATATTTATTCATACAAAATACACGAAATATTCCATAAACTTCAGTTGGAAAATATGAAGGAGCAAAGAATTGAAGTGAAAGAGCTCGAATAAACGAGAATACTTACTCAAGGATCATATTGGAAAACTAACAAAAAAGTCTTCTTTCCTTCCTTAGCTGTGCCCTCTTGATTAATGAAGGCGATTAAAATATACAAAATATACAAGCACGATTTTTTAAACGAAAATTCATGGATTAATGTAACAAGATATCTTTCGAAAAGTATCTTAATCCAGGAACCAGATTTGGTTTGCAAAGAATTATTGTGCGGAGCAGGGTATTAAAAATGTCAAAGATTCTACAGAATATATTTTGCTGAAACAATTATCACTGCAAAATTATTCGACAAAAAAACAAAGACATAAGCCGTAAAAAAGGGGGAGGAAGATAAAGGAAAAGCAACGAGCGCTTGGAATCATCATGGATTTGAACGCTTCGTCGAACAACTATGCTTGCGACCTATCGTCGTTTCACTTGTATTACTCGCAGATGCACGGCTGGATCTCCCTTTTCGTTTGTATTTTCGGTTCGATTGCAAATATTTTGAACATTCTCGTTCTAACACGACGGGAAATGCGATCACCGACCAATATAATTTTAACGGGATTGGCCGTGGCGGATTTACTTGTAATGATCGATTACATTCCGTACGCGTTTCACCTTTACTTGTATCGAAGATCAAGAAAGGACACCTTCACCTACGGATGGACGATTTTCGTACTACTTCATTCGAACTTTGCTCAGGTAACATACACTGTGATTGGAACATTTTACTATCGCGATATTTTCGTTACTATGGGACTAAACTACAAATATTTTCATTAGAAAACAGTAGCAAGAAATTTTTATTTTAGTAGAGAGAAAAATCGTCATACCATATTTTTGAAAATTCTTAAATTCTCGTCGATATTGCAGGCATAGTTTTATTAAAACAAAAATTGAAGCGCTATTGCTCAATTAATTTCCATACATGGTGAAAAAATAATCACTTAATTATTTAAATTTTAAGCAATGGAACGACAAACATTGTTATTATGCAAAATTGGACGATTCTAGACAACTTTTATACAAATTCGAAGATTCCAGGCTGTATGGCATTATCTCACATAAAAGTTTAAAAATACAATTGAAACGTTACTTCCAATATAATTTAAATAAAGAGTAATAGATATATCTATTTAGCTATTGAAGCAATAAAATAGCAAATATTTCAGTTGCTGGATATTGTAATTAAAAAATCATTCTATTGTTAGAGTGAAAAACTATAGAAATGGCTTTTACAAAGTCGAAAATTCCAGTCGACGTTGCATGTGTATTATTAAACAAATAGCAGATTTAATTTAACTAAAAGGTTATAGATAACAGCTGTTTATCTCTTCGCGGTCGTTTTACCCTCTTAGATCGAAAAATTGCGTGTCGAGTACGTGTGAAGTGATAAAAATTATTGTGTCTTCGATCTATCGATTCGTTTTGGTATTTATAGTTCGACGCATTCTTACTGGATCGTCATTTCCTTGCTTTGTTTGACGAGAGGTGACCTACATGTTTGGAAACCAATCACTCCAACATATTGGATCTGCCTTTTTCTTTAATTAAATACTAAATTGCAGTCCAACAACTTTATTTTACCCTAATGCCATTTTCTATAATTACAAATTTAGAATAAAAACACTGTACGCGATGGACAGCGAAATGCTCGTGCAGTAAAAGTATGAAGATAGAGCATGCTCTATTTCCCACGTTAATAAATATATTCAAACGTACACGTTTGGACTGTGGTAATCAAAATATTTAGGTGCAGAAGCTAATTGCATTACTCGATTATTTATAACAATACAGTGCCCGTATTCCAAAAAAATAAAAAATTCCAGCGCAATGAATTTTTCTTGGAACCAAGAACAAGCATGCATTTCTTTTCATAGAAATTCATGAAATTCTAATTACATTTCCACAGGTTTGTCATACTATTTCAATTTGTTTAACATTGATACTGGCCGTGTGGAGATACGTGGCGGTGGCAAAGCCGCAACAAACTAGAGAATGGTGTAGTTACAGAAGAACTATTTTTGCGATTGTTATGGCGTATGTTTTCTGTCCTGTGCTATGTATACCTTTATATATTACGACCGAAGTGAGAAAGCAAGTGGAAGTTCTGGATTCCAATGGAATGAGCGTACATAATCGAAATGGAAGTATGGTCGGTAAGTAATTGGATGAGACCGCCCTTTTTAATTTTTTTGTTCACCTTAACGACAATTTGTAACTTAACTATAGTTAATTAACACATCCGCGTCTTGCCATTTCTTCGCTTCTCTGGAAACTCAAAGCTGGATGCACGAAAATTAAATCAAACGTCATTTATTTATTATAAATCCAAGAAGATGTAATGTCAAATTGTAAACGCGGCAAATGCTCAAATTTGTACTTGGCCGTTGATATTATTATTTATGTAAATGCAATTTACCATTCTAATGGAATATAGCTTCACCATTGTTTAATCAAAAGACCGATAACCCAATATGTATTTTATAGCAGGAGAATACTATAAATTATAGTTACAAGTTCTTGGGCGTCTATGAAACAGCTTTGTTAACCAAATGAAATTGCAACAGCTTGTTTCCAGTTGCTTGGTGCAGCAGTATCACGGAACTAATTATACGAAATGTTTCAAATGAAATCTTATTTTCTTGCAGTATGGAAAACGGTTTTTAAAGCGTTTCTAGATGTTTTTCTGGTTAAAGCGATAGGAAGCATTATTTTCAATTGCGGTAATTGAAAACGGATAATAATAATTTGTCGTCACGAGAACATGTGTTATAGATTAGAAACAAATGTGTTTTTTTTGCATTACTTGTTGAACCGGTAATTGTAGAAATAAATGTGTAAATATAAGTACTGGTTGACACGTCTCGTGTTAACCCATTAGGGACACAGCGCCGTATTTTGTTGAGACTTTCAATTGAATGAAATGAATGTTTAATGAATTTTGTAAAAGAGAAAAATAATTTGGTCGTCAGAGGGGTAAGTATAAGTAGGCATGTGAATTGAGTGCAACGAGAATATATGTTATTCTTGAAAGAAATAGGTTTATTACCCCCTTTTTAAGGTTTGCAGATCTAATGATTGTAAGTTGCTAAATATTAAAAAAGAGTTTGTCCCCTATTCTTTAAATGAAAAGCTTCAAACGCTTCAAACGATGATAAATATTAGTTAAAAAGGTGCAGTCTCACTTGTGTTTTAATCATATTTTTAGTGCAAAATATACGTTAAAGGTATTGAAGTTGTTTGCCTTTCTCCTGTCTAAAGAAAACAATTTACGATCTGCAAACTGTTTTTAAACTTTCAGTCGATAAACATTTTAGACCACATTTTCACTTGCTTTCTCCGTATGATGATTGTAAACACGCAGTTCTTTGCAGTACAGCAAATCTGCTAACCAATATCATAATGGCCAAAAATTGGCCAAAAATAAGCGTCACATTTCTATACCAAATGAATGACGCATTTTTGTTGTTACAAACGAATACAGGTCTGCTAAAATAGAATTAAATAACCATCCGTGAAATGGCAAACCGTTGTAAATCAGAATAGTCAATTAATCGTTTTATGAAGTATCTTATATTAAAATAGAATTACCCGTGCTACGCACTGAGTATTCCGACATTACCTTTTGGTCAACCGAATATTTCTTCTGAACTTTATCTCTCCATTGCTGCGCCCTTTTATCTTCCACTTTATTAAGTCATAATTAATACATAATATTAACCCCTTTGGTACGCTCTGCGTGACAAGGGATGTTCTGCTGTGAGTGCAATGTATACGAGCCAACAGGCGAAAATACAGTTTCTTTCCGAGTGCATGCATCCATCAGCAGTACTCAAAGTACATACGTTTTAATACCCTTTCGGTGCGAAATGACGAGAAAGAAAAGTATCGTTATGAGGTATATAAACATATTGTGGACGAGTATTCGAAGTTCGAGTATACGCGATCAGGCCAAAATGAATTTCCTTTCTTGAGTCCATACATGCACCATCAGTACCCAAAGGGTTAAGAATTTAATATCACAGGCTCACTGAAGCCACCCATTTTTCTATCCCTGCCTGGAATCTTCTTTCTCCTTTTTCCTTTAATCTCCCTCGTTTATGAACCAGTCTTATAATTTTCACATATTCTAGGAAATACGACAAATACAACGCTGTACTTTGTGAGACTAACGGAAACTGCGGAAAATCACGACATCTTGAACGAGCTAAACTTTTGGATCTACAGTGTCGTGATAAAACTACTTCCGTGCGTCGTCCTGACAATCGTCAGTTTAAGACTCCTTCGAGTTCTGTTAGAAGCGAAACGAAGGAGGCAAAAGTTGACGAATATTCAACCGGAGAATGTCGGAAGGAAGAAAACTGGCCGAAGGGTGGACAAAGAGCGACAGACCGACAGAACTACAATGATGTTGTTGGCAGTTCTGTTGCTTTTCTTGCTGACCGAATTGCCGCAAGGAGTTCTGGGACTTTTCAGTGTACTTCTCGGACCAGGATTTTTCCGGACTTGCTACTTGATGCTAGGTCAGTACATATATCAAATCCTGGGCCATTCTCTTTTTCATATCATCCAACTTGCGTCGGAATCATGAACGTTATGGCTATTATAACTTTTCGAGCAAACAAAAGAACTGTTTGGGGTATATCAATAAATCATGATTTTACAAGTAAATTTAAATCTGAAGGAAAAACTAATATGTGTAAGAGAATTGTTGATTGCATTTTACTGATTTACATTCAATTTTGAGTTTCCCATATTTTCTTGAGTCGCATGGTTTTGGAATCAGCAACTCATCAGATTTGCTTTACTATTTTATGTAATACAAACATCTGTACATTTGTATATTTACAAGATTAAGAAATTTTCCGAAATCTTGATTGTCCAAATTATTTCGCTACATGTAATATTCAATTGTGAATTTATGTAATTTATCATGTCGTTTGTGGTATTTAAATAATGAAAGAAAGAAGAATTACTTTTCCAGATATTTATTTTCTCGATAAATTATACATACTTGTAATTAATAATAATTGAAACAAAAAAGGTGTGTCACTTTGCAATTAGTGCTTGAGCATTAAATGTCTATAATATATAGGTATATACAATGGGAAATACTGGGCGGAAAATATTAGTTTATTAGTTCTGGGGAAAAACTAGGTAGAATAATAATTTTGGTACAAGCGAAGTGTAGTAGTGTTTTTGTCAAATAATTTCTCTGCTTGCAATAACAGCTGGAGTTTACTGGTGCTATAAAAGAAATTCATTGTGTTTTTAAAGGCAGCGTGGAGATTGGAAACTATAGGCAGATATAGAATGGATAAATACACCATACTTAAAATCATAAAGCCAGATATGAAACATTTGTAGGAATCCTAACATAACGGAGAGAAAAAATAATCATGTTGAAAGTACCGTACCTGCGCAAGTAAAGCAAATGTTTGTTACGTATGCTTCATTTGAAAGCGAATTCCTTTTATTATTGCAACATACAATAACGTAAACTTAAACACTTTTTGTTCTTTAAGTTATTATTCAATGTGTTTATATATTATCTATTTAAGTTATTATTCTTTGAAGAGAATATCATTTGCGTATAAAATGGCGTGTAAAGAGTTTCATGGCGTTTTATTCGATTTGTCTTTTATTTGAAATGACGTTGGAGTATTTCAAAGGAAAACATTTGAACGGTACAATAAACAAGCACGAATTTCAGATCACTTTTCTTTACGAGGTCATCTCGCGGCCAAAGCAGCAAAGCGCAAATATCAGATTTTGGTAAGGAAAATTTTGAAGAATGTGTATACAAATACATGGTGTACCAATAAGTAATTCGCTATTTCTTCACCAATTGTTCTATTTAATAGCAGAATATAATAATTCCCGTAACTTATTTGCTCATTTCTCCATTTCATTAATATTCATTAATATTCGCGAAACGTGGACATGTATTAAAAGCCTTTGCTGATCTTTTGAAAAATTATTTAGAAACCCCAATATTATAAACTTGTTTTCAGCTGACGTTAAAAGTCTATTAGAGTTTACAATGGAAGTGTATATTTTATCATTAAGTCAGTCCAAAACAGAAACGTAGTTTCAAGTTTCGAATTTGTAAAGACTTGTTAGAAACCCTAATTCTGTGACTAAGTGAATAGTAGGTTATGTAAATAGTCACAGTGTTGAATAATTATATTAGATTGTTGCGTATGAAATGTCGGATTTTTAAATGAATATTGCAAAGCTCATATTTTTTATTAAGAGATGTTTATTTAATCAAAATATATCTCACTGGCCTCGATATACTTTTCCTAGCGGCATATTAATGCATAAATATCATTCAAAGAAGCTCTGATCTTTTGAATCAATAAATTCTTCTGTGGATGTTTCAAGACTCTACATTTTAAGCCTTCTTTCCCAAAGTGTTTAAAAATGATAATCCGTCGGAGACCCTAATTTCCTAATTTCGTCGGAGAGCTAATTTTGCAATAAGTTTTTTACTCTGTATGCTGTCGATCGTTATTGCGGTGAAGTATTGGTTCATATTATTATTTTTGATCAATCAGTTAAAAAAATTGCCAAAATATATAATTCTGAAAACATTTTTTTAGCGAAATATGTATCTGGAAATAAACAAGAAGATTGTAAACATGGTTTTGTAAGACACAGCAACATAATGTTAACAGAGAGACAAACGTATCCATGTAATAAAAGTGAACACATTTGTTACGTATTGTGACACTGTTGTATTACGATATCCTTCATTATAGTATTACATTACTGTTAATTAGCATTCAAGTTTTGATTTAAACACATATACATATATGTCTATGATAATACTAATTTATACAAAAAATGGTTATGTTTGCCTGTCGGTATATTTCTTTAAATTATATTTTGCAACACAGAATAATTTCTTACCTTAAAATTACCTTAAAGTAACAAAGTTATTTTCCCTGTCTAAGTCAATTTGTAATATCTTGTTGCTGCAGAAGAGTGTGAAAATAATCAGCACTTGAACAGCTTTCTATCAAAATAAAAATGTTGAATAAAGCACGTAGAAAACACGCACGCAGAAACACGTAGAAAACATAAAAGACACAACGATTCAAAAAAGAATAAAAAATGATATTTCTTTTTGAAAAATATATTGTCCGAGCTTCCTTCAAGGAAAATTAAAACTATTTCGTACAAGCTGCATTTTCTAAGAAAAATTTATATAGAAATAATATATGTAGACGCCTTATTTGTTTATAGTTGTTATGGTTCAATTCAGTACTAAATGGCGGATTTTAATCCACGAAGAAAAATATTTCCTAATCTCTATTTTTGCAAATACATACATTTGCATACATTTGCAAAAAAAGTAAGGTATTCGTTAAATATCTATAATAAAATTTTCAATGTATTCACATATTTTAAAATGAGCTACATATAAATTTAAATCGAATCAAAGTTTACGCGTTTATTCAACTTTCCTTCTGCAGTTTAAAGTTGAAAAGTTTAATAATATTGTTACTAATATGACTATAGCGTTAATCGAAGTATGGTTAGTAAATAGTAATTATTATTTTATCAATTTATTTTTATATTTTACACATATACGTATTTTATGTATGTAATATTGTGGACATGAATGTTCCTCCCAATTTACTACCATTTGGTTATTATAGCATGAAATCGGACAGAATATCACATCATCGTATAATTATAAATCAATAATTGATTTGTTAACGTTAGCTATTAATGGGAACTTTTTCTGAATTTGCAGGTGATATTATTGATATGTTAACTCTTGTAAACTCAGCGATAAACTTCATTCTTTATTGTACAATGAGTAGACAATTCAGAAAGACGTTCAACGAACTTTTCTGTAAATGCTGGAAAAGCCGGAAAAACGGAGGAAAGCAAATTTTAATGGAAAATAATGGACACACAGGCATGAACCATACAGTAACGCAAGTAACACAAGTATAGTTAAAAAGAAAAAGGTGACAAGTTCGTTCTGCGATATTATCGTGTGCCAATGATGTAAGGATCTTTAAATAAATAATACACTTAAAGAAATCAAATTGCCAATTCTATACAGCCATTTTGATCTTACACATGAACTAATGATAGTACGTATTTGTCCTATCTTTCCTGCTTATACTTTGTAATCTAAATTTTTAATTTCAACGTTAATTTTTTCTTCTGATAAGGCAGCTTCCGTGAAGCTTTATTTGGTACACTACTAGATGGTGCTGCGACCGGATTTCTCGAATCCTTTGAGTATGCGTATGAATATGAAATAATGATTTCAGATTAAATTTTTTCGGGGATACTACTGCAAAAAATATCTATCGAATAATATTAGCACATGTAAGTACATTTAGTAAAATTTAACAAGAAAACATACTCGATATTCCTAAATCCACCAAAGTTTACTTGAGTATTAAACACTTCGTTTCTTTGCAACCTTCGAAAAGTGTTTCTCTGATATAAAGAAAATATTTACATTGTCACCTTTAAGAAACAATAAACTTATATCAGTGTATATCAGTGATCGTAATGTTCACAGCATACAGCATATATATATATAGCAATACGAATCTCTCTCTCTCTCTCTCTCTCTCTCTCTATATATATATATATATATATATATATATATATATATATATATATATAGTTTATATTTCTCGTCGCAGAGGTTTTTACAGCGGAACGAAAGAGAATGAACAGAATTTTAATATTAATTCGCATAGGGGTTTTAGAGTTACAAAGCTCTGGCTGTATATTCTTAACTTGGGTGAAATTGACAATTTAAAAATTGGAGGCAGCTCTGTTTACTCTTACCCGAGCACCCCCTACCGTGAATTCTATAAATTAAGGACGCCAATGGCGAATGTAGTTCGTTTGGGACGCTGAGATATACGTATCTGTGGAACTCGAATTGCTGCACAAATTTCATTACAAATGTAGATCAAGTGAAAATAAAACCACGATGCTCTTTGAAAGTCAATGCTTTGTTGGTGAAAACATTTGAGAGATATAAAAAGACAAAATTGTTACTCTTCATTCGGGAGCTACAAGTGCATGGACCCGAAGAAGACGCTTCGAGAACAAATACAGAAGGTACGTTCACCTTTGTCGGCTTAAATGTTTATAATTATACAAATTTCTTGGTCTTTGGTGTTTCTTATGGATAAAATTTACCCATGGGTGTTGACAATGTAAGCGAGAACTGAGGATAGGCAACGTTCGTTGCAAAAATGGCTTCCCCGACCATATATTTCCGTTCGTGTTCTTTAAATCAAATAAAAATGCAGCTACTGAGTTAACCTTACTCTCATTGCACTAATTCATTACGTTCCGATGTTGGAAACAGCTCAGTGTTCCCAGACGAAGAAGCGTACGCCCCACGAAGGGACAGGGGTTATAATTTTTAATATTTCGGCGGCGATTATTAGAAAATTATATTGCATTGATCTTCATTACAGATATAGAAAAAATATCATGAAAAATTAACAGTAAATCACAAATTTCGATTTACGTTTTACTATATGTATACAAAGTGTAATATAAAATTGATATACATTAAAAACAGGTAAATTAAAAACTGTTGTGCCCATGCCACTTTCTTTGTTTATTTGAAGTATGTACATATTTATATTATTCTTTCTTAAAAGCATTGAGTTACTGTTTTGCTTTGATATGAACAATTTTTTAGACGTCCAGATGGGGCATGATTTAAAAAAAGGTTGGGAATCAGTAAAATAGTTTCGCCACTGTTAATTGATTTGTCATATAACAGAAAATCCCTTACATATTAAACGTATATATAATGCCCGTTAGAATGTTTAAAATACATTTATTTCGTGTTTGATAAAATATTCAATAACTGCTTACAATATTTTTTTTTACATACGAAGTCTATGATTAATTTCCCAATATATGTAGATATGTTCAGATCTATTAATTATTGTCTCCATCCGTTTAATATTACGTTTGTTGAAGTTCATGCCAACAACCATTTGACTTCATTTGCACTGCTTCTGCCAATTGCTTTGCCTGTTCTGCGCTTTTAATATATTGTACCGATGAAGTGTCGTGCAAATGTTATTAATTGATAATTCGTGTTATTAAGGAGGAAAGGAATGCTCTTGGAAAATAATAGGGTGAGCAATTACGATAGTGGTATCTTTAAAACTAATTAAAATCTAAATGGTATTTTATGTTTCGACATTTAGCTGAGTATTTACCAGAATCTGTCTGAGGATTGATTACACACAATTTTCAGCCACCTTCCGTCCCATAAACAATTGTAAATCTTACGAAACACTTCTAAACAATTCCTCCATACTTTTACGCATACATATACATAGATGTATGTACAATCTTTCCGTCCATTTCCCGTAAGATTTGTGTTCTGTGAACTGGGAATCATTCTATAGAAACAGTAACAATTAATAATTACGTTTATCGTAGGCACTCAACAAATGGTTAATTGTTATCTGTTTACCGCGAATGTTATTATTAAGAAACGAGAGAATCTTCGAAGAAACTTCTCTATGTACCCTGCGCGTCGTTAAGTATCATCATATTTATAAGAGGAATCCCCGTGTAACACAGAGTTCTTATAACACGATTAAAGAATAACATAACCCAAGGGAGAACGTTACAAATTCTTAGCTCCATGTTATACAATTTGCAAAGATTTCAAGCAAACAGATTTTTTGGTGTAAAAGCATTGAAATCGAGACGCTACGAAAGGAAGTTCAAATGATAATGATATTTTGTTAAGGAAAATTAACTTGTACATATGTTGGATAATACGTATATTTACATGACCATCTCTTTCATCGCAGAGGTTCTCAAGTTATAGAGGCACGACTGTACGTATATCCTATAAAGAACGCGGTTCTAGAACGAATTATGTAGATCGTTATAGCATACGCCACTCTATACATATTTGCCAGTAACTGTTACATGTAAAAGGTAGCATGCAATACATTTCTACTGATTAGGATTTGTACCAAACACTTTAATTTCTATTTACTATTTAAATTTCAGTATACAAAAATGAAAGACTGGCAATGTTAAATAAAACAGGCTATTTAAAAATCATGAAAATCACTACAATAGTTCGAATTATATTTGCTAAAAACTCTCATATAAATTAAGAACGTTGTTTGTTTACCTTCATTCATCACGACTTGTTAAAAATGAATAGCACCAATATGTTGAGAAACACTGACTTACAATACTAACGGTTCTTTCTAATATACGATAGTATCGTAATAACTCGTAGAAAAAAAAGAACACATACTCCAATGTAAAAAACGCGGCTAGTTTACAAGCACTAAAAATGTTTCGAGTTATGGTACAATATCTATTTCGTTGAACCCATTGATAGGTATACGATAAGTGTCGCGACGAACATACACACTGTCACGTCAAGAGGAAAAAGGGACCTTCAAATTCCCGCGGTTGACAACGGAAAAAAAAGCTTCCTTCCCTATGTAGAACCAGCTCGGAGCATCCCAGCAAAGAAATTAGTAAACACGAGGAAGGATCGAACGCGGCACAGGCGAATACGTATCGGGACAAGTGTAACGATAAGCAAGTGGCCATGTATAATAGTATATGCATATCTATGTATACATATGTCTGCACGAAGTCATTGAATTAAATATTTTGGACTCCCGTCGCGTCGCAGCGTGTCGTCCCGACCTTAATCGAAAGGCGCGCCCTTGGACGGGTGGTTCGGGGAAAGGTCGATTCGAGAGAACCGGGTGTAATCGTCATAAAGGAGTTTTATTTGTTTCCGATAAGATGCCAGGCTCTACCGCAAGGTAATAGATACGATAACAAGCTCTTATAAGGCCCATATACCCGACCACCTGAAATGGGAGCATAGCGTGTCTCTCGATTTCTCCGCTCGAAACGTTCCTGGAATCCTCTCTGAAATAGTCCTCGATCCACCGATGAAAGACCCGTTCGTTTCTAGTAACCTCTATCTTTTCAGCCTGTAATTCCTATTCTTTGCCGGAGTTTCTAATTTACCCGCATGCCGGAACGCGACATTATAAAATCATTTGCGTTTCTATGAAAACGCTCTTTAATAATAATCGCTATCAACGACTTCGCGTAAACCGTAAGGTTTGGCAACTTGGAGTTGCCAAACCCCAAGTTTGTGGGGTTAACATAAAGAATTTTTTAAGAGGATTGTTTGATTTCACTCCTCTATAGTGTGGGCCATGAAAAGGTTTGACAAAAATGCATTTATACCACGATTGGTACGATGCGATGATACATTGATCACAGAATTGAAGTGCATTCGGTCATTCATCACGTATTATTTTTTGTTGGTAGAAGTGATTCATATTTATGTCGCATATACATAAGATCATCTGTTTTGTAGAATACAATTAAGAACGTTCCTTATTGCTAACAGATAGTTATGCACAGTGTGAAAACACGCTTTTGATTGAGCTACGCTAGGTTTTCAGTGTTCTCCATTTGCAACGGACGATAACATCTTTGCCACAAAGAAGCAGAGGTCGTGTCACAAATGTCCTGGAATAACAGGTTTCAAATCCTTTGAAATAAATTTTTTCATCCGCTCAAGATTCCGAATCCTCCCTGACTAATTGTAAGCTGATCCTTTGTTATTTTCACGCTGAGAAGTCCATCGAGGTGGTGTTGCGCCACTTATTACCCTTGTATCTTGTATAATTCAATCGAGTGTTAAATGAATATGCAATTGAATCTGAGATCAAATGCAACGCATATGTAAGTTGCTTTTTTCAAATTGAGTTACGCTCTGAATCGTGTTGCATATGGATATAAGTGTGTGCAAAAACAGCACAAGTCGCATACATCTGTATGGTAAAATAAGGCCCAGCGGCCACGTGGTGGTGGTTGGGGGGGGGGGGCAAAATGAAAAAACAGTGGACGACAATGTGAATATTTACTATAATGTTGACCAAATATCATAAATATAAAAAATAACCGCTTTGGACACTTCTACGCCTATTCACGGTTTCAATGATCACTTTTAGGTTACCTGTACAAGGATTAAATCCCCCAGAAATACATTACGACGATACTGAATGTTATATTATAACATTGTGAGTGCTTTTGTAAATGTTCATTCAATTAAAATCATGTTAAACAAGTTTTCTTGCTCTTATTGCAGATAATTGGTATGTCTCACAATCAGTGCAGGAACTTGCATTTTCGTGCATTGCATTGTTAAAGATAAACATTTCCCATAAAATATTTCGAAAAATATTACTCTCTCCTTGCTTCTGGAAATTCACTTAAGAGTGAATTTTGCTGTTTCCGATCTCCTCGATTTAATCACCATCGAGCCATGGTCGGAACGGTTTTATTTCGCGGTAATTCGTGTTCCGTAATATTTAACATTATTGGGACGAAACAACTCTCATTAAGGCGTCTCCGTCTCCGTCGAAACGCTGTAAAGATTAATACGAACAGGTCCCTGTCCTTGTTGTTAAACGTGTTTACAAGTTCGTCGGGGTTAAATATTCATAGAAGTTGATCCTCTGTCGCTTCCTGGAACGAGAATTTTGTAAGGATTTCAATATTCAAAGAAGGGGCACGAGTAGTTCAGCCTGAAAAAGAGCGATTTGTACAAAACCCGGCAAGTTATACCACGAAATTTCTCCCACTAGGGTCCCCATAAATGCACAATGGGACGCATTGTGTTCTTAATAACGGAATCGGCCTCCATCCATTGTTCACCAAGCACAAAAGCTTTCTGGAAACGCGCGAACTACGAACGTACGTTTCGAGTATTGCCAGCCATTAGAGTTATATTTCTTTTTATTAGCCAAATAAATTTCATTGGGATATGGCATTAATCAAGTTAAGGAATGCTGTTAACAGTTTGTTTGGAATGTTGGCAGAGATGCGATGCAATAATAGATAGCCTTTAAAAAGTTACTGTGCCCTAAAATACAGTTGCAGGTAATAAATAAATACCATTGGAAATACAGCAGAGCATTTACAGTCAAATGTAATTAGCAATTTTTTTGCAGTACGAAAACGTGAAACAGAGTAATACAAAATTTGAATTCCGGTTTATTCTAAAAATAATTACCGTGCATGCAAATACGTATACTGTAATATATATGTATCTACTGTTACTTGGACGCTCTGTATGCATTGTTCGACGTTTTAATGCAAGCGGTACATGCCTAGAGCGTGCCCCTATCTTTATGTTCTACGAATTCAACATTTTCATTTAAATATTTAAGCGGGTCAGTAATGTTGTTAGTTGTCGCAAAACAGCCCTGCTCGTCAGAGAGAGAATACGAACGGCTGCGTAAAAGAAACGTCACATGGCGTGGTAGGATACATATTTCAGAGTTATGACTCACAGCCAGGTGTTCCTCCACCGGGGCCCGGTGTATCTACCAGTTTAAGAACATTTTCCTGGTGGTTGAAGGTTCCTCGAGTTTCATGGTGTCCACGTATAATAATAACAAAAAAGGCGGACGACCGTACAAACATTTCGGCTAGCCTTTCACGCATAATGCGCTTTCGTCGATGCGGAAGTGGATGTTGCGTAAACTTATTTTACTCCGTGTTTAATAACAGTGAAATATTTGTCGCATACTAAAGCGTCAGCTTTTCCCGTAGGACACAATTCTTTTCTGTAAATACTTTTTATAGTTACGCTTCCGGAAATTGAAATCAATCGTTTGTCTTAGCTATTGAAATAAAATAATTAATTTAGATATTAGAGGAAAGTAATGAATGGAGATATTGCAATAAAATAATCAACATAGGTAAAAAATAAAGCAATTATATGATAAAAAGCAAAAATAAGAATAATCGGTATAAGTACTGAAATAAATTTGATCGTTATTTGCGTAACGCAAATAATAACGAGTGTCTTCTGAAAGGAGTTATGTACATATTGTGCGCACTCGTGTATACAAAGTAAGTATACATATACATACATATTGCGTAGCTTGGGTGTCGATAAACCTTTATATCCTCGTTTGTACCTTTGTTTTCTGCAGTTCGTGTCAAGTGCACAATTTAATCAAAGTTAATTACAATGCCAACTAAAGAAATACAGGGGGCTGAGGAGAAAATTTACGTTTCAGCGTTTCTTCGGAAATAAACATCGCATAGAAATTCTCGAAAAAATATTGAGCCTTCAGATAAGATTTCACTGCTTCCAGTGAAAATGTCTGTAAAAAACAAATGGTGCCAAAGTATACATATTGGATCTAGAGTGGATCGAGGTGTTCGCAAAATGTTTGAAAGGGAGAGGAGACGCGGTAGAGGAAGCGTATAAGAGAAACTCGTATTGTGCGACCAGCTGGATTCTTACGGATTTATTCTTGGAAATGAACAAGAATAACGTGTCTTAGGTACGCCTCTCTCGTTCCCTCTTTCTCCTAGCCCCCTCTGTCTCTTTCTGTACCACTACCTCTACCCTTCCCCCTATCTATTTCTCTCTTTGTCCGCCTTCGCCATCTTTTTCCCTTTTCCCTCTTTTTTGGTCTCCTCCCCAGCTAGAATTCTCCATCAGCCGTCAAACACAACTATCACCTTCCTTTCTCTCCTCGAATCGTTGCTGAATATATATATATATGTATACCCCAACTTGACGTACAAATTCTAAATAAGTATTTGGAAGGAAAAAAAATCGAACGGACTGAATGAACGCGTTATTCCTGAACTCTGAATATGTATATTTATCATACTGAATATGTATATTGTAGACCCTTGCGAGGAAAAAGCTAACCCGCTATACTAAGGTAATCGTTTCTCATACAAATTGAATCGAGACGAAAATTCGGAAGGTGGGGATCCAATAAAAGGTAGCAAAAAGACAAGTATAACAGACACGCTAGTTTCCACGAAAGTCAATTAAAATCATCCACGGCTGTTGATCGCGTGGTGCATGAATAAAACATCCGTGTACATAATAATTAATGGTTGAATTATCGACGGGATATATAATAAGCGTTATTTTCTAAACATTGACCGATCATGTTATGCTAGAAAAAGCTACACGATCCTAGAATAAGCGCGTGTATTTCTTGCGAATTGTTTTACATTCGAGAAATAAATTTTCTTTGTTGTCGCAAAAAATTGCTTATGAAAGATCGCGTAAGATCGAAAGGGTTGGTACTCCTGTTGCAAGGTGAAATACGAGCGTGTTACGAATTAGTACAAAAATCTTGTAAAGCTTTTGGAGTCGTTTTTGTTATTCTAAAAGGAGTCCGTGGCTGTATAACAGTTCGTGAAATGTTTGCCAATGTCTAGTGCGTCGGCGTGGAGGGGAGTTAGTCTGGCAAACGAGAATCGATTGGCAGCCAAGATCGTAAGTGTACGGCGTCAAATCGTCGGAATTCGTGACGTTTCGACGAGAAGCCCACGGAAATACGAACTCGTAAGCGAGAACGATGACGTGATAGCGCAGACGAGATCGCACGTAAACCAGTTAAAAGGAATCCATTTTTCCGCGAGGCTTGTGCGACAGAGCACATGCAGTAGGGATGTATATAATCGGGCAGCGCTTGTGTTCCAAAAGTTGCATTAAACTACCGTATGCAAGTGTGCTGTTGTAGAGTAGTATTCTAGTAGATATATTTCGGCTTATGGTTATTTTTGAAACGCAGTATATTATTACGTTCTATCTGTTTAAGCATTGCATACAAATTAAAGAATAATTAAGTTAACAGTATTCGTTAGGAAAAATCTTGCTGCATGTCTCTCCTGTACTATTAGTAGTATTTACCTCTACTCGTATGCAATATTTTTTCGTTAACATGATGGTGGAAGTGTTATACTTGACTCACCGTGATTTACGACCTAAGCGTAACATAATTATCGATTTATAACCCAAACCTAACCCAATCCTTATATTGTGTTTGGTTATACAATTTGGCCCGATCGCGATTTTACATTAGTCTAACTTTTTTATTTAAAACTATTAAATTCTGAGCTTGTGAACCTTGAGAATATGCAACAGGAATGTCGCCTTATCAGCTTTTATTTATATTGAATAAATTTTAAATAGAAAAAGATTGTACTAATCTAATACAGAAGCGGGCCGCATAGACCCGAAGACAATATGAGGATTACCCTTGGAAAGATTTTGAAAAGATACAAAGGATTTGAAGGATCTGTTGCAGGAATTATTCAGTTGACTATGAATTTTTACTTAAACTTCGTTCATAAATTTATGTTTATAAATTTATGACATAATTTATGACATAAGCGATTAAACTCGATACGATTTTGGAAGCCCACAACGAATTTGAAGTATCTATAACAGGAATTCATTAGTTGTCTATGATTTATGATTTAAGCGAGACTGAATTATTGATTTATGGCATCCTTGCAATGGTCTGAACTTGAAACGATCTTGGTACCTCGTTGCGAATTCGAAGGAATAACTCTGGGGATTAGTTAATTGTTTCTAATTTATGACTTAAACGAAATATATTATCCGTAGTGTACTGTAACAAATATGTTTGCGAAGCGCTAATAAAAAATGAAAAGTAAACGACGAAATGTTATGTTTTAATTCGATTAAGTAGCCAATAAGGCAAATAAATTGTGTAATGTTACAACTATAATATGTTTTAATAAGCCCTTACAACATTCTTTTGGACGATTTCTTGTTATTTTATAGATTTTCGTGAAACGAATCCATTTAAATATGCGTATTTATTTTGACACGCCTACATGACTACTACAGGAATTTCATTTATTTTCATTTTGTTATTATTTACATTCATCTTTGCTACGCGGAACGTTAAATTGAAACCATAATGCAAAATGAAAACATATTTATAAATTCTTCTGTGTGAAATGAAAGACCATGGTGTTTGTTTTATTTATGCGCAACAATTTACCACTATTTTCTTTTTACCGGTTTTTTGCTAGAACATATAAAAAAGGTCTGTTAACATCTCAAACAGTAAACTGAAACATTTTATAGATTGTTCTCGCAACTTCCAAATTATATTGCTTTTTATAAAATCTATTTATAAAATACAAAATAATTATGATACTTTAACCCTTCATGTGTTGGGTGACTTGAATTATTCTTTGTAACGAAATCCATTCATATAATGCAAAACATAAAAATGAAAATGTCATTGAAATAGAAGATCCGACGTTAATGGGTTAACTCTTATTTCCGTGATCGCTTTCGTTTCATACCCATCGCTAGCCTAAGGTTCTTAATGCTCTCTGAACGAGTCTTCCACGATTTCCCCCACCACTCGCAAGCGATCACGTGCTTTCCCCCTCTACGTTTCTCTACGACAGCAATTATAGATTCATTCAGTGGTAGCAGCGCCAGTACTGACACGACTTTCACGTTGGGTGGACTGTCGTAGTGCCTTTTTCATACTGCACTCTATCAATCATTTTGTAAGTAAACGCGGTGTTGTCTGTGAGAATACTGTAACTATTTCTCGTTCGAGCTCTTCCTTCTTCCCGTTTCTCAATAAAATCAACGGGCACGGAAGCTTCAATTGTGTCTCGAAACGGGAATTATTTTTAGCAGTGCTTCGAGCTATTTTCGGAAGGCGAGGTGAAAGTGGAAGTGCCTTTTCGGAGAAAGTTTCGTACGCGATCTCAACTCGTTTTTCATCAAATCACGGAAATATTTCGGTAAGCAACGTTTTTTTTTTTTAGATATTCTTAGAGTTCTATTATTTATTATTCCTCGTGGACTACCCTCACTGTCGGAATACATATATCGCATGTTCGATTATTTGCATTTATTTGAACAGTACTTCTATGAATTTTAATGCGACCTGCAGTTACCTCTGCTTTAGTTTACAGTGATTGTTTCAAAAGTTATTGCGTGCGGAATGTCGTAAACGTTCTGTTTCATTTATCGAAATTTATGCTGTTCCCTGGAAACGTGTTACAAAGTAAAACTAAAAACAATGTTCCTAGCACCAAGTGACTTGTTTAACAAGGAAAGAAGGAATGATTCATGTCGTGTCTTTTCTTATTCTCTTTGCTCATCCTGACCCCTTTCGTTGAAGAAAGCGTTTATGTTTCGTTAACGAATTACACAATTAAAAGGTCCACGATATTCTAAGTTAAGTAACTTTTTTTTTCGAGGCACAAGGGAACTAACGATAAGAGTCCCTACTAGCATAAATAATAATACCTAACAAATATCGTTTACAAAATAAAATAACATCGTAACTAAAACTACGTAACGAAGAAAAGAAGAAAATAATCGTGTTCCTGGTAAATTGCGTACTTCGAAGAAGATTTTGATAGTTCACGTTAATACGTTCTTCTAATCAGATTAGTGCAATAATTAAATCCAACAATGGCACAAGAAAATACCGCGCTGAAGTGGACTTATTGTCGAGGATATATTGTTAATTCGCTAATGACTGAGGGTTAAAGCTTTAAATACTTGTAATAACACAAGTGGATCCGTTCACGGAAGCAGGTTTATTTCCCCGAAGGCTTGTAAAATAAAATTCACGCTTATCTGTAAGAGATAAAATCCGTGTTACCACTCATTCGAGGAACCTCTTCTCATTTATACTTGCTGGAAATCTTGCCGATAACGAGGCCAACTACAGTACCATTCATAAATGGCGACTTGACCAATTAGTTAACAGTTTTTAGAAACATGTTCAATGATTTCGTTTCGCACAATATTCTTCCTTTCTTTTTACTTATTTATTCTTTTCCTCCACCTGACATTTTGTGCCAAGGCCTAATTACTGCATAAGTGCAGTCTTATTTTCTTCATTTTATGTTACGTTACGTATTCACCGCAGTGCATAAAGGACCCTAAAAAAGTCATAATAATTGGTAAAAAAGGAGACTCGAAATGGTTAACATGAGTGATGTATTAAAAATCATGATTGTTCCAATGTTTCCGGCGAAAAAAGTTAAGTTTCGTATATTGGAAGCATTCGCTGATCGTTGATGAAATATTTATTTCGTCGTCGTATACGTTCATTTCTTCTGTTTTTGTCTGGTTACGTAATTATCTTTTTACAATTTTTCCAAGTAAATAATCGTCAATAGTTGACATTCGTGTTGGTATAGGTGGCAATTGGGCGACCCTCGTTTTTGAAAAGGACTGTCTAACCAAAAGACCGTAGAAGCATCGATGAAGTTGACCAGTAAAATTAGCATTCGCTACGACGAACTGTATTTCGCTGGCGGTACAGGTCATCAGCCCAGTTCGTCGTTTTCCAAGAAGACGAATTTCTAGCCAGACCCCTTGTAACAGGGTTGGCCCCTCCATCCCTTCCCTCGATTTATGATGCTTTCGAACCACCTTATGACTTCGGACCTGCATCGTAAAACTCGTTCGTTGATTTTTCTCCACTGGATTTATGTACTCCATCGGCCCTCAGCTACCACCGTAAACGTTAATCGTTTATTAACATTTCTTTTTTATTCCTTCATTCTTTTTATTCGTCCGTTTTACGCCTACGCACATTTTTCTTCTTTAATTATATTTCTAGTAATTTTGATTTACAGTGAAGAGCAGAAATGTAAGAATTCTTATTACAGACAAAGTTAATTGAATCGTTTCCGATGTCAGGTGTTTCGATATTAAATTAATTATTGGCGTTTGCTTTTCCTTATTTTTCTACTATTTATATCGTCCGCTCATTTTGCAAAGAGCTGATATTGAATGTATTTTAAATATTAATTGGATGTAGCAATTAACGATTACGTCGGTTGTTTTTTAAAGTATAATTGCTTCCTTTGACGAATTCGAGGGACATAGATCATCGTGGAGGGATAAGAAGAAAGCATTCCTATAGATTTCTTCTAATTTTGTGGCCCTCCATCAGGGTCCCGTTCTGTTTCCTCAAATAAAACTACGACATCCAATTCTGCGAAGTCCTCTCTGCTCGAGGAAAGATTTTTCTCTCCTCCTCTCTCTTTTGACCGTTCCCACTCCCCTTCACATTCCAACGAGAAGAGAGAACAGATGGTCGAAGAAGAATAAAGACAAGGGTATAATGAATAATAAAAAAACGAAGACAGAATTAATGAAAGTAGAACGATTATTTTATTTCGTTATATATTTCAAAGGTTTAATACTTTCCAATCGTACCATAAAAATGCTTTTCTTTGTTTTTTTTTTGTCTAGATTTTAACAAATTATTGAAATACAGGTTTGCTGATTTAATACAATCATGTATATACATATACAATATTGATTGGAAATACGTGCGATACAAAAATTATGATCGAAGGAAGTGCAGAGGTATTCCTACGCGAAAGAGAAAGGAGAACTTTGTTATTCTGAAATGACAGATTAAAACAAGTTCTATAAATAAATCATTACCTACCTTATAACTGCATCTGAGGTTTTAAATATGTTTTTCTCACAACATTATCTTACAAACTGCTGGCGCAAATATCTCATAAACTATTGAACCGTTCGACTTAAGCTTTTACTATCATTGCGAATGCAATGGATCACGGCATAACTTCCACTGCTAACAATTTATTATTGTAAACATGCTTTTCTTTTTATTTCCCGAGAATTAAAACAATACGTGAAACTTTACTTGTATCGTTTAATGAAAGGCTTCAATTTTCTTTAAGAAGAATGTTTTTGTTTCATTCACACTGAACTAAACTTTACACATTTTTTAAAAAGGAAAATAATGTTTTAGATTCTCTGTAAGATAAACATTTATAGAAAATGAATAACTTTACAGTTAAATAAAAACAAATTAAATTACTATAAGTACGGGAGTAAAGTACACAAAGGATAGGGGAAGAGATAATTTAAGAGTGATAAGAAATTTGGAACGAACATTGAAGCTGAAATAAGTACATATTCTCAAAAAGAATTTCGTAATGGGTAGTGAATGGAGGGGATATATGTAGCTCTCCTTTGCTACAGTTCTTTTAGTGATTGCGTGACTACTACTTTCGTAAGATATTGTGGATATATGTATTATTTCAGTACAATGTAATTTCGATATCGTTTACGTGTCATCAATTGACGACTATTACTTCAAGGAAAACTCGATAACGGTTAGCTCGCGTCATAAAACGAAATAGTTCCTTATTTGATTACTTCATGCTTCTATTTGCCAATATCTGTAATTTATAATCGTGAAACATACTTAAACGCAATGAACTCAGTAGTGAATCAAGATAAGGTAGATAAGTGTTGCTAGTCTGCTGCGAAATTGAATCTCGTATAAAAATTGAAAAAGCAAGTTACGGAATATGCATCGCGCATTTCACAGAAATCGAACATAAAATAAAGGAAAGGAATAATAAGGATAATTTGTCAATTATAATATAATAATAATTTATTCTTTCCTTCGTATACAATAACGGTTCGAATATTATTAAATGTGGAAAGAAGAAATAATGGGGAGCCACATTTCCATTCTTGAATAAAATGCAACAACACATTTGTATTTTATAATTTTTATACCATAAAAGTTATCTATCTAGAAAACAGAAGCCAAAAGAAGCAGAGTGATTTAAACTTTTGTTGATAAAATTCAAAATGAACGGAAAATATTTTCTCAAAATCAATATATAACACGCCGGCAAGAAATTCGTTTATATTTCTTTTATAATCTTTTTAGTCGCTAAATTCCCTCTGATTTTGCATTTTGGAGTAATGCATTCCTGGAAAATGTTATCTCGACAATTATCGGAATAGGCACCGATACCATATTTGCATTGCAATTTTATCTGTCGATAAAAAAAATTAGAGTGTTCTGAAAACGGCAATAATTTTTTGGTGGAAACGATTATAATGTAACCAATAGCACCAATTTAGTCGATGACGTCACGCGAAATCGTTTCTCGAAATCAACATTGATAGTTCCTTTTATTCGAAATAATGAATATTTATCGTGACTGCAGGTCTGTTGTGACGCGACAATTCTGGCGAAAGTGTTTCGGTCGCTGGAATATTGCGTTACAAGGAAGACATTGATTCCTTTTTCGCGATGTTTACAAGGTCATTTATAAAATTCCATCTACACTGGACGAACATTCAACAATTAGTTATCAAACCACTGTCGAACAAATGATTGTTGTTCGTTCCTGGGACGAATGTTACTCCGAGTGAAATTTTCTTAAGGGTGGAACTTTCACTGTTATACACAGTGATGCCGTCGCTTATATAAACGATTCTCAGTATAAGTCTCTACGTATTTGTTCTGTTAATTTAGACGAGGACCGATACGTTATGTACTTTTATAATCGCGCAAGGCTTGTTTTAAATTATGTCCAGAGTGTTTATTTCGCGCAAGGCAAACAAATATTTTGAAAAAATTCTGAATTTGATTGATACAGGGAAACTAGAATGTGCGTACATAGTTGTAATCGAGGGGCCAGGAGAGCTGAATTGTCAGTCGTTTGGCGGCGGTGGTGGGGGTAGAGATGGTGGGAAGGTGGTGCGAAATGGTGGGGAGTTGGAGAGGCCAAGAACAGCTTCTAAATGAGGGCTTGGCCTTCTAGCGTTGCGACACGTTCGTGGAAAAGCGGCTCCGCGCCGCTTTACTAACACACGGACATCTCGCTGCCACGTGGCCCATTAAAACACAATGGGAAAAGAAGGCAGCTGCGATGCCCGCGCGAACGATGTCGAAAGATGCGTCTCTATTCCTGTTGAGATCACTGGAGAATACGACACCTGGTCTTAAAACTACGAATCGTAAACTCGGACGTGGAAGTTGCGCTTGACGTTTGGTCGATTATTTAAATAACCCGATGAGACGCGGACAAGGTTAACGGACTCTTATGTCAACGAATGACTGGACCGATCAGTTAGTAGGGGGATATGTATTTATGAGATGTCGACTTACATTTGGTAGGCAAATTGTTTTGTTCTTTCGATCTTCACCCCCGGTGCCTTCAGAGGTACATATTGTACTTTGCTCCATTAGATCGACCTTGTTCCGGTGATTAGACAGTTTGTGTGCATGTATCTACATGGAACAGAAACGATGCGTTGGTCAATTTAGTAAAATATTATAGAACACTTAAGAATACGGGTAGTCGTTTCCTTAACTTTCAGAAGGTTGAAACACAATTTGAATAGAAAAAATGTAAAATAAGCAAAACAGTATCGCAGCAGTGGAGAGACAAAATAACAAAATAACAAAGTAGGAATTACAAAAGCTTTCTACATTTCCGGTGTTAACGTTGGCGTTAACTCAATTTTAAAGAAAAGTTCCGTATTGTATTTCCGTATCTACTAGCATTTGATATGCAGTGCTGGTTTCAACGTTCAAAATTTGCAGTAGACGCTTGACTCTGTAATCATAATCAGCACCCTTTTAAGTACTACGTTCTCGAAATTAGGAAATTTTTGCATTTATTGTTTCCTTTAAGAACCGGTATATGTATGTATGTATATGTATTAGGCACATATTAATCTTTAAAACAAATCTACTGCCTTATATTATGCCATGCGCCGGTATTCTAAATGTAAAAAGAACACGGGTTGCCAAAATATTATGACTAATTAATAAATCTCGCGACAAGTCAAAATATTATGATTCCGTTGGAATTCCTTTGTTTACTACGCACGCGTAATTATTCATTGTTTTTTTTTTTTTTACGTTTGTTGATCAACCTTGCAAGACCGCAAGTTAAACGTGAAACGCTATATTCTTGGAACAGTTGCATAAAGTGCATGATTATATTATAACTGAATTACCACATTTTAATAAATCAACGACGGATCAAAGAAAAATGGTTATTTAACTTCTTGTGCAATACTTCCGATTTAATAGAACAAAAAAGCGTAAAGCACTTGTGTGTGCAAATACATCTGAAATGAATAAAGGTTAAAGTAATGCAAGCTAAGTAATTTTTTCGTATTCAATATTTAACATTTTACAACTTTCACGCTGAACATAAAAAATGGTGACTAAATTCAACGGAAGTTGAATATAAGAAGCAACCGCAAGAATCAAAGAGCAACGTTGAAAGTGCCATACAGATTTAATGTAATTCAAGATTTCCCGCATGAAATGAAATAACGATTCAAATAAAATTAAAGTGGCGTATTAGTATTTTTAGTTGGGACAGATTTTCATGGAAAATGTCTTACGCAATGCGATCAATTACGTAAATTATACGATTGATTTATAAATAATCGCGTATAGCAATTGACTGAAATTGCAGAGGGTTATTTTTTAATTTTTGTATACAAATGTATATTTATTTTAAATAATTTACGTAACTGTCAATATAATGTTACAATTGCATTCAGTAGATGGGACAGAATTAGTTAGGATAATCTGTTTCTCATTCAGAATGCATTGAATTTATTTTTGATGTTGAACCCAGCTTTCATTTAATGTAATAGAAGTGCAGAAAGTTTCCCCTTTGCTAAGATTGAGAAAATAATTTTTATCCATAGAATTTTGTTTACTTGATTTGTAAAAAAATAAATGTTACTTTTCGTTTTTTGCAGATCTAAGACAGTGTTATGCTGAAAATCAAAAATCTCTGCAAAAAATGTTGACAGTGATGTGCCCAAACTGTCGTCATCGATTCCCAGCTTCAGGTTGTTGCAGATCTCAGACTATGAATGAAGATAATACGCTAATTCATCCAACAACCTGTTACTACGGTGGCTTGTTAGTTCCTAAAGGCTACGCCAGTGGCGGTGGTTGTTTTATAAATGCACCAACTATTATCCATAGTCAACCTATCATCAATTCGTTCAACTATCCATCAATGCCGCTTGATTTGGAGAAAGCAAAATTTGATAAACAAAAGGAAAGTGTTCTTCAAAGACCCAAGGATGCAAAGGATATGCAAATTCCTGGATTGCCACTAATAAATAAAGAGAGTGAGAAAAATCAAAGTTCTGGGTGCCAGATTAGCACTGGTTACGACTTAACTGGTGGTAGTGTAACTATAACCACACCAAGCATACAATCGGGAGGATGCTTGATTCAGAGTACAGACTCTGGAATCCTCATGCAAATGCCACAAATGGAAATCCGTCCAAAATTATCCGGCGGTGGTTGCTTTGTACAAAAGACATTATCGACTGAAAATCAAGAAGCTCCTATTGTACTTGCTGCACAAAAGGGCCTGCAGGAAAGCATGAACCATGGTGAAAGGGTACTTTTAGTACCTCCGAGTGGATGCCAAGAGCTACCAGGAACTCGGAGAAATATTCTGCCCCAAAAAATAGAAGAGAAAATTCCAGTAGGCTATGTTGCAGATGGCACTGTTGAAGGAAGACCAGGTTTTTCAAGTTTTCAAATGACAAATGTGCCAGTGGTGCAATTTCAGCAGGCTAAAATTTTGAAAAACAATGAGCAATCCACAGAGGAGAGCAGAGACTTCAATTGCTGTTGCAGCAACATTCAAAATCCTTATCATGTTAAACCAAATAATCTCCCAGTTTCTGAAAATCACAATTCCATGGTTCTGGATGCTAATCCTGGAGTACAGATACAACTGAATGCAACTGTACAGCTTCCTGCGAGTTTAGGACAGTGTACAGTAAATATAACTGCGACTACCACAAATTCCCCTAATTCTTCATCGGGTTTAACATCAAGAGCAAAAAACAATTTTAACGGCGGAGGTCTGGTGCAGAAGAATGAAACACAAAACGACGAAGAATGTTTTCATGAAAGAAGAGATAGATCTCCTACGACACCAGTTTCTTGGCTGATGCCATGCCCGTGGAGTTTTAATAGTTACATGATGGACAAAGATGCGACTAGACTTAGCGAAGTGAAAAGACTTTTACAAACTTGTGGTTGGTACCACGAAGGCCTTAGTTGGCAGCAGAGTGAAAATTTGTTGAAAAATGCTGCTGTTGGACGATGGTTGATGAGAGACAGTTCAGATAGTAGATATATGTTTGCAGTGTCTGTGCAGACAGCTAGAGGACCTACCTCTGTTAGAGTTCACTATTTTATGGGACAGTTTCGATTAGATGCTGAACCTAGGCTTGCTTTTGCAATTCCTCTTTTCGATTGCCCCATCAAAATGCTAGAATATTATGTGGAATACTCGAAAAGCGTTGATGAACACAGAAAAGAGGTTTGGGTAGATTATAGTGGACAACTTTATAGTGAAATTTATTTGACAAAGCCTTTAGTTAAAGAAGTTAGGTCTCTCAGTCATTTGGCCAGGTTGATTGTTAATAGGTACAAATTACCCATTGAAAACTTGCCACCTTTAATTAGAAATTATTTAACGGAATATCCATATGCTCTTTGAAAAGTAACTTGTAATCCTATTTCTGATTTCTGGAGTTTATCAGATACTTTGCAAAATAGAAATATATGTATCAAAGGAATTAACGTGCTAATTTAAAATGAATGAATGAATATATGAAAGTTATATTTGTAACACTGATTAATTTCGACGTAAAATTAAAATAGCTATTCCAATTTGGTGTAATAAACAGAAATGGCTAAAAACATTGAAAAAATCATGTTGAATTACATATCTATTTTAGTTTGTGTCAAACCCGGAAATCAGAAATATCCAGGAATACCTTTATTTTTATACATTTCAACGATTTATATTATTGCGGCGAAATACCAGATATAAAGTTTAACTAGTGAGATATCGAAACCATCTTTCACGTATTAGACACAATTGAAAGTAGCTCGTAATATTTTATTAAAAAGGTATGTGACGTTTAATTGTTGAAGTAACCAACGAATTTGATAGTTAAACAGAAGTGTGTAATTTTGTTTCGTAGTTAGCAAAGCATAATATTACAAGATTGATTATTCGACCGAGTTCCTTCCTGTGTTTGAAATTTTCTCGGGAGACAGGGTACCATATACATACCCTGCACTAACCAATCGAAATACATTTGTCTTGAGAAGTAATCAATGAAACTATTCGTGTTTAAGTTTTTATGCGATCTGAACCATCGTTTTGACCACAAGTTTTGCTAGGGTTGTCCTTTGAGGGTTGAATCGAATGTATCGATTAATTAAATAACAATTAAATATAGTGTTATTATAAACCTTTCCATTGAATGCTACATATTTTCGATACAATAGTTTTTCAGTGCGTCGAAGATGCATTAGAAATTATTCAAGTATCTATGAATAAATTCCTAGAAACGTTTAAATTTAGAATAGAACTCGGTCGGTTTTGATATTCAATGGGCAACGGTTAGTAATATTTAGCAGCTGAGAATTATATTCGGCGCTAGTAGAGAAAAACGTATTAATCATTGCTCCAATCTTAAAACTGATTAAGTATAATACAAATGATATTAAATCGGCTTCATTGAAGAATTCGTAAGGCAGTATTAGGATTTATTGCGACGATTTGACTCTTCGTTTTATAATAATGATAATGTTTCAATTGCAAATCAATTTGTATAAATGCATATGCTGTATACATTAACAAAGCCAATTATGATAAATGACGAATTGAATTTTCCATGATCGCATTTCCCTTTGTAATCATTGATGTTACAAATTCCAAAACATATTTACTTGTGGAAAATTCATATTTTTGGCGATTTACAATGTTGTCCAATTAGAATGGAAGAAATAAAATGTTCTTTCTTAAAACGTATTTCGTCATGTTAATATACGCTATGACGCTTATATGTCCTCGAAAATACAAATTGAGATTAGATTAATTAGAATAAGTAGTTTCCGATTGTACGGTTATTTATTAATAATATGTTATTCGATAGAAAACTAAACGTCATATTATTATTTGATATTAAATAAAGTCGGTTGATAAGTTAGTGACGCTTGAAACGAAGAGTCAAACTTTGCAGAAAAATCAAACTCTAAATTAATTGAATTCTTGATTATTAATTAGCGAGTTTTTCCAAGTGCATATTGATGTGCCGGATTCGCAGCACGAGACTAAACGTGCGTATGTAATAACTATGTGACTCTGCGTAGGAAAAGATTTCGGATGTGTGTATGCATGTATGTAAAAAGAATCTTCGAACGTGTATGACGCATAGTAAATAAGGAACACGATTCGAATGTCGATTGTTAGGCAAAATCGTAATCGGTATATTTTTCTAACTAAGAATTGGGGGCCTATTCTAAGCAAATAAGATTTTTGTAACGAGAAGTATTATACAGGGTGTTTCCGGAACTATACACGTTTCAAATCAAATTACGATGGAATTGCATCGTTTAGAACTTTTGCTATGGTTATGTACCATTTTTTTGTACTATTCATTACCGTGTATTGGAACACCCGTATGAATCAGTGTAGGAACTGTTGCCCATTCTCTCTATATTAGAGATGACTTTTTAAGCTCCCGACGTACCTATCCTTCGTATACCATTTCGAATTAGGAATACTTAATGCGTGAGAGTTACTTATTTTTTCCACTTAATTGTGAATACTTGCTTCGACATTTCATAATTTTCCTATGACAACATGTATTTTATTTGCAATTGACTATTTGGAAGTTAACGTTGCTTTGTACTGCACATTTTTACTTCTTATTAAGAATTAAGTATTAGCTGCTGATATGCGATATGTGGGTTACTATATAAAATGATTGCGAAGGAATGGGTACATTCGATTTTTCCGATTCCAAAACTGAATCGATAGTATGTATGTTTATTGTTGGAAACTGCCACTCAGCGAATCCTACCATGTTTTATATTGCGATTCAAACAATGTATAGTGTGAAATGAGTTAAGTTATTAAAGAATTATTTATTATCAATCATATTGATGAAAGTTTATTCTTCTTCTCTTGTTAAAATACTTTTTACCTTCATTATCGCCGTGTTGAATGAACGACAAACATTTTCCTGTATCTAGTTGTATACATAATTTATTTGTTGAATTAAATATTCGGAGTTATTACAATTGATTTACTTCTTTTAATACTAAGCAATGTTTATTCCGTTCTCCATTTATGCTTTCTTTGATCATTATAATTTTGTACGTGAGACTCGGGGAATTATTCATTGTGCGATGTAGTTTTAATTATGTGCAAAGTGGATTAAAAATATGGTAATTCGTAAATCTTATTTAATTCGAGTATTGGGAACCAAATACAAATCATTCATATAAAGTTCATTGTCTGTGCTTGTGTTTTCTCGATCGTTATGCTTGACGGAAAAATATGCATAAAAAATCATTTAAACACGAAGTTTGTATAGTGAGTCCAGAATCATAGTAAAAAAGTAGTGGGGAGAAGGCACATGTTTCGAACCCTACTTCACAAACTGCAACGCTTGACCGCCTCATCAAGCCGATCAGGGTAGTGCGATGCCAGTTTGGAATGGGTGCCCATATACAGGGTTTCTCATGGCATGTGTCGAACTCGGAAAGGGGGGGTTGTTGGTATGACCCAGAACAACTTTCTCCTTTACCAAAATGTTGGTTGAGGCTTCGTTCTCGAATTAATAACAAAAAACACCGACCAATCAGAGCGCGCGTGGTCGTGGTCGTGACCAACGCGCTTTTTCCCGCGCGGTTGGAAGCCACGTGGTTGAGCGCGCGCACTACGGGCGCTCTGATTGGTCAGTGTTTTTCGTTAATACTTCATAAACAAAGCTTCAGCCAACATTTTGGTACAGGAAAAAGTTATTCAGAGTCACCCCAGTAACACCCCATTTCCGAGTCCCGACAAAAGTCTTCCATAAAGAAAGACCTTTGCACTCCTAAATTGGTGTTTTCCCCCACTGTGCGTCGGTGCGATTACGCAAATACAGAACGATGTTACAATAAAAACGGCGGTGTAACTGTTTTCATTTCTTATCAATTTTTTTGAGCATATTGTCGAGATTTTTCCGATTAAAATGGGTCTCATTTTAAAAACTGTTGTAAATATTTTGTGAGGATCAATTAGGTTATATATAATATTTTACTCAGTTCTTGAAAATACTCTTTAAAATGTAGTAGACAGGTATTTAACACGACGGTATTAATTAATGTTTTATGCATCAAAATTTAAGTCCTTTTTTTTTTCCTATGGTAGATATAAATATTGCTATAATTGCGAAGTTGTCGATCTATTTTTATAATTTTGTTCATTACTTAATAATGTTGTAATAGCTGGTTGTGCATATATTTCATGTTGAAAAGTATTAACGTTAATAATAAACATCATTAATTATTTTTATAATAAACAACAAAACGTAAGACAAGTAAATATAAAATATATTATTTTATTAATAAAATATTGCTTATTTCTCATTAATGTAAAGGGGAGAACGAAAGTAATCGTGCACTGTAACCAATTAAACGACTTTTTTAAAATTAGGCGGAGCAATCTGCTTTATTCTGAAAAGTTTAAAGGATTACATTACAAGATATTTGGGAAAATTACATAATATCTTTAATGAAAATTAAAATACTGTCCTTTATGAATATCAATAAGCATTACAAATTTGATTAAAACCTGTTAATATTGCTATGCGTTACAAATGATTAAAAGTGGTCAAAATCATAGTTTCTTACAACGTTTGGTCAATAACTGTATAAATTTAGTAAGTTTGCATTAGTTTGCATTATGCATACTTCAATATACATGTCCTTAATGCATTAATTATTCGATACCGCTATCGAAGACATACATATATTTGATAGTGTATCTTGAACCTCACGATAAAATCTATTAAAAACTCCCGCCACTTAAGTTCATTTTATCAGTAGATTCTCCATATATAAATTCCGTAAATAGCTCGATGGTCCAACGTCCAAATGACTAAGACAATTATTAGTCGATAGTTAGTTAAAAATTCGGTCGACTGAAAATAGTAGTTGTGTACTATCGACTTATCGATAGTTTTTGAAATTCCATTGTATGGTTTGTTTCAAAGTGTTCTTAAATGTATTAAATTTCATTTCTCTTTCTACTTTTTTTAATTATTCCAACCAAGTGTATCATTGGTACGCGATATACAATAATGTCTATCTATTCCAATGTAGGATTCTTAATTATATAATCTTTTCAACGAATCTTTTATTATTTATATATTTCAGTTTAATAGTTTTCAGAACACTTTACATAGCGTTACTCAAAGTTCCCATTCCCTCCCACTCTTTAGTGCTGATCTCATATAACCTAACATTAGTTATTGTTGATGGGTGATGGTACATCATCGGAGAATTACACAAATTTTAATTAACGTATTGTTTACAGAATAAAAGCTCAGTAGGGATGTTGTAAAACTGATGCAAATAACCAAAAGTAACGCATTAAGAGACTAAATATCAAAAGGGTCTGCAATGACGAGGACTATGTTGTCAAGCGTCTCGGAAGCATTATATGCATCCGAGGCTGCGGTTCGTCTTCTAATCTCCATTTTACTTGGTAATTCAAATTTTTACAGAGACATTAAGTTTCCTATCTGTTTCCTGGATTCCATGTGTTTCTTTTCTATTATATACAAAAATTTAACGCTATTGTATATTAACCTATAACCTGAATTTCATGTGTCCTGTTCGATGATTGATTGCATAATTGCAATGTATTTTCACTGCATTATTACCTAATTTTGTATGCACATACGATATTGTAGATATTGGTTCATACTTAAAAACAAACGGAAAAGCACTACCCAACGTATTATAACGAAATTGCTGTTGTACCTGCGTGCGCAATGCCGTCTTACAGATTGAAGTGATAGTTATAGTTAAGTATGCAATGTAATCAAAATCAGTACTTATTATTCCATTTTTTTTATGAGAATTTACTTTTATTCAGTTTCCACCTGCAAATAATAATGGTCAATTTATATCATCTCCATTTTAATATGTTAAATTTTGGTGACTGATTTTATTAACAGACGAATGTATAAACCATTTACTAGTAATGCTAATATTAGAATTCGCATATAAAGATACGTTGTTGTATGTGCTTTAAATAATAACCAGTCATAATTGGAAGAATAAAACTACTTTTTATGCACTTGATTAGTAATCCCCTTTCTTGTCCTTTCCATAGTATTTTTATAACACGTTCTAATTTGTATATAAATTATACGACGAAAATTTGTACAATAAACAACGAAATTTTTGATACAAAAATTCACACTTGCAATGATGACTGATCGTTTCAGTTGTGCGTTTGTAATACGTCGATAAAAGTTGAAACTAATAGCGACAAGGATATAAAATACTGGTTACCTCAGTTTTACTTTTTCATTAACTTTTTCATTACTGTTGTTGGGGGAAGGTCCAAGTCCGTAAAATTTTAAATGCAAATCGCAAATCGCAAATATTAACATGTAATTGTAAACGCTAAAAAACTATGTAACTCGTAACATACATGCGAAACAGAGGAGTAATGAGATTATAATTGAACTTTCAGGTTTGCCCATCGCTCTTCTTCATTGGTACATCCTATACGGAAAATGTCCGACACGGCAAAACATATTTTTTGCAACATCCGGTGTGCTGATCTGTTTGTGGAATTATGGTAACTATTGTCGGCAACGGTAGCCAATACTCATAAAATATACAAATTAATGGTACTACATTACTCCCGACAAACCTTAGTTTCATCCGACTTTTTTGTATTGCATCGCGGTTAAAGAGAGTCTGCGTAAGAGACCGATTTAAATTCATCGAGTGGTATGCCTACACTATACTTTTCGTGTTATTTAATGAATAAAATGGCAATATACATTAATGGATTACTCGTAAATGGAATTTTGATTTTATTGTTTTCTTCAACCGATCCTGCAATTTGTTTGTAATACTCAATTAAATTGCAAAACAATATTTACAGGATTCAATACGATTCATTCGGCAATAGCAACATTGGTAACTTATTCCTTCCTAAAGTGTTGTGGTGGTACTGCCTTGTCAGTTTTGATCACTTTTATCTTCAACATGGTTTATCTTTTATGCGGTATGGAGAAATCACTATACGCTATCGCCTCTGTACATAGCGCAACTATCGCATAATTGCCCCCATAGTACACAAATTTTGTTTGATAAATTCATACATCACTTACGAAAAAGCCTGCGTTTATTTTGGTCAGAACATGACCATTCTACGAATAATTGCACAATGAAATTGTACGAATTTCCAAGGAATATGAATACATAATACCTACGTTGGACTTCATTTCTTACAAGGAAGGTTAGGCAACCTGAAGTTTCAGAAACGTATGAAACTTTGCATACAAGTACAGTATGCCATCCGTAATACAACCCTATTTTCCATTCGTGCCATAATTCGGTTTTAGGGGGTGAAGTCAGCCCCTGAAAAAAATTCAGAAAGTTCTTTTTCGAGAAATATGTCAAGAACGCTGGGAGATACTTCAAGAAATTAGGAACAAAACTTGCATTGCTTTATTGCGTCTACAAAGCTGGGCAAATTTTTTTTTGGAAAACCCACGGAAAAAAAATGAAAGAAATGATGAACTTTTCAACAAATTTGTTTGATTTGTTTAGAATATTTTTAAATATCTCTCATCGTTTTTGAGATATTTCACGAAAAGGATCATTTTGAATTTTCTTCAAGGGCTGAGTTCACCCCTTAAAACCGAATTATGGCACGAACTGAAAACGGGATTGTAGTATGGATGACATATTCTACTTTTATGCAAAGTTTCATACATTTCTGAATCTTCGGGTTGCCTAACCTTCCTTGGTAGTCAACTCTGAATGACCTTTTACTCAAAACGCCGGAATGCATTTGTTGTTATACATACAATACATCGGAAGTATTGACATTTACTTGAATTATGTGTTTCTACTAATATTGGCACCGCACCGCCGTCCAGTCATCCCCACGGGCGGCGCTACTGGTAAGTTGAGCACCGGTCACCGGTGACCTTGACGGCATTCAACGTGTTACATGGGAGATTTGGAAATATTATGCACAATTATAAGAAGATTCAAATCATTATTGCAAGCTAATTCAAATAATTCAATAATGGGACTCAATTATTCGATAGTTATATTTGAGTAGAATAAATACAGTTCTATGCTTAATAAACATGATGCAATGCAAACGTAAAAATATTATTAATTCTCGACAGGATATTGCATGACATGTTCAGATGATTACGATATAAAATGGACTATGCCACAATGTGTGTTAACTCTGCGATTAATTGGACTCGCATTCAATGTATTCGACGGCCGGAAGCCCGAAGTATGTGCAGAAAAGCGAGTAATTTGAAGCGCGCAGCGCAAATATTTAATCGTTGAATAAATAGACGATTTAAAAAAAACTAAAACATGTTTCAAGTTAAATTTGACAATTATAAAGCGTTAATAAGGATCGTAATTCTTTCAAGAAGGAAGAGGTTTAGTTGGTTAATAAAATGATCGTTTTAGGAAAAATTGTCTGCATCGCAGAAAACAACGGCGTTGAAAAGGCCACCAACACTTTTAGAGATTGCAGCATTTGCGTATTTTCCAGGATCGTTCCTTGTAGGGCCACAGTTTAGCATGAGAAGGTACTTGGACTATATAAACGGAGAACTTATGGTGGATAAAACCCAAGATGTAAGTAGCATTAAAATATTAATTAATCACTTAAGCTTTGCTGTCCAGACGGTCCTTTGCGTGCAGTACTCCATTATACTTCGTACGTACATTGAGGAGACTGTCTCGGTTCTTATTCGTTTACTGTTCATTATAAAAAAAAATTAATAATATACGTATTACTGCTTTTTTATTATTAATACTACATAATAAATAAAAATATACATGTATACTAAACGAATATATTTTGCGAATTCTGCAAAAAAATTTTAAGCTTAAGGATAATTGAACAATTTACAAGATAGATCTTTTTTAATAGAATGAGCGTAATTTTGTATCGCAAAATATTGGTCTTATTAAGTTCAGATTTAAATAAATGTAATTGAAATATGATTTTTTTCGTGGGAAAAGGAGTCGAGTGTAAATTCATTCGATTTTTGTATTTCTAGAATGCTGAAAAAGATGCAGTGGTAAATCATGATTGGCTCATTCCTGGTGTGATTCGAATGTTTGTCGGACTTATATATATACTATTCTACCAAATGGGGACTCTGTACATTCCCGACGAGTATTTGTTCAGCTCGGAATATTTAAGGCAGCCCTTCCTGAAACGTCTTCTAATCGTTGGTTTTTGGGGCCACATTAATCTTTATAAATATATTTGTTGTTGGTTGCTCGCAGAGGGGGTAAGAAAAATCTGTATACGTATATAATTTTACATTGTATATTTTTTTGTTTACTGGGTAAGAAAACGATTTTTATCCGATATTAATAATTAATTGTTACTTTCACATGTATGTGATACAAAATTTATGTTTTATTAGGTGTGCATATCTTTTGGTTTAGCTTACAATGGTAAAGACGAAAAAGGTCAGCCACTTTGGAACGGATGTGAAAATGTGAAATTAATCATGTTTGAAACGGCTACTCAATTTAACGATTATATTTTATCGTTTAATATAAACACCAATCATTGGAGCGCGGAATATATTTACAAGAGATTAAAGTTTTTGGGATCGAAGCTCTACAGCCAATTTTTTACGCTGTTTTTCCTCGCATTATGGCATGGATTTCATTCGGGATATTACCTGTGCTTCTTCCTCGAGTTTATTATCACGTACGCTGAAAGAGACGTAAGTTTCATTTTAGTTATATGCCAGTTCTGTTTTGTCGTGCATGTAAGCTTCATTCAAACAATTAGTAGTTCATTTAAAAAATAATATCGTTAACGATTATTTGATCACTTACTTAATAATTTAATGACTTATCATATGTATTAATCATCGTATCGTTACTATCATATAAATATCTTCAAATTATTTTTCTGGAAAATGCTCTTTTGTAAAGAATTCATTACACACTAATAATGAGCAAAATAGAGTTCCGAATAATTGAGCTGTTTATTTTGAAAGCTTAAGTCCACTTGTTTTGAAGCCGAGATATTTAAGGGGCTGCGTTTGAATCATATTAATAATATCGGTTACTAATAACATGATAGTATAATGTTCTTGTATTTCTAAAAATGTGTAATTTACTAACCCAAGCAGCTTAATAAAGATTATTTAAAAACGGTTAAGACGGTTTTGGCGGTCATAAATGAAACCCACTTTCAAAAGACAAATTTTTTACATTTCGTTACTTATCCAATTTTCTGTTAAAAAAATATCAGTGAATTTGAACATTATGGCTGTAAATTGTTTAAAAGTGAAACGATCACGTAGAATCATAACTATTATAAACGCTAACGGGATTTTTTTGAAAATTGGACTTAGTTCACTTTCAAAATAAACGACTCAATTGTACTTCGTCTAGACTAGTATGCGCCTAATATTTCGGGCAAACTGGACTACAGTACTGGTATAAAAAGTGTATTGTTCAGATTTGATCGATTAAAGTATTACATAATCGGCTAAGGGAGGAATTCAAAATTCCTAGTATTTTTTGCATGCCAACTTCGGAGCGAATTGGAGTGTATATTACATTGACAAAAGTTACTTCAAATAAGTTAGCAGTCTAACTAGTCCTACTTCTATTAAGATAATTATCTGTCCAATGTACGAATCGCTTATTCGATAGTGAAACATTACGATGTATTACTTTCTTTCAGTTTACACAAATATTGAAGGGTAACGAGAAATTGCAATGTTTATTGAAAAATCATCTGGAACTTCGCATCATCTCCTGGATTCTTATGAAGATCTACTTGTTCATGTTTATGGGCTACAGCCTTATTTCTTTTATCCTTTTATCGTATCCGCGGTATATGCAGGTTTACTCCTCTGTTTATTTTTCCGGACATATAATTTATCTGTCTTATCCTTTCATTTCTATACTAATCAAAAAGCTTCTGCTTAAAAGACGCGTTAAAAAGTTACAGTAGCCACGTTCGTATGCGACAAAATTTTTAGCAAGGTGACACAGACACACCCGCGCGCGCGGGCGTGTATATATCTATATATATAGTTTTTTATTTGTCGTCTTTTTGGTGACAAAGAGGTGCTATGGGGATAAAATGGTGAAAAGGGTAAAAAACTTCGTTTTCTGAATATTTGAAATCTTACATTATTTGTAAAAGAACAAAAGTTCTTTGCAAACTATTTACGAAGTCTATGGCAAATAATGCAACGGATAACGAAATACATTTCTTAAGGGTTTCGAGAGGTTGTTATCTTTGTACAAACAGGCGGAAATTTTATCTCGATTATTTTATATATAAGCAGAGATCTCTAACTTTTCGATGGATTTTTTTGCGACATCTTCTTAATTAGTCTAATGCAGCACAAAATAGGGGTTTCAATTTTTGTTGTTGAGATATTATAGCTGCAAGAGTTCCTTTAAATCGAGTCTTTAATATAAATTACGAAGATGCAGTTTTTAAATCTTCGACCTCAAGTTAAAAAGAAAGGAGCTCTTATATCTTTGAGCGTGCGTTCTAGTTACTTGCCAAAATACCTAAGTGTTTATACAATATGACAGTGATTTGATATGATGCGTTATTGCATCGTTGGATAATGAAGATTGCTGCATATTACTTAAAGGAAAGTGGTGGCATATTTTTCGCGAATGCATGTAACTGAAGAATAATAGAAATTTAATTTACCGGTGGAACAATAGGAATACGTTAAATTTAATGGAAATCATTACCTTTCCCGATTGAGGGATGGAATAATTTAAAAAAATTTTACTGTAGTGAATGAGGAAATTTGTTGTTACTTTTGATGAACATTTTTTCAGTCGCCTTAAGATGTGGAGAACTAAATGATTCAGATTGCAAGAGATAAAATAATTGTTATGAAAACTAGTCATGCAGGAGTTTTTTTTTATTTTAGAAATTGAGTCTTTCATTTTTCGTTAAACTATACCCCACTTGTACTTATTAAATCATTTAAGTAGCATTTCCATGGTGTTGTTGGATGCATTAACTTGTTTCACATTGTTTGGGGCATTCATAAAATAATGAATTTTCAAGTCTTTAACTTAAAAAGAAAATTGTTTTCTTCTATTTTTTTTTATGCCAACGGATACAAAGTCCAAATTGGTTTGCACGTAGATAAAAGAAAGTGATGGCTGTATACAATACGAATGATACAAAACAAGATGTACAATTACGTAAATAAGTGTGGTATTAGATTGGGGGGGGGGGTCTGTGATGGTTTGTACGAACGTTTAGAAATGTGCGTAGTATCGTAACAGGTTGTTTATAAATAAGTGGCACAACTTTTTGATGGCACAACGGTTGCCTTAGTAAATGTGGATTTACAGCTTTTGCCACATGTACAGGGTGTCTGAGGTTTTTCCGAAGAAACGTTGTCAGGTATAGCGGTGCCGGGCTTGCATCCGCATAGGCGGACGATATGGCAAGCTAAGTAGAAAAACTAGGCGCTTCTACAATTTATGTGAAGACTTTGCAACGAAGCCACACTAGTCGACTTTCAAGTAACATTTTTGTATTTTTTTTGGTGCATACAATATGCCGACAACGTTTCTTCACAAAAACATCAAACACCCTGGATGCTGGCAAACATATCGAATACCTTCTGTGTTGCTAATTTTGAAACAACACTGCATATTTTTATATGTACTTGAACTCCGAATTTATAAGATCAGAATTGTATTTTGAAATAAAAATAGCTCTTCCATATTTCTCTGTCCCCTTTTGTTTCCCATGTTCTATTTTCTGAAATCATAAAGCTGTAAAGCACGTAATCGGAAATTATTGAAATAAAGCATAGTAAGTTTTGGTTTTCAGAGCCATTGGTATAGGAAAATTAATTGTAAATAAAAAACAACATGGTATACGAATTCTACAAAAGTACAAATAACTTTATTAAAATATACATACATTTGTTACAATCGCTTTAACTCGCATTAATCAAAACTTTCCAGGCTCGTTGCTTTTCTACACTTAACAAATCTTTATCGCTTCTATAAAATCATTGATACTTGCACCACATTCGCGTTGTAATTCGCGTTTTTCCAAGAGCACCAATAGCTAATAGGAATTCAAATATATCGAAATGTCAACAGTATTAGGTGTATAATAATTTGGTCCTTTACACTCTGCTCCATATTTGGTGTCATTGATATAAAAATATGTCTTCGGTGAACGATCTGAGAATTTTCGAGACCAGCTAAATACTGGATAATCTAATTGTAAAACCTATAAAACTTTGTAACATTAATCGTGTTACGTGCAGATTGGTTTTCTCAAAATCTCATAGGTAATGAGGACTTTCCCCGAGTATTAATTCTTTAATTCACGAAATTCACGTGCTTTGAGTATTTGAGTCATATAAAACCTATCACTTGCCATAAGACTATAGTACTCAGTAAGAGCCATCGGGACTTGATGGCGGGGCACCATAGTTATCTGATGGGGGTGACTGATGCGGCGGTCCGTATTCTGTGCTGTGTGATTCTTTCTGTAATATTAATAAACAATAATATTTATAAGGATGGAAGTTATTGAGTTTTGAGATAATGCTGCATTTTTGGAGCACATGTTTTTAGACTGACTGTTATAAGGGAGAAATTAATACGATTACTTTATTTCCCTTATTTAATTTAATGGCCATTTAACTTTTTTTCTGCGAATGAAATGCAAGGAAGTTTAAGAAAAAAGTGTCCTATTGTATAGGCTGTAGCTTGAAACGTTTATAACATGCATTTGTTGTTGCAAGCAATTCGGCAATGGTGCGCATATGTATTTACGTTTTTGCATGCTACATTAAATAATTATCAAACGAAAACAAATATTGCTAGTGCTATATTTATGCCATAAATATTAGTTACAATTTAATTGAATAGTATTAAAATAAATTAGTTGGTAAAATGGACTTACTTCCGAAGCATAACTTGTTATCAAGGGAGAACGTAAACATTTTTGTATCTATATTATTTTTAGAACTCTTTCTTTCGAACTTCATCTATATCGCAAACGATGTTCTTACTGTGACTCTTACATTCAATATTATGATAACTTTCTAACCATGAATCTAGGAATTTACGTTTATTCATTTACTCGTCCCGCCAATGGGCACAAAACCTTTTGGCAAAGTTTGAGAATGAAATCTGTGGAACACCATTTATTAAGTTGTCCCAAAAGTTCCTCTCGTCTTCTTACTAGAAATTAACTGACAATAATTTTACAAAGAGTACAATGACGCGCGTAACGTTATGTTTTAACACTCTGCAGAGCCTCATCTCTCCGGAAGTATTATGATACCAAATAATTGGTGTGACCGCCACATTCCAAAGGAATGCACGTGATTGCAGGTAAGTAGAGTGGTTTGATTCAACTTCGACCGCTTTTTCCCCCACACCGCTTCTTAACCTGCTATTCAGTAGATCTCTGAAACTATTCATCCGATTAACTTCAAATTTTGGGAGACTATTCCTTAGCAAAGTATTGATAATGTAGCATAAGAGTTTTTAACTACTTTAACTCGTTCAACGATAATGGAAGCCTTGCATAACCGTCGATTTCTTCGTTTGCAAAAGTTCCAAACAATTATTTGTTATATCGAGGAAAAGATGGTTTTCGTTGATAGCTATAAAAATCTGCCGCTTTTTATGTTTAAGGCTTTTCATAGACACTGTCCCACCGGATAATTTTGCGAAGCTCCGTCATTTTTAAACTTTCAATAATAAATAAAGTTAAGATATTACTTAACATCCTCTTTAAAAATCCCGTCGGTTTGCACAGCAATTACGGAGAAAAAAAATTTTCCCTACATTTTTAAGCCCACATAGTGGTGTAACCCTTTAATAGATTATGCCTAGTTGCGAGATCGGAAGCAAACATATATTATCGGGATGCTTTTTTTTAACTCGAAGATCTTGTTTAACTCTAGATACATAGTCGTTGTGAAAACAATGAAAGCTTAGTAACAGCGAAATACTTTTTCCAAGGCAAATGATTTTTATGTTTTATGCGTTTAATGCATTTTTATGAATTTGGTTAACGGTTGTAGCAATTGAATTCGCGCAAGACATGCTCTGTATGTCCCTTTACTTCGCGTAGAATAACCAAACAGACTTGCAATAAGTGCAACGCTCCCATATACATGTATAGAGAACGCAATACGAATATTTGTTTCAAATGCTCTAATTAACACATTCAACATCAAATGTACTTATTTTTATTTTCATTTGTTCTATTTCCTTATAAAATAAAATACTTTTCTTTCTGTTTGAAGACACTTCACTACTGTTCTTATTGTTAATTGACGTTGTCATTACCAAGAATTCTTATAAGAATAACGTTTCTCCCAGGATAGCATAGTTATCTAGTGTTAAACAAACGTTTTCGCTTGTCTTACCTGTGTTTTGTATCTGATGAAGTAGACTTCCGGTTTGCTAGGTTGAGTTGGCGCTTGAGTTGGGAGAACCACATCTGGTTGCTCTTCCGGTTTCTTCACTAGCACGTAGATCAATGTCTTCTCCTCGTCTTGAGGTGGCAACGGTGGCAAAACAGGGGCTGTTGGTGTTGGTGGAGTCGGGGCCTTTATGAACACGATTTTGTAATGTTTCTGTGGTGGCGCCACGGGTGGTATGTATTTCGGTGGTTTGTATTCCGGAGCTTCCGGGGGTGGTACATGAACGTAAACATGTTTGTGAACGATAGGCTGTTGCTGCGGTGGTCCGTAATGGTCTGGAATGGATGGTGGGCCGTAGCTTCCGGATCCGGTCGATAAACTAGAGCTACTCGACGGTGGGAAATACGAGCTGATAGGTGGCTCTGGTGCCGGTTTCGAGTATACGGTTGACGCTACCAGCAGTAGCGTGCTCTGAAAACATAAATTGTATGTTACGCTGGTATTAAGATCGCATAATTTAACTATCAAACATAAATTGATTGGTTGAAGTATACAGGGTGTCTCATTTTAATCTCCACGGAAGAATATCTCGTAAGATATGAACGACACAGTAGGGGCTCGTAGTTAAAATTAGTGGGGGTGCTGATCCGGAAAATGTTTAGCATTTGTACAGAATTGTGTAAAAGGCACTGCGGGAGCGAGAGTGCTCTCTCTCCCTAGCAGCTCGCATGCGGCTTCCCACGTGCGCATGCGCATACCAGTCAAACATCACGCTGCGCCGCGCCGCTGAAACTGTGTAGCACACAGTTTCGTACAAAGATTTTTATACATTTTTCCTAAACTGAGGGGATGGCCACTGACATTATGCTTAAGGATTATATATTGTACAAGTATAAAGAAAGAATTAAAGAAAAAAAGACTCGTTAGAATAAATGTTATCGATAAATTGTCGATGATAATATCAAGTGGAAATTAGGGGGTGCTGCAGTTCCACACTGACTATACGCGAGCGGCCGTTGGAATGACACCAAAAAATGTTTTAAACGAATGCTGTACAATGTTGATTATTGCATTCTTCAAATCGTATGAATTTAATGCAGCAGTAATATTCAAGTAGAAGGGATTACATTGTTTCAAACCACGTAATTCATTGACAGGTACGATTCGGAAACGAAGGAAACAAGAACAAAAGGAAGATCAATTCCTTCTACATTTAAGCGCAGTAACGCATATTTGAACTCAATCGAAGTAAATGAAAACATTAATTACGCGCTCCTACAATCAGCTGGACTAACTCGGCTAAAGACAGAAGTTACGTATTATCAGCTGCTAGTGCTCAATTGCACTTTCCGTTTAAGAAAACACAAGAAAAACATTGGCACCATTTGAAACCAATTTCAAATGCAGTAGACATTGCCTACGATAGTTCCAGTAGTTGCGTATTCACTTTCAATTTTAAATTCAACGGGACAGCGTTTGCACGCGGTCTAGTAACTTTCTTTTTGGAGCATATACAGGGTGTCGCACGTAATACATTTCACGATTTTTTAAGTACTTGCGGTAATCTGACGAAAAAATATTTGCAAAAAAAGTTGATGAGTTTTCGATTGGCTATACATAGCGATAAAAAAAGTTAGAAATTTTTTTTTATCAGTATTGTCAAGGCCACCGTCATTTTTTTAAATGGCACTTTGAATTTTTGACTTTGTTACGTAGGAAGTATTATTTCATTTCTTCCTTCTATGATGCCCTTATTTGGAAATCGAGGGTGCATGCAGTCGAGTCTGCCCCTTCCGCGACGTCGCGATGACGTAACCCTTTGGGGGAATCTTTCCGGACTCCCTTGGAATTTTCCGTGCCCCCACCAGCTTTTTGGTCCGGATTTCAAGTATAAAAAGGGCACGAATTCTGCTCTCGGCGGCTCAGTATTAATCTAGCTTCGAGTACGTTCCGTATCGACTATTTTGATATTGTTGCTCAGCGAGATCGGGTTCCGAGTCCCCTTCGAGCAAATATTACTAAATTCTTATACGTTTCATTTCTTAAAGACGTTATACTTATTTTACGGTATATCGTCAGGCCTTTTGTTGGGCAGTATACATTTCCAATCCGTACAGATTGAGAAATGTGGATTTTGTAGTTAATAATCAAACTGTAGAATAACCAAAGAGTAGGAAATATACGCATTTTCTCATTGAATCCCCTCTACCAATCATTAGCAGTAACGTCCCACCAAACAGATACACCATAACCGCTCGAGGTGTATCGCTATAAGTTACGAGTCTATTTTTACTAACAATCCTGTGGCTCCCGGTGATGAAATAGGCACTGGTTTGTCCACGATTACCATCCTGTGGCTCCCGGTGATGAAATAGGCACTGGTTTGTCCACGAAAACCTTCCTGTGGCTCCCGGCGATGAAATAGGCGTTGGTTTGTCCACGAAATCTTACCATCCTGTGGCTCCCGGCGATGAAATAGGCGTTGGTTTGTCCACGATTACCTTTACCTTCCTGTGACACCCGGTGATGAAACAGGCACCGGCAAGTTCACGCACTTCCTATCTACGCGGCTTCCAGTGACGAAATACGCACTGGCCGTCCGTAACTAACAAACTCTTAAACAACCGATCCTCGGCTCGCGCAGCTGTGCCCTTTAGCCCTCGGCTCGTAACAACTTAACAGTATTATAGTCCGTATCAAGATGAATTCAACGACCTAATAGATCTTCGGATGACCTTGAAGGCAAAGAAATGAAAATTTCAACAAAAAATTACAATCTTCTTGAATGGGTGATAATCACTTGTATTTATTATTAAGATTCGAAATTACATTCAATTCAGGAACTTTGACTAAATGAACGCAAACCATTTCCTAAAAAAGTCACATCAAATACGTTTCGCAAGTACGTTACGTGGAACACTCTGTATAAACTGTGGAATTACAATTTCCATATGTGTATATGTATACATACGTACATATATCTGTACAGTTAAGAGTGTTTTGTTGTTAAACTATAATGATACCTCTTTTTACTCTTTTACATTTGTTGTTATCGTACGTAAATAGCATTGTTTCTGCCTTCTTTAAGTCTATTCGCTCTTGAATGCAATAAATAAACGTTTCGAGTATTACTTTGAAAATAGTAGTAAGTCATATTCAAAAGAAATGTTACATTAAACTAATAAAACTATTCGTGCAGGCATGTTTTATATAACACAAGAAGGTTTGAAGTTTTCAATAAATTATTGCAATTTAATTAAAATATAGCATGTTACAAATACTTCGAGTGTGCGAAAGAAAACTGAAATTCAAGTCGGTAAAGTACCTAAGGAAAATTGAAAATGTAAAACGTTGCATTGCATACTAGTAATTACATGTTCTGCGAATGTTTATTTAAACATTTGGTTCTGATGTATTAAGTTGCTGCATATAAAATAAATTTTTCAATACCTTAAAACTTTACAGAATTTAGTTACGTAAAGTTAAGTGAAATTGAACGAATGCAATAATTAATGTTTTTTTAATAGTTTTATCTTAAAATGATAAATAGTAAGGCATCTATCAATATGAGTGCTATATTAAAAGTAGACTAGATTAAATCGAAAATTAGAACATTAAGTGCAGAAAAAATTGCCCTTGAAGACCGCTTGAAAAAATACAGTTATTTTGATTAATCATGAAGATGTAAATAATGTACTTTTACAATAGCCGAAGTATAGCGAATCCCACGGATTATACTCTGAATAAATGTTGGCGAAAATGTATGCAAGTTGGTTGGAAATTGATTTAGCAAAGATACTCGGATAAGCATCAGATAATGAGTAATAGAATGATTTATGTAGTGGAATAATCGTTGAACGTTGCTTCTTGTTTGGATTTATCGCTGTAAAGTTCGTAAGAGCGACGTTAAATTTTAAATTATAATCGGGTATAAAACTGAACATCCTATTAATATGCTTAAGACGAATTCCAATTCAATTAGCTGGTCATCCTAAATCAATGCGCCACGTCGTTAATACAAGCGCCCTACGACGTGATGCAGTGAATGAAAATTAATTCATCGGGGACGCATACATAAACCTGTCAGCCATAATCAAGTACACGTTAAAACGCCTCGGTACAAAGTGAAAGAATTCTGCGGATGACGATTTAGCCTGTCCATGCGAATTAAGCAATTTGTCTTCCTTAAGTGTCATGATTAAAAGTTCTCTTCGAACGAAATATTTCTATTCGAAGCCTGAAAGAGACAGGGAACGGAGCTGCTGGGAACAAATGTGGTGTAATTAAAATGTCGCAGTGATTATTTCCAGTGACTAGCTCGAAACAAAAAATTAGTAGCGCCTTTTACTTTTACTTTCGGTTTTCCCCTTCACAGTTTCCTTTTCTCGATATAATTTACCCAATTTCATTTTTGAAGCATATGCAAATATCTGTTATTAGACGATTACGAAACCTAGTGAACAATTCACGGCATCGCCCTTTTTCTGAATTGCACGAGAACTTTTCAATGAAGCTCGTCTGCTGATTATGTAAATAACTAAGAAACTTCGTTGAAATAAAATAATAATATATTCAAATTAGCAAAGGTAATCAATTAACACCTAAATAATCATTTCAATTGGGATTTTTTAAATTAATTTGTTATATACAGACGTCTCAGTACTTGTATACTTCAATTAATTAAACAACATTTGTCCATAATATGTATGAGGTAATCAATCAGCAAAAATAAATGGCGCAAAAATAAAACTTGCGAAGTAAAAGAGTAAACACCATTTATAGAATGTTGCTCTACTTAAAAGGTTTCAAGTTGGACGATTAATTAAATGGTTATAGAAATATTAATTATATATGATCATAATTATATAGATAATGAAATAATCATTGCTCGCAATACTTTCACTAAAGTATTTGATTCAAGTTCATTTTTTTAAATAAAACTCTAGCTAATGCATTCTGAAATAAAGAATTTATTACCTAAATGATACTGCTTCGATTACTGTGAGTGGTGTCCTAAAACTGTCACGTATCTACAAATTATACATATTAATCAAATGTTCTCCTCCTTTTTAAGAAGTGATTTTCGAAGCTAAGAAATAGTTTAATGACCCCTTCAGAAGGTGCTTTTCTAATCTAAGATATTTCCATGGAGTTGCATGCTATGCAACACAACTATGAAATTAAATCAGAATATGTAATAAAACATGTACTCGGCAAGCACATTTATCTGTTAACAAATAGTTGCACGCTCCTTCCGCGTATGAAAGTACGAGGAAAAGTAATTCGGAGGAAAGAAAAAAGGTAAGTGATTATCATGCCGATTTACAGCGAATGCAGAAGAATAGTCCTATATGCACTACTATACATATATACTACTATGTATACATTGTACAGTAACTACTGGCCATAAATATTCGGATAATCGAAAATCTTTTTAGTGTTTAAGAAATACAGCCCCGACGGTAATTTCTAATATTCAGCCTACCACGTTACAAGTACATACTTAGACATATAGTTTGTAATATAAAATAAAGTCAAAAATATAAAAAAAACACGAAGAGGAGCACAAACGATCAATTAAAGTAATAAATTAATTATATCCACTTGGAAGTATTTTTCAATGTCCAAATATATTTTTTAATATCGTGCACGTTTACAAATGGCAGTAAACTATTTTAATAAATGACAATAGAATTGCTGTTGCTCCAGGGCAAGCGACAAAGAAATCTTGCGTATGTACGGTACTGTAGGAGTACACCTATCGCTATAATTATGTCTGAAGATGGGGTTGCAGATGCGTAAGAAAGATTCTGGTGAAACATTCCGTAGCAAATTGTCCAGCTGGCTGCGCTACAGCTGCAACAGATTTGCGCTCTTAATACACACCCAATTTTAAGCAGCACTTAAATATTTTTTGCAAACGGTCGATAATTTAAACCAGCGGTTCTAAAATTTTCGTTCGATGTATATGTTTTTGGACCCTAACCCTAACATTAACTTTGTACTTTTGGCTGGTGCATGCAGTTTGCTAAAATTTATTGCGCTAGCATATTTTTCACAACGGAATTAACTAGCAAGTGAAGTTTTAGATTGAAAAGTTGCTTGAAGACACCCGATTATTAACTTTTGCGCTACAGTTTAAGAATTGCTAATCTACGGATATACATACGCGGTGTGCCTAAAATGTAAAGAGACTGATCTCGGAAGACACACATGTCTCTAATCTATGATAGTATATTCGGTATAAACAACTCTGTTGAGCCAATTCGAGCCACATCGCATCGAGTTTTATAAAAGCATGTTTGAGCAACGCGTGATTAAAATTTATGTTAAACTTTGTATACGAAGATGTAGATTTGTCCAGGGCGCTAATTTCTGGGTGGCAGAAGGTATTTTTCCATGGCAGTCCGCAAACATAGAAAAGTGTCGCAAAGTAAGGAGTCTCCTTAGATGTGATCGTCGTTTAACAGTCGATTGGCGATGAATTGAATTACAATCACCAAAATAGTGACTTACGCAATCGTATTTCTGCAAAAGCTATGGCAAACTACAGTGAGCAAACGGCGCACTTGCGACATATGGTTCCTTTCGGATTTTCCTTCCCCTCGCCGACAAGAATACCCAGGAAGGCAAAGTTTGTTCAATGCTAATTTTGAACGTTCTATGCAATTTCGCGGCACCTTCCGTGCATCAATTTCCTATTTCCGCCAAACCAGGGAAAGACAATTTCACAAGTTTGTTTTCACCTTCTAGAGAACGGGTGTCATTACTTTTTAGACACATTACGCATTTATAGCGACAGGCCTGTCTCTACGTGCATTAGTAGTAGTGCGGAACGATGTTCCTCTTGCGCCATGTGCACTGTGTATTATAGCAGGAAGCAATAGCAGGTCTAGTTGCGTCGTCGCGTCGGTAAAATAATAAAACGGTCGTTGAGCATCAACGCTGGGCTAACAGCGAAATTTCCTCGAAGATGTACGAACTACTTAAACAGCCATCAAGATCGAGCACGAACGGCGAACGGCTCGGGTAGTTCTTACGAATTTTGTTGCGTATAACGACCGGAGAGGAGCGAGCACAGTTGCGTAAGCGTTACAATTAAACGTGATAGAAAATCGATTGCGAAACCGTCACGAGTCCTCGTTCCCTGCGTTTCTAATGTACGTGTGTACTTAAAAATTGGCCACGCACGGATATACATGCGCGGTCACATGCAGGCGGAATACACGATCAACTTTCTTCGTGAAAACTATTTGGATACTTTCGAACATCGGATCATCTGCCCGCGACGTTCTTTTTTTCCCCCTTTATTCGTATGTACTCTCTGGGGCCCAGGGGTACACACTTGTTTACGAACATTTCCCTCCTTTTATGTCCCCGGGATCGAAATGCACCGAAATGTTCGTCGTATTCGATGTCCCGTATAAGTAATGGCGCAGCCGAGGTATTGGTTCATTATTTTACGCTTGGTCAAATGTAGCGTCTGAAAGCGTTGTCCTCGATACACTTAACATTAGCACTAGGTTGGTGTTGTCGTACAGCTAGTGAAACTATAATTCGTCCTGGTTTGAACAATTTAAATCCGAAAATATGAACGCGACAGGAATTGTATTCGTTTGCCTAACGCGGGCTTTTTCTGACGAAGTATAAATAACTTTGTTTCACGTAATCTCAAGTGTACCGAGTCTCCATGGACTTTGACGGTTTCATTAACAATTCGAGTATTTCGTTTGCAGCAACCTAATTATTTAGTAATACATTCGGCAGATTTACCCTTTTTTTCCAGGCAATTGGATAATATTCAAAGTAAATAGTTTTCATGAGCATGTCATTCGCGCAGGTTAATAGAAAAGAGCGTAAATAATTCATTAGATAGTAATGATATTGCGTGCAGCATTCATTATTGACAGAGGAAACAGGTAAGGCACGGTTAGTATTTATGGCGTGCCGGTGGCCTCATGTTCTTACGATTAATTCTTTTCTTTCAAATTATGATTTTTTCGTTATGCCACACATGTTTGTGCGCTCCCGTAGGACCATTCAATCAAGGAAGAAAATGGAAACTACGACCCGAAACGACTAAATCTTAGTGTATGCAATACGTATGATATTTTGGATTATTATTTAGACTGTACAGTTTGTCATTGCTGCACAGTTTTTAGCGCAGCTGGTAACAATTCTACCCACTCTGTCCCCCACGGAGATCAAGAGAAATCTTGAAACGTTAATTCACCGAAGCACAAGATAGGCCGGCCATGATCGTTATTATAAACTTTCGTGCTTTTACATTGCTGCTCGTAATGCACCTTTCAGTATTTTTATGAAACTGGCCGACAAGTACATGCTTGTGGGACAAAATCAAACGAGCAATTTTATGCGAACGTGTAACGTCCCACTTATGCCAGATACATGAATGTGTTACTCGGCGAATTGTGGGAATTCACAACTGAATATGAAAAAGAAGCAGAAGCACTGGTTTGCATGTGTGTGTGCATATTTTTTAATATAGGTATGGAACACGGGTGAAATTTTTTCTTCGGGCAGACAGTTTGTCGTTAAAGATAGTAGCAAAACATTCTATCTATAATATATATATATAATATATATAATATATATATATATATCTATATATATATATATATATATATATATATATATATATATATATATATATATATATAAAAATGAAAAGAATGGAAAATTATGGAAGAAATTGAATTGAAATAATAAGTTAATAAGTGCCTTACGTTTTGAAATTAAAATATCGTCTTCTACTGTATGGTATGTTATGTATATGGTCTAGTTATGACCGAAAATAAAGATGAGGAAATAATCTTGGTAACAATTAAGTTCTAATATTAGTTTGAAAGAAAATTAACTGAATAGGAGAAAATGTATGACATCTATTGCCACCCACAATACATTTAGTGTATGCATGTGTGTCCATCTATGTATGCCTGCAATATTACATTTAATTATTGCGCTAATTTTTGCTACTTCTGGTATAATTATTTTTTTTAGCCGTGGAAATATATTTACGCAAAATTTGGATGTGGGTAAATATAAAAAACCCTGAATTCTTTATTCAGTGTATTAAATCTTTCAGAAATTCTCTAAATTTGGTATTCCACAAGTGCAAACGCCACGTTGATACGAAATAGTGACATGGTGGCAAAAAATTCGGAGTGTACATTGAAATGTAACACAGTGTAATGGCTTTTATAGTGTAGTCGACACGGTGTTGTAGAACACAGTTCTTGTGACGCTTTGAATTAATTCGCAGCAGATTCAGAGCGGAAAATGGAGTTGAATGTTGAGCGGTATCCCGAATGATCATAAACGGAGTATCTCGCGTTCAATTTCTTCTCACATTTATAATCTGATTGCACGTGTTTTCCTTTCTTTACGCATATAAAAAACAATTATTTTTTTCGTTTTACTGAACCTAAAGATACAATGCTTGTATTATAATTTATAATACATAGATTCCAAATATGTAAATCGTACTACCAAAATGAATTTTCTTAAAAGGGATGCCAAAGTAAAGCTAAAAATTACAAAATTTCTAGTTGGGTATATATTGCATTTAGATATTTAATAACGAAGTAACATGACGTTATTGTTTTCAGTAGATAAGTGTACGTCAACCCTTGTCTTCGTTTTACTTTGATTCACTCTGTTCATATTTCTATTTATAATGTTTAAGCTATGCGCAACCTTTCGAAACGTTGGACATTTTTCTGACAAATTATTGTTATTAGTAAAGTATATTATTTTCTACGTGACATTAAGAATGATGCAAAAACGAAGTACATTGGATATATTTACTTCCATAAAAATAACAAACAAAATATCTTTTCATTATACATGCATATACATTTAATTATTATTCACAATACTTTTTATAATAATACGCAGGCAGATCTTTATATTTTAATAATATTACTATTACTATTGTTATTACTATTTATGTCATTAAATGAATGGGAGAGTCCTATTTCATAACAAGAGTAATTACAAATTTATTACAGGATACATACCTGCCAAGTATAAAACGAACAAATGTTACGATGAGCAGTGAATTACAAAAATTAGTACTAAAAATTGATACAATAATATGGAAAAAAATGTAATGATTCACCGAATCGAATTTCTAAATCTGACACAGAGGGTAAGTAATTAGAAAGCAAAACTGTGATGCACATAATGAACTTGGAAATACAAGCCCGATGAGATATCCAGTCACGAAGGCGGATTACGAAGAGCGAATTATTGCTTCTGAAAAAATTGAACCGATGCTAGTAAGGTATCGGCAAAAAATATAGCGTGCGTGTACGCGCGTTACGAAACGTGTATCGAGATATTATTTCAACCTGACCGATATTTTCACTGCGTCTGCTATATATCCTTTGGCTGTGTCGATACACTGACTATGAGACCTCATCTTCCAAGGACAAAAATTGAAAAAAGCAATAAACGAAATCACACTCTGAATCCAAATAGCTGCACAATAGCAATGAAAACTTTCATCGTAAGAAAGGCAAGGGGAAATGTACAGAATGAAGTAAAAATCACGACGAGCGGGGGGTCAAACAACTCACCAGATAAAAGAACATCGTTGAATTTCGCGAGGACCGGCGACCGGTATGATACGAGGCCGAAAAGTATACGTTGTAAAGGAGAACGTCTTTCACTGGCGATCTTTCACAGTTGTGTCGGCTGAATCGCCACATTCGAACTTTTATACGCACCGGCAGCGGGGAAAAGGGGAAAAGGAACATCCCCGATCCTCTTTCTTCGCTCGTTCGATCAACGATCGGTCGTGATCTTTGTTCGCGGTACTACGTAACCCTGATCTTATTACGGACTAACGCCACCCCTGATTTCTTTCCGATCGCTTAGAATGAATCGCGGTGGTGAAATTTGCACAGAAAATCCCGGAATTTTTATGAATCGCCGACAAAACGATCCTTTTTCTTTATCGAATACAGTCGATCGCAAAAGTGTTTAGCGCATTATACAAACGAATACGATAAGCTCCACCGCCGTTGGAAGTGGGTTGAATTTTGCCAATAGATTATTTACCGTTCACACTATCAGGTAAATCATTGCGCTTTCTTAATATTTGTTTTCGAATATTTTGTCAGCTGGGTGTAGACTTTTGTGGCCGGCTGTGTACAATACTGGCCGTATGTACTCGGGAAACGAATATTTAAACATATTTTCCATCATGGTTTTGTGTTTTACGGTTCCATTCATGGTATGAAGTTATGTTAAAAAGTCATACAGTTCGAAGATTTTTTGTTCATTTTCAGCTTTTCGGATTACACATTTCTAGAGACCGAATATTTGTAAATTTGTCAAATTTTTAAGTGAAAATAAATACTAAAAATAAAAGCAGCAGCTTTATTCTGTCTTATTAAAGATCATCGTAAACTGCTGCGACAATATCCATGTTATAAATTTCAAACCTGGCAGTTCTAGCGTTAATGTACGTCAAGAACACATTTTGTAATAGACACTGCTCAAAACAATTAGAGGATCACATATTGCAACCGTTGTCCCCATCAACGCGAATCATAATTTCTGTAATTTTCTGAATTATGTTGATAAAACCACGTGGATAAAACACCATCTGTTCTCTCTAAAAAGAAAATTCCAGTAATGATGTGATCCTCTAATTGTTTCGAACAGTGTATTTCGTGCAAACACTTACCAAGATTTTTATGAAAGATATATTATATTATCCTTAGAAATCTAACAAATGAAAATCTAAGTTTATTTATGAATGATAGATTCTGACTTTTTAAAATTTCTATTTTTGTAACATAAATGATAAAATTACTGAAAATAAGTAAAAGAAAACTGGAATATTTTAATGTGGTTTTATTTAAAAATTTTGTTTCAGGCATTTAATATGATTTCTCGCGAAGCTGTAACATCAAACCGAGAATCGCCGTGATCTGTCATAGGCTACGTTCGAACAACTGACCCAACCTGAAGCACTACAAAAAATTTAGCGTCATAGGTCGTCAGAATACTTATGGACGGTACTGTACTATCTTCATTACTTTCGAACTTGGCCAGATATTATCAACCTGCGTCGATGTACTTGGGAACTTTCGTCAAAATGTACATATGTTTCACAATTTTCTAACCCAGACCTCCCCAGATTGTCTTCGCACACTTCCAAGGCGGTTTCTACCACGAACTGGAAATTATTTTTTCAAAACTGTCGTATGTATGTACACGCAAGTCGCATATTCAATAAATTGTGCCTTGTTACATTCAGGCCAACCTTTAAAGTATTTTTTATGCAGCTATACGTACAGTGCGGGTTAAGATATACATGAAATTGAAATTCGAATTAGTGAGGAATTAAGAAATAATGTGGAATTTTAACCGAAGAAGCGATTAAATGATTATTAAAAGGAGAAAAATAAACGTAAACATGGAGGAGAAAATTGGATGCAATTGTGTTCCTTGTTTAATCATTTGAACATTCTTTTAATTTGTAACAATTTATTTATTAAAAGTTTATATTTAAAATTAACATTTTTAAGTACCATAGTCTTGCATTATTGAACAGCTTTAAATGTAATTGTAAATTTAAATATTAATATCAATGTAGATCGATCTGCAGGAAATGCATAGGAAGCATTCCACCATCTATTTCACATTTGTTTGCGATTACAAACTCTTCCCGATTGTATAACATGTGCCATAGATCCTAGACTAGTAGGTTCGTGACGAAGATAAATTAGCATTTCTCTTAAAGTTAAGCTCGCCAACGGAATGGCAATACACAGCGGTATCCCATTGCACTGACCTGGTCGCCCACCGTGGCACGGTATTTCAGCATCGGCCGTTCCATAATTAAAATTCAGATAAAACCGTCTCGGCCGTAAATCCTCGTATTCGGCAACCACGAATGAAATATCCGTCGTTTGCAGCGAACCGTTCACGGCAAAAAAATCACCGTGGGCGTGATCTCGGGATCGAAACGCAGCGCCGGAGAAGGAAAGTCCATTTCAGGGCGCGCTATTGAACGCAATCGAAGGTGCACTCGAACCGTTAGCCGTACCTAAGGCGAACGTAAGGCGAACGTTAGACAAACGTAATCCGTATCGCAACTGGATGGATCGGAGATTAGATGAAAAAATCCCGATTACATGAAAGTCAGTTGGGTAAGCGATCGCGGATGCTCGCAGCGTCGCACAGTTGGCGTCCGTTCGGATTGAGATTTCGTTAATTTTCAGGATCCAAGCGACTGTCGGTCGCGGATTCGGGGATCACGAATCGTGCGAGGTTGTGAGAGAACGTCCTTGATATCGGCCTAAATTCCTGCGGGCGCATTCAAGCATTTTCACCGTAACGCAATTCCAGAGGCAAACGGCAATGGAGACGGGCAAACATGAAGACGGGCGAAAGTGTGCCCGGTATGGTGGCCCTCACGGTGAAAGTCAAACTAATTACGAGGCGGGCACGGGCACGTAAGCTGGCCGGAGAGCTAGCGTTGCAAAACAATCCTCTTCGCTACGAATATTAACCCGGAACACCTGCCCGCTTTCCACTGCCGAACCCAACACCTTTTTGTTCTCGTGGAGGTGTTTGCTCCTCTTTTCACGCGATACTAGCGATGGGATTGAGACCTGTTTTGATACCCGCTGCGTCAATGTATGCAAATGTTTGCATTGGAAATTAGGATACACTCGGTACCATAAGTACTCTCGCCGTTCATAATCGAAATTGCTTGAAATTGGGTTTCTGCGTTTGCGGTCCTGCAATTAAATTGTTTACTATTAAAAACCTGAGTAAGGAATAACAACAATGGGACTGGTTGTATCTGGGCTGCCCGTATTTCCATCAACGGGGAATATAAAAGCGTTTTTTGTTTAATGAACTGACCACACTTCTGATACAGTACAGGATAATTCTGGATTTGAATTAGTGAATGCCCCAATAAGTAATCCACTATGTCTTAATCAGTTTCATACCTTATAAACGATAACGATATTGCAATACAAACAATACATTGGTGAAAATAATTGCCGTCGCTTATTCCACATTTGTTAGTTTTTTTTCTTCTAGAATGTTAAGAACTTTGACTGAATGGAAATCCGGATTATTGTTGGTTGCAAAATTACCATCTTATTATTATGCCGATGTTTCTGAAGTATGTCAGAGTCAAGACGAGTTACATACATACATTGACGTATGTATGTACTTTGTTGCGTCCAGTGGATACGACGGACAATTTGTGACGTTCTATGCAAATTAAAATAAAGTGTCCCCTCACATTTTCGCCATATTATTGCCACGAAATTGTTTAACCGGCAGGTCAAAGAAACTTGCAATTCTTAAGCAGGATTAAATTTGTTTATCGAGTCGAGGCAACAGTTCCGATAATGGAACACGACCTTTTCATCCTAAGGTTAATTTTTGTTTAAACGGACCAAAACATATTTGTTTGCACAGTTTAATTAAGTATTTATGAACTCCACACTTTTTGGGTTATCCAGTTGGATAAATCTTTCGACACAAGTAACTGCTTACACCAGGATTATTTTCGAGCAGAAGAAAGTACGCATTGTATACACTTGATCTGCGTAGGCATTTCATTTTTACGAGGGAAGACTTTTGTTGCTAAAAAAGGATTTCTGTGAGAGTGATTGAAATGAATAAACGATGTACCTAAAGCAAAGTTGAACAATTGTGTTGAGCATTGAATCATATTGAGAGAAATGAGAGTATAAAGTGTAAAGAGTACAAGTGGTCTACGATATGGTATGACGATTCTTCCTTTGAAATTTACAGCCCTGTGGATGGCCTTTCTGTATAGTCTTTTAAATCAGTAGTTTATATCACTTAGAATTATTGTACAAATGACATAGGGTATAAAAGTTAATATGCAAACATCGTGCACTATTATTATAAAACTATTAAATAAATCTATTAAATAAAACTATTATTATCTTATCATTTATTACGTAGCAAAAGATATACACTTTTCAGAACATTTTGGAAAAAAATTGCTGTCCCCGAGCTTTGAAAGAAAGGCTTCCTCGTTTCCGGAAAGTTACTTAGTGGTATCTTATGTTGTTTCTGATCTTACAGCTATATAATATTTTCTCATTCTGAGCATTAACTATTACCTTTCATTACTATAAAAAATAAAAATGTCCTCGATGCAGCAAGACAATGCAGGTTTTATTAATATCGAAGACCTATGCGTATAAACACTTTATGTACTCTATTACCGAAGGCCTAAGGTATAATTTCTATAAACAATTGATATAACGATATACTCTGTTGGCCAGAACGTTTATATCAATTTCTAGGAAACAGTTGCAGAATATACGCCGACGTATTACATACATACAATATGTACATACATCCTCCGCAGCGAAATGATTAATAAAATATTGTACACACATTTTATTAAAACCTTATGTGTTTCGGTTATTATTAATTATAACTTGCTCTAATTCTGAGTGCTTGTGAATTTTAATTAAATACTTATTCAACTTAACATAGATAATTGATGTACAGTGATGCGATAGTTCTTTGTTTCAATTAGCCCCACAATGTATATGGAAAAGTATCTTACAATTGCTATATGCTTATACAAGTATCAATTTGAAACATAAGCATCTCGTCAGTATCGAAACAGATCTTAATTCCATCACTACCAGATACTATTCGTGAATCAATGCGCGGCAATTTCTTCGCATTCACAGTGCTCGGTCGTTCCACTTCACTATTTTCGTGAGAACTAAAACTATCGGTTACTTAACTCGTTAATCGGAGAAGATTTCTGTTAACTCACCATACTAGTTGCGAATATTTTGAACGTACTTTACTCTTCCCCGTCTTTCCCCTCTACATCTTCTTCATCTTATTATTATTACTATTATTACTATTATTATTGTTGAATGAACGGGAAGATCCAATTCGTTTGGCGATTTTTAGTCCTCATTTATGTTAATATGCTTACATTGTCATATTTGATTAACGATGTTTGTATACTGATGTTTTGGTACATGAAAGGAAATGGACTTTCTTTCGAACCCTTAAAGCAATTCTAATAAAACTATGTCCGAGCACCCTATCAATACTGGATATATCAAAATGGACGGTTTTCTATCTAAACCTTTTATCAAAATAATTATATAATAGATACACCATGATTGCGTGGTAAGTTGGCGTTCTTTTTCAAATTCTCGTATTCAATATCTTGAGGAGCTTCTTAGAAATCAGCTTAAGAAGTTTGATTGGATTTATGTTTTTACACCTTGAGAAAATGCGACAATACTGATAGGAAATAAATTTTACGGGACGGTAATTTTTCGGAAAAATGAAAATGAAATTTAAGGTTCGTTGACTAAAGTTTGTTGCATTCGATTCCAGTTATTTTCCAGACGAGAAGCTGCATTTCTGATGGGCTTTTTAAGCTCATAACACGTGATTTGCTGAAAAGAGAGTTTTTCAGAGTATTTTGTTTCTTTCATGCTGTTCAGAGTAAAGGCATCATATGTTAAATTAATTAGGTACAATTGTAAACATAAATAATAAATAATTAAATACTTAGTCCTCCAATTTATCAATCAAATTGTAACCTTTCTCGGGTCAATAATTGCTCAACAATTGAGCTAAACACATTCAGTTTTCAGATCCATAGTCAGATTATTTCTCACATTTATCATTTTCAAAAACGAATAATTCCAATAAAAATGTCTGCTAAGCGATAGAACTATGATCTACGTTCAAATAAACGTTACACAGAAATCAAAGTTGGGCATTTCGAAATTGAAATATTATTTCAGACTATTGATACAATTAATAATTTGAATGATCGAACACAGCATCCCGCTTTATTTAACACATCCTTTCTTACATTCAACAACGTATATTGGCACTTTAAACAATTAGTATTCTTTCACGATATATGGAAAGGGAAGATTGGCCAGCACAGAAACCTTTGTTGACTGAAATCTAAAAAACTGGATAGATGCTCTTAATTCTTTCATAACATCGTAATTACATAAGTATTACACTACTCGTTGTACGCAGATAAATGAAAAGACATTAAACGAACAAATCGCAGATGCATGCCAAACAGTTAAATAACCGAAAGTGAAGTAATCATCGCCCTCTATCTCCTTGCGAGTGGCGTTAAAATGTTTCGAATAATCAGCATACTAACTTTCCCCTCTACCGTAACTAGCGTACAACCCCCTCCAACATTCCTGCTCATAAACGCATTAACACTGATACACTAATCCAGCTTCACTTTGTTTCCAGGCAAACTTCTGCTACGGTAACACAGTTTAATAGGATGCCAACATTTTGTTAGCATTACAATTTGTAGTAATTCCTACATAGGCCCGACGGTCGGTCACAGGTAATTCGTAAAAATGAAAATAACCCATAATTTACTTTCAACAAATATTTCGATGCAATAATGAAAGTCTATTTTCATACAATTATAAAACGATACTTATGAATATTAATTACAACGTAACGGAATCTTAAATGAATAAAGATGCCTCAACCGTGTTATTCAGTTCGATACTTTCGTGGGCAAATATGTTTATTCTATAAAGTTTTAGCATATTTGATTATTTACGATTTGATAATTGCTCGAGGCGAAAATTATCCCGAGTAAAACGGAATTACAATCACATTAATGCTTGGTGATCGCAATATCCGAATAATGTTCCGGGCAAATCACCACTGCCTGTCTAACCATGATGCAGCAAGTTCATTTATTTCGCAAACATTAACCAATCAATCAAGGTGTTGACATGGAGACGTTTCTTTATCATTTCCTTTAAAGAGCAAAAATTAACGAGTCTATTTGAAATTTTTCTAGTAAAATTTTTGTAGTAAAAAAACAGAATTTGTTTTAAATATATCTTCAGTTAGCTTGATGGCTTTAGAAGAAAAGTTGTTCCATTTCGCGCAGTTTAGAGCTTCGTAGAATTAACTTAGAACAAAAAACGATGCATTTTCATATTGTTTACGGATGTACGCTACAGTTACACCTAAATTGGCAAAAAATTTCACGCAGCCGACCAAAAATACAGAGCTTTGGAAAAATAAACTGATTTTCTTTTACAAAAATTTGTTGAAAAAATGGAAATCATTTTTTTAACGTATAATTAGGTATATCTAGAAGAGAATTTATTTATCTTCAAAATCCACATTGATTCAAGTCAATTGGTCCATTAGTTTTTTCGCTATATTGCACGAGAGATTGAAGAAAGTCGTTTTGTGCAAAACGCGTTTAAAGTTTTCGATGGAAAAAGGGTAAAGCTGAAATAGGGATTCGTGAAACGGTGTTTCTCAAAGGGTATAAATACGTAGATACCATTCATGATACATGTACTTGTAGCTGAGAGAACACTCTTTAAAAATATAAAAGTTCCACACTCTAAAAAAATATAGCACCGCAAACGGAATGCGTGTTCCAACTGATTGCATGCCTAGCTGCTAGCGCACAGTACGATAGTAGGTACTTGTTACACGTATAAAAGTTTGATTTCACTATAAAACTTTGTGGATAGTATGCTATACATACGAAACTATTGATTTATGAGAAAAAAATTCGATTTTTTGAACCAGTTAAATGAGTTGCCTATCTTAACAGTAAGTAATTCAATTCACTCCATTGATTCGTGAGTTAGGGTTGAATTAGGCTGAGGATTTTGTGTCGTGACTATTCTTGGAATTTATAGCGTCTATACAAATGAGATAATAGGTATGAAGTCGTGTGTAATTAAGCAATGGAACGTTGTATCGTGTGCTGTTGTGATCACATTTGGTATTTAGTGACTTCCGATGGAAAAAAGAGCGGAGACGATGAAATCAGTCGGAATGGAACTGGTTTCCTCGTTGGACGTTTGTCGAAACGTCGACTCGGAAGTAATCTTCTGCACGCTGATTGGATATTAGGAAAAAGTACAAAATACGAATCAGCATGTTTTGTAGGTGTAGCCGCACCCTTCCTTAGCACTCGACGCGCGTTTCTAGGAGGTAAGGGCGCCATCAATTTAGCAATGCAGGGTGTCAACTTACCGCCAGGGTGTCCAAACATGAGCTGCCAGATGTATGTTGGGAGCAGCTCCGAGGCCCCTTTGGAAGTCCACGTTTATGATGCATGCAATTGACTGTTGAGCTCGTGGGTAACCCGAAGGCGTGTAGCTTCTGGATTAAAGATATAAAACGATTTCCTCAAAAACAGTCTTATTACTTGCGCGTCATAAACGTGCTGGCCATCTGCACGTGGAAGGTTTTCCTTGTGCCGATTGCTAGCCGCCTTTTTGGAAGGTACGGTATTTATGAATCTATCGAGTAAGCAGTCGAACAATGCTAGCTGCATCGTTCGCGAAGCAGTAGTGTCTGTTGGGGTATAGAGTGGTGGCGCGATGATCGCCGCGCCGCGTGCAACGGTTTTTGATGGCAACAGATCTTCTTTTGTTTTAATGTGCAAGTGCGAAGGTTTTGGGGCTAAGAGTCGTCAGTCAGCAGCAGCGACTGACGCGTGAATGAGAGTGAGCGATGCAACAGCATTATAGAATACGCTTAAATATATACGATCCGATAAAATTAGCACAAATACATCGGTACGTTACGAATACAGTCTACAGTATTTATTAAAACCTACCCGTACCGAACAGTGTCATTACCTGGTCCTCGATAATCCCTTGACCGGGGGGTTGAGGACCGCGCGCTCGACGTCCCATTTCTTACAATAACAATATGCAATATCTGATGTTCACGTGCTGTATGTAGACTTTTGCGTCCAAATGCATGTTAACGTTTAGCTTTTCAAAAATATAACTGGAAAACAGTACTGTACCTTGAAATTAACGTCGGATAAGAGATATGTTATGTGAACGCTTTTTATTAGCTTTGCAAACTAGTTTTTTCAGAGATGCGCGGATATCGCACATTTATTTTCCTGATGATCGAGCTACCTACGAGGAGCCAGGAGTTTTTATGATACATATTATAGTAAACCTTGCATAATTTAGCATGAAATTTACTGAATTTCTAACGTAGCCGGATACTTCTATGATCAACTATGTGCTTCAGCAGCAGTTTGATTGTGCAAAGTCAGAGCCCACGCAACTTTCATTCAACTGCAGTGCCCACATAAATATACGTATGTATAATAATTTATTCGACCTCTTAGTAAAAGCCCAATTTTTTGTATGGCCCAACTCTCTAACTGCTAATACACATTTCAATATAGTTATTATATCTTTAATTGCTATTGGATTATTCAGGTATGTATTTCGTGCGTAACGAGATATTTCAGCATAAATTGAAAAATAAAATGTTTCTCTCTTGTTAATATTTAATTTAACATTTGCACAGTTTATTGCAGCGATTTTCCATGATCCTTTGAAGAATACAAAATTATTCATATGCTGAGTTATTATCCGATTGTCTTGGAATTACCAGCTCTGAAATACGACCACCACTGATACACAATACAAACTGTAAATGTTTAAATTGATTTTCTTTTTCCTATAATTTGTGGACTTGTACGCGTCGGAAATGGGAACATTGGGGAAGACCTCCAAAACCTCCAAAAAGTTCCAGGGGCGTGGAAAGAGATCTAAAGCTTTGCTAATCAGCCAGGAGAAACTAAACAGTGTAAAACAGCGTTTGGGTTTGCATGTGTGGCGAGCCGGGAGAGATGCGTGTGGGGAGCGACGGGTTTTTCTTTTGGCTCAGTCTTCTTTGTTCAGAAATAAAATATTATAACCACGTTTCACCCTGACTAAATTAATCTCCTACCACAGGCAACACCTGTTTTTGTAATTTTCTTTTGTATTCCAAGGGGTTAAACCCGTGTACATCAATAATCAATAATAATAATAATAATAACACCAACGTGACCGGATTCCTGTCTAGAACTACAAAAAGCACAGCACAGACAATAGCCATACATCTGGCATCTCTATTGAGGCTGTCGGCCGTGGGTTTCTATTCCACACCATTAAAACAATTGGCCATTCGTTTCAATAGACAAATTGCCACGCAAAAATGATGGCTAATGAAAAAAACTTGTAGTCTCTGTTTGACGGACACAATTTAATCATTTATTATTTGTTATAAATGGTCACATATCAGAAATGATAACAATTCGGATAGCATCTTCTTGGTACAACATTAAATATAATGATAATTATCAGAAACATTTAAATTAACATCTGATAAAAACATTATTAGGAAAACATTATTAGAAAAATACAGGTAATTGTACCACTGTGCCATTCTTTTTCTTCATTTCGATCTAAAAACTAGGAGTTACTGTGATTGCGCGATACCCCTATCCGCGAAGCCCGACGAGTGCTTCCTCATTTTTCTGACCGATATCACTCGATGGACTATATTAGTTGACCGCGGTGGTCTAGTATAAGATAACAAGAATCGTGTTATTCTATTCTCAGGTGTGCGGACAGGTGGAAACATTTTGGAATATTTTTTCGGAGCCGTTGCATGGCATGTTCGAATGCTTTTCGTCACCCGGAAGAAACGTAGTCCAACTCAGGAAAGGCCGGCCATAAACAGCCCGGTAAGCTACGATGGCTGTCGATGTGTTCGGTTTCGGCACCGATGTTTTCTTCAAGAAATACTTACAAAAACGTGACAAATTTGAATTCGCATACCTTTGCTAAACACTGGAACGGAATACTGCGAAATTGCTATAAATCAGTTGAATGAATGTTGTAAACTGTATAAGAAATGATCGAATTAAAATAAAGGTGTGTTATAAGCTTTTGGGCGACCGGTATTCTGCGGCTCTCCGCTATCCGTAGAATATTTAATAGCAAGCAGCGTTCACTTAAATACCTATTTGTGACTTTTAGTTCGATAGGCATACGTTTGACATACCGCGAATTTGCCCGAGAGTAATGATCAGACTAAAGACAAATCTCTGAAGGTGTCTACGTTCTATAGAAATCGTCATTTCTTTTAGCAAACGTAAAATACGATATATTGATAATAATAGAAAATGCTGCATTTAAGCTAGCAATTAAAGGCGTAAATAAGACAAAAAGATGGGGGATAAGAAGGAGGATGAAAAGAAGGAGGAGGATCAACGCCTGGAGTACATGTACAATTATCTTACATACTCAAGAAAGTTAAGAGTTGACAGATGGACGAAAATGTTGTCGAACACAGATTTCAAGGTACATTAACATGTTTCGAGGGATCAAGCTGATTAACTTCTTGATGAAAAAGAAGATAAGGCAGCTTACACAATTCCTTTGTATTTAGGAGCCTATCATTAGTGCAATTACACCGTGCATTCGCATGCCCCACCTGAATACTATTATAGACAAATTATTAATATATTGTACCTTTTGTTCTTTAATACTCCATCATATATTTTGTACATTGTAGTCCTTAGCGAATCACAAAAGGTGTTCAAAGATTTAGTTGACAGCACATTAAGCGTTGTTATCCATCTTTACCTCACAATTCTTGCGCTTATATTGATAAGATAAACAGTTTGGTGTTTTCGATTTTGCAATTGCATTTTATTTCTCCAATATGCCTGTAGAAATAAAGGTCATTGAATATATAGATATATGTTGCTTTCTGGATAACCTCTCACACGGAAATGTCAGGTGGTTGAAATTATGTGAACGAGCTGGGGAAGGCTCGGTTGACCTCACCGCGTAGCAAATCGTTCTTCCTGGTTGCTTTACCTAAACTACTCAACCATGTTATGACTTGTTATATAATTTTTTCTGTGGAATGTCGAAATGCGCCTTTAAAATATGTTTCAGTCAGCGAATGCTGTTAAATGCGTGAGATCTCATTTCTGTTAAAGTAACGCGACGAAGCGTATAGTTGAACCAACAATCAGAATGGAACAATAGAAATTAATTAAAACACTCCGAATAGATTGTTTAATATTTTAGAGGACATTAACAAGTGGTACATGCAGCAAACGAAGATTGTGAATCGTTAAAATTGGAGATTCATTTTGTTAATTTGTCGAATGGTTATATTTTTTCGAGGAAAATAATTCGTATCATCCCTACTGGTTCCATCTATATTATTTATTTTCTTCACTATTTTCATCCTTTGACACGTTCCGTGCGACGGGTACACCGATGGTACGCGTTAAACTTTCCACTCAGGCCACGCGTACCACAGGTGGTACACGCTGACGTATTTATTTAGTGTGCCAAAACGTGTTAAAGAAGCAAAAGTCAGAAGACCGATGGCATTGCTCTTTGTAGTTTCCTTTATTCCTGTAATCCTCTAGAGCAACACGGACAGAGACAGAAATAATCGTAATAAGAATGAACAATAATCACGGTGTTCCTATAATATTCTCGCGATTAGGAGGGTCGTCGTGCGAGTATATTCTAAATAGAATTTATCACTTGCAAACTAATAAGACTTAAATTGCTCAATCCTCACAATCAGGAGATAATTGCAAGGTTCTTTGCGACCGCATCAGAGATGGTCCTCGTGCTACAATTAACACCGGCCGGCGTCTTGATACCCTATCTAGGAATAACGCAATCGAAGAGAAAGCAGTCGTACTTCATGAAGAAGAGTCCCCAAACGGTTACCGAGAAAAATTACAAGGATTTATTGATACCCGGTGACATGGCACCGAATCCAATCGAAGAATTGGCTGTGCTTATCGAAGACGTTAGTTTTTTACTTCAGTTAGCTTTCACCCCTTTCAGATCTGTTTCCCGTGTACATATTTTAATTTACTAGGCGTCTTATGTAACCGTCGCCATTAAATTTCAAAGCCTTCCTTCCAAACAAAAAATTATGTTAAATGAAAATTAAACTGCATTTGAATCTGCATAACTTCTATTAATCAGAATTTTCTGATATTCATTTCTTTCAGCAGGATGAAGGCTGACTTCTGTTTTTTAAACGATACTGTAATATATTTTTTATATTTTTGCTTGTACAAATCGTTCTAACACACTGATTATAACTACATTGGAAAAAGGAACGCGGGGCATCACGTATACGTTCAGGAAAAGAAATTAATTTTCGTTTGTTGACACGTACACTGTTTGCCAAAAGTTTTGAATCCCTTCCTTGGTTGCATAAATATTCGATGGCTGGCCAACTTGTCTTGAATATCTTCTTAAATTCTCAACTCACAATTATAAATCCTGTTCAATTCGCGGTTACACCGGGATTGACTATTATCTTGAACATGATATTTTAGAAAAGTACCATCTTACGGGAAATTGGATGTTAATAATACTTAGAATGTATAAAACTGAATGAGCTATACAAACGTTTAAAATATATCGACCACATCAAGACTATGCGTATTATTATTATTTTAATTTAACTACAGTTATGCTTTATTGATGAATAATTTTCTCCTTGGTTTCAGGCATATGTACCTATTTTATCCAATCCGAAGAATCACATTGGTTGGCCTCAAGTTGTGCGTAAAGATGTTAAAAAGCAAGTATATGATCTTCGAAGTCTAATGTGGCAGGTAAAACAATTTTTCCATCATTCTGAATATCGATGCGCAAAGTTGCTATATTTAAACATATATATAGTAATAATATTTCTAGTATGTGCTCAAAAAGTTACAGTTTGACTTAAGTGGTTTTTTCGAATTCATGTTTTATTTTTATAAAGTGATTGCTCTTATTCCTTTGTACATTATATTATACTTATAAATTGTACTAAAAATTACAAAAAATCACATTGCACTATTATTTGTACAACAATCAGGTAAAAGGAAAAACAACAGGACAGACTTTACTGCCAATGCCAATGGGTATCGAAGATATCCTCAATCAACAGTTTAATTCTAACGTAGACTCTTCTAAACAATTTCAATTGAAGAACAATATTGAGGAGATCGTAATCAAATGGGCCACTCAGATTAATGAGATACTTAATGAGGAGTTCTCTAAGTCGAAGAATGTAAAACACATACCTATCTCCGGTAATTCCATTATTTTTTTATATATTATATTTTGCTTCTAACGAATAAGGTGTAAGGAATATAGTTTCAAATATTTACAAGTAACAGACATTATTCTGGATAAGAAATAATATATGGAATATTTGATGGAATATATGAGTAAGTAATTGCCAATAAATTTCAACATTTTAGAATACAAAATTCTCTCCCTTTTCTTAGTCTTGACATGCTTCTTTAGTGTTCCTTATTCACTTTTCCTACTGCATATTCGAGTATTATGAAATTTGTCAAATAATGCAATGTTGTCCTCTAATGTTTTCATTAGAGTTGGAATATTGGAACAGAAGATTGAAAAATATGGAATCGCTTTATCATCAATTGAAAGATCCAAAAGTGGTACAAATAAACATATTTTTGGAAAAGATGAAGAGCCCTTATTCGGATTATTTCAAAAATTTGGTAAAGAACGTGGCTGCAGGTAAATAACAATTGCAAGATGAAAACGAATAAGGAGTCAACTTAATTGTTAAACACGTATTTTCATTTTTTTAATATTAATTGAACATTTTTTCGAACATTAGTATTATATAAAACGGTACAGCAAATATTAAACTCTTAAGTGATACGTAAAATAGGGTGGTGCTTAAAATTCAGCTTTTAAAATATAGGTGACGTACATTTACATAATACATTTCATAATGTTTTAGAGGTTGCTACCCGCTTAGTAATATTTTCAGCTTATTGATACTCTACAAATCTGATATGAGAATCGGATTGTCAGGCGACATTATACCAATACCGCCAATGAAAAATAGGACATCAAGTTACATACCACAAACGAGGAACAAAACATCGATTTCTTAATATCCTCATATTAAGAAATCGATTTATTTAGTCCAATGATATTATGAGTTTGCAAAATAGATTTTTATAATCAGTATTAAGCAAATAATCAGTTTAAATATCATAATGTTGTATTTCTTTACTTGCATAGCGCAAAATTGAATGGCTGGTGGCAACCCTCCATACGTAACTAAATGACAAAACAAAAGAACAAAAAAAAAATTGTTTTGATTAAACAAGTACCATCCTAATGTACAAGGACCTTGCACTTTTTATTTCGTACCGTACTTCAAAATTATACTAATTATGTTTGCTTCCTATATTCTGCATAATTATATTTAGGCATATATCATCTCCAATACCTAGTAAAACTTCGAATTTATAAGTAATGTCAAACAATTGCAAGTTTCTCATTACTGTACTTTCTATACTTTCTGATTTGAATAGCTGTACTCTAATTTTCTAGCACTGTTAGAGACTAGAGATATCAGCCTTTATCTAAAACCTCTAGAATCAAATTTTCGCGAGATCGAAAACTCTGAATTCAAAGATATACTGTCGAAATTAAGAGCACTAATGCATTGTGTTTGTTTGATGTGGTCTAATACAAAGTACTATTCTATGGAAAGGATTATTGCTTTGTTGCGAGAAGTTACAAATTTATTAATTTCTCAGGTATTTAATTTATATAATTTACATAGCATAATATAAGAGTAGCAAGTATATAGAATAATTCAATCTTGTTCTGTTCCGTGTTCGGCAAGTAGTTTAAATATTTTACGATATGTATCAACAAATTACTGTGAGATATAAGTTTATTCAATAAAAACTGGCCTAGTAATTTGTGTTACCCACTAGTTTTCCTCAAAAATTAATTGGTTTAAGGAGGGTAGTTCAGTTAAAAGGAATTGTTCCGACAAAGGGTTGAAGCTAAAATCAAAATGATTAGTTGTATAATTAATGACTATAGGCTATAATTTCCGGAAACATGGCAGATATTGTTAATTAGAAAAAGTATGTATATTATTCTCATTGTTTAGCTGATCATGTTACTGTGCTTTTTAAATTGTACTATATATTTTGCACGCGTTATTCATAAAAAAAAGTTCAAGCACTACAAATGAAATAGCAAAACTGTCGTTCTTCTTAAACATCAGCTAAAGAGTTTTTTTTTTATAGATATCTTGTTTTGCTTAAAGAATAGTACACTCTGCTTTATACTAAACCTGCTATACACGTTCTCGACGGGAAATTAAAAATCTCGTGAAAAAATGAAATAAAAGGAAAATGCCTGAGATTTCTTATATTGTAATTGTAATAGTGCACTCTAGTAATATACTAGTGTGCACACTATATGTAGCTTACATATCATATACTACTATAATATAAATCACTGAGAAATACCCGACACACAATTGTCACAACAAAATTATACACCTCGTTAATGTGATATATCGTTTCACAGGCTGTGAAATACATAAATCCATCAACTTTGTTCGAAGGGGACATAGAGGAGAATAAACAAAAAATAGCCGACGTTATGCCGTATCTTTATAATTATCAAGAAATGTTTCGGTCATTTAAAGAAAAAGTAGAAAGCTACTTTAAATCTCAGGAACCTGTGCTTTGGACATTTCACGAAAAGTTAATTTTTGAAAGAATTCATATGTTTGAGAAGAGACTCAGAGAAATACAGGTTTGTGGAAAAATTACAAATATTGTAGGCGACTAAATTATTAATCTAATAATTCATAATAATTATTCATTAACACCTAACACCGACTTCATTCACTCAAGTAACAGCTATATTTAGAGCACAGCTATAGCTTTTTCACGCAAGTATGAAAGTAACTGTATCATAGAAATGAAAGAGCATATTTTAATGTATGATTATCAATATACGTATTACTCGTATAAACAGGAAGGTGCATTTCGATACATATTTCTTATGCGAAAGGACATTGGAAACCATCTTTCCATAAGATTGCTATTTAAAATAATAATTTTCAGTACTTTTTCCCCCAATAATTATTTATATTCATGTTAATATTGGCATACATATCTTTCTAGACTATTTGCATTCGAGATGCTTATAAGTTGAAAGTTTCTATTTTACGTAAACCATATATTTTACATAAAATACATATTTCGTATTACATAAACTACATTATCCACAACAATTATCGTTACGTAATCACATTTTTAATGTTCTCTGGTAGCTGTTGCGTAGAGAACGTGTTTCTGATAGATAACATTTATATTAAATTAAATTATTATTAGGTATTATATCGAAAAGTGCACGAATGAAAATATACGGATACGTTAATCTACGCGAAATAGAGGCTTCTAATATCCGCGTACGCGGAGATTGAAATGCATAATTACCCGTGTATTAAGAACATGAATTTCTAATTGTTTAATGCACGTTACACGGACCTGTGTACACTCTGCACAGTACGGCGAAAGGATTCGTTTCGCACTACACACTGCCAAACACGTAGGGAAAGCTCATTTTTCCACCTTGAGGCGAGTAGCGACGCGCAAGGAAGATGCGCACGAAATCATTCTGGCGGAAGCTGTTTACCAGAACAAGTTGCATATTTGTACGGTTATCGTACATAACAGCTTGTTAATACGCGATATTTGCCATTTTTTATGTTCTGACACGTACTGTTGAACGGCTTCCGTTAGAAATTCTAACTTGAAATGATTTTATGGGCATGTTCCCTGCGGATCGCTACTCGCCTCAATTGGGGGACATACAATGAGTTTCGGAAGTATTCGTACCCTTCCAATTGTCGATTTCAAGCGATTGATTTTTCTTTTGAAAATGCAAGTTGGGGCATTGCTGTTTGGCAGTAACGTTTATATCAATCGAAAGATAGGTTGATACGACATACGCTCCCATTAAAAAAGATTTTAAAACTTGCGAGTAAAAAAAATCTTGCTCCTTCAAAACTAAGAATTGGAAGGGCAGGAATGATAGTAGCGTTTACATGTACAGTTACACCTATATGGTGCTTCTATGTTTCTGGGTGTTACAACATTTTAAAGTACATTTCTGCAATTTCGGAATACAAAAGTCTTTTAATGTTTACAATTATAATAAATGTAAATAAATGTCCAACAAGTATTCGTAGCCGCACTGTCAATAGAAAAAATTGGTTAAAATTAAGTTATGCGTTTTAGAGTTTCCCAAATTATTTACACTAAATTTTAATAAAATTGAGTAATCAATAACGAAAAAGTATAACTTTTAACCAACCCTGACGTATTTAATTTCAAATTTCTGTTGTAGATAGCGAGGGTATGAATACTTATCTACATATAACAGAGTAGAACAATGTTGAAATGTGGAAATCTTTAATTCTAATTAGTATTCCGTCGTCACCTTTATTTTTTTTTTTCGTTCAATAAAACGTGCACAGTGTTCAATAGAAATTGTAGACCATACATTTTCGACGATTTCATACAATTTATTTAAATTATTTTGTCTTTCTCGCTACTTTGTTTACATAACTCTACAATTATTTTTATCCCGTCTATATAATCCACGCCTACAAGCTAGAAATTTTTTAAGAAGTACATAATGATTATCTTAAGTAAACACATGTTTCATTCACAATATTATTCTTTCTAACAAAATGAAATTTTGTCTACATATGTACGAAAAGATTTGTTCCGCCCCCAAAAAAAGGGTGCTCCGCGGATTTTAGCGGAAATGTAGACATTAAAGGAAATTGTATTCTGCATCCCATTTTTCTATTTATATGTTCGCCGCTGTATGTGATTCTTTGTGCTTCTGGTGGAGGAGTTTGTATCTACATGTAGCACAGGTGACTCTTTAATACACTTAATTTAATTTCGATTTACGAGGTCAGGTAGAAAAGAGAAGCTTCTATTTTGTTTATCGGTATTCTTCTGGACCGCTTCTCTGCTCCCATTCTACAACGAATTGTGATTTTTCTTTTGTACTTGCACAATATATTTGATGCTAACTGTTTAGATATTTCAGCTATGCAATTGCCATAATCTGTTTATTATAGTCGCTATTCGACATAGTACAAGATTATTTGAAACTGGAACGGATAGAAATGTCTGGTTTGAAAGCAAAATCGTTACTTTCCATGACTACTGGCATCTACGAAGAGTTTCTCAAACTGTACCAAGGACTTGGAGATGTGAATTATGAGGTTTTAATGCCCGAAGAAACACAATTTACCGAAGACTTAGACGCTTTTTTTGCCATGGTCAGTCATCTTCTTTGCTGGGTCCTTTGGTATCATTTGAATAGACAGCTTTGCTGAGCATTAATTCTAAAAATATTAACCTTCTCATTACTGCTAGTGCATACTGTACCACTCATAAGTATTCGAACGACTTCGCAAAAAAGAATATGTTGTTCATGTCGGTAAATAAAATATTTCTTAAACTCGATTCAAATAGTGTTTTATAATCTTGACCGTCGTTTCTCTACCATATCGACTCATCACATTCGTTTGCAGTGGTGCTGCGTTTCAAATGTTTATAATATCAAAGTTTGAAAAACTTGTTTTAAATTCCTGCATAAAATTGAACAAAATTATGCCATTTGACAATAACTTTAATAGGTGAAAAATAACATCCAGTAAATGTCTACTAACACCGGTTTAGATGAGTTTGGATTTGTAACAGGCAAATACTTTCGTTCAATCTTTTATTACTTACGGACCCCCTACACGATGAAACATGTTGCATGAGTCCTATGGTTCATGATGCATGTTGCAATGTGTATAGACCGGCATCGGGGAATCATCACCTGATGCAACTTGCATCGCCGCAAAAACCAGGACCCCGTGTTAGGTCTAGTGCAGTCCAGCGGTTCACGACAAATTAGTTTGCCCCTCCAAAACGGAAAACTATTTTTTGTCGAAAGTCATGTATTTAACCCTCTTTTTTTTTTATTTTATGCCATCTTTTCGGTACAAAATAACCAATAAAATGTACTGTTTAATTGCATTTATAAATTAATTATCGAAAATATTGGGCGAAATGGTGGATGCTTATTTTAAATCCCTGAATTTAATACGATTATAGCTATTTAACAAATATATTTTTATTGATTTTTATAGATTTGAATTTATTTCAACTTGAATTTCTAGCTGATTTCTATTTTTCTTCTGACTTTGTACGCTACGCGGCGAGAAATGTAAGCAACGGAAAAAATATATACTATTGGTTATTTTTATTACGAGGGTATGGAAATAGTCATTTGTATTGGTCTTAATAAGGGTGGAAGTGGCGCTGGAGAGAAAGTTTGTTTTTTCGATGAAGGGTATTCTATAGCCGGGAAGTACCTGAAGTTGTCCTGTCTGTGCTTGGGCAAAATTGAATATTGCTAAAAAGGACGAACGGTTTCAATGGAATTGGAAGAGAATCCGACATTTTCACGCACGTGTTTCTGTGTTGGCATCACACCATAAACTGAGAAGAATCGGCAATGTGGAGGCTGCATCAGTTGAAATTGATGCAGGTTTCATGAAACCTAAGAGTCAATGCACGCACCGGAACATGTTTCATCGCGTAGGGGACCCTTTACATTTTACTATGAAAAAATGTATGTCCACCGATTTCAAACAAACAAAGCTGTTTCAAAGTATAAAACCACAAAAATAGTTTGAATTATATATTTTTTTAACTCTTATATAAAGGTTGAACGTAGGTTAAGAAACCCTGATCCCGACTAACATACAGTGCTTCATATTTGACAAATTTATTCTGAAGTCCAAGTGGCATTCGTCGATGTATTCACCTTTTGCCTTAATCACTGTGTTTCTACATTTATGCAGTTTCAGGTTATAGAATTATGTAGACACTGGTTCACATATACACATAGACACATAGGCACATAGATACGATTTCACACTGGTGTTAGTACAGAATGGTAAAACAGGTAAAGACATTAAAGCGACGGAAATATCTCAGGCAGTAGTGGCCAAATGGTAATTGCAGTTACAGCAAGGGGTGATAATTTCATAAGAAAGAATGACTCAAACCTAATTGTAGGATAACGAAATAAGGCTATCACAATCAAGATTACAAATGTATTTAGATAAATATGTATAAAGGTTGTCGTAATTGGTAATATTATCCGCACTAACACTTGCCATACAGTCTACGCTGTTGTCTCGCAGGTCTGTTTACCTACATTGACTATAAAGCCTGTGTAGTTCGAATAATTATGAGCGACACTGTATATGCGTCAAGGGAGCTTAGCTGTAGGAGTCACATATTTTGTTACACTGTCTCTTTGTCTTTTGCCCCTAAATTATAACACTTCATCAGAAAATGGTATGTAAAAAATGTCAATGTGACTGGACACAGGGAATCCGTGCTGCATTTGGGTTAAAGGTTTGCAGTTTTTACGATTTCATGTCAATATTGAACGCAATTTTATTGTTCTTTGGTGACAAGATCCGACTCGTCATAAAGTAGGCCGACAAGATTCGCTATTATTAAATATACAGGGTGTCCCGTAACTACCGCAACATCGAGAAATGGGGGGTAGGTGGGTTGATTGTAAATAACCTTCTCCTTGGCAAAAATGTTGTTTGAAGCTTCGCGTTTGAGTTATTAACCAAAAACGCTGTCCAATTGGAGCGCCTGTGCAGTGCTCGCTAGTATACATGGGCATCGAGGTTATCCGAGTAAAACGTACGGCAAGTAGCACATCGTCTTAAATTAAGGATAATATGGAATTATTCGTTACTTGTGAATAACGAGCCGGACCGTGCGCGATCGATGAAAAGAATAATTAGTTTATATCTTATTAATGAATAAGGATGCAACATTTGCCGTACGCTTTCCTCGATACCCTCGACGCCCCGTACACTACCGGGCACAGTACAGAGGTAGGCGCCAGAGCGCGCGCTGTACAGGCGCTCCAATCGGGCAGTATTTTTGATTAATAACTCAAAATCGAACGAACGACAAACAACATTTTGGTGCAGGAAAGAGTTGTTCAGAATCACTCCAGCTACCCCCCATTTATCGATGTTGCGGTAGTTACGGGACACCCTGTATGTTAACAGGTTCCGTGCCAGACCGATTTTCGATAACTTTCTTTGACTCAAATCGTGCAGCAATTATGACAACAATTTGTTTAAACAAAAATGTGTATCCTTTCTGTACTGCGTGTTAAACGTCATACCTTTTTCTTGATAATAATGATATTTGCAATCTAATGAATATTACACCGCATATACGTCATAAACAAAAATGTTGGTCTTCACAGCATGAGGTGCATATGATCTACGTGGCACGGAACGTATTAATGCAAGTAACAGTTTACATTTTCAATAATTATATTTATGTCATAATTTTAGAAATATATACGAAATCTTTGAGTTGTACGAGGACAGGCTGAAAAGTTATCGGCCTGACACATGGAGAATATATTGAAAAATAAAACATATTTCACGTGAAAAAAAATTTTTTTTCATTATGAAGCCGAGAACTTTTCAGGCTGTCCTTGTATCATTAAAATTATGTACATATAACGCTGCGTCTAAGCCACAGTACGCACCTAGGGGTGTCATAATCTACGAACTTGTTTATTTACAGAAAATTTATTGTTTACTATTTTCTTACAATTAACGCTCTGTGAATCACCATTGCAATTAACGGATTCGGATTCATGTAAGTGTTTATCCCGAGTACATGTTATTATGTATATGATTTTATTAAGCTAGATATCCAGTACTGAATCCAGTATAAAACTTCCGGCTCTCTACTGAAATGAAAGTTTCTATAGATACCGATATTGACATAATTTTTGATATCTGTTAAATCAACTTTTTCTCTTTGCGGATTTTCTAAACTTTAAACCGTACACTTTTTTGTATTAAAGCATAAACTTGCACTAAATAAAGATATTATGTAAAGATATCATGACGCTGTTGCACTAAATCGTTCTTTTTCTAAATTTTCTTCTCCTCGCCGAATTGCATTCAGCGGTTCCCGTCACATGAAGTTTCAATTTGCTCCCTCTTTGTCCTCGATGTAAGGACAAAGTTTGTTTTCCTATTCCCTCCTTTTTTGGAATTCACTAAGGTATTTTAGCTATTGGGAATTGCGAAGTGAGCTGGTTGACTCACGCACACATGTGAAAGCGAGTGTGACTCCTTTTTGTTTGAAATAATACGTCCATATTACTATTTCATATTTAAGAAATTGTACTTTTATTCGAAATAGTCACTAATGTTTATAAGGCGGCCGAAAGAATTATGTTCGAAATTTACATGAATTCATTTAAATTTCCAAATTTTAACTCAGATGCGGCAAAATTTCCAGTTGTCCTATCACTCTGAAATTTTGCAAATATTATTTCCTATAAAACTTCTTATAAAACTCGGACGTAGAAAAATAAAAAGCATCCTACCGTTGACGCGTATAGAGAGCGAGAAGTTTGGTGGTCACTTCGAACATTTTCTCATTGCGCCGTTGTACATTAAAAGGACTTAATTACTTAACAAACTCACGAACATGATTCATTTTCAACAATATAGTTTGCAACGATACTTCATAATACTAGGTTGATCGTAAAGTTGTTTTCATTTTACCCCTTTGATATAAATGTTTACTAAAAAATCTCCAACATAATAATAATTGTTACTTGGAAGTAAAAGTATAAGAAAAATTTAGAATTGTCGATCATAATGTAGGCTGAAATTTTTCATACTGTCTTTGCACCAGCAATGTTGATACATACGTGGGCCACGAGTACGGGCACCAATTTTATTGCTACCTATTTATACAGGGTGTATAAAAATTAAATGTAAAAAGCATTGTAGCGTGATTCTACAGTTCTAGAACGATGAAGATATGCCAATAAAAGTTGATTCGAAATTGTCCATGATCTAGACATTGAAGGTGCAATTCTTTTGGTCGCATCCTATTCTACTCATCGCAATGCATCGCAAAGATGAAAAGTCCCCAAGGGACCATGGGTCGCAATTCAGCCGTCCTCTTGGGAAAAAATATTACACGTTCCATAAATCTTACATTTATTTTATGTATTCAACTTCACATTTATTTACATTTAATAAGATGTTAGGGTTAGGCGTCGGTTAGGCTTATCGAGTAATTATATTAACGAAGTAGCAGAGAATTACAGATTAGTTTGTGAAATATATCACAATACAGGAGTGATGGAAGTGCCCTTTGGGCAAAGGATACGTTGCACAACAACTTAGAGATCAAGAATGATCAGAATTCAGATCACAATTGGCCCAGCCACCAGTTATGTATGCCAGTTCCAAGCCAATTGCGATCTCAATTCTGATTATTGTGAAGACGAGTAAATTGCATCTCCCTTTCATAACTTAAATTTCGACAGTAGAAAATGATCACACCCTTAAGCTATCTAAACACTACAGACTCAACGTTCCGATCAACCTACTAATAAAATAAATCATGGTTTTTCTTTGTTCTTTTTCTTTCATCCCCCATTTCATTCTCTTTTTAAGTATATCTGACGAAATATTGCTTTAAACTAATACTGGTGATTTATGAAAAAAGATACAACAATTTGACCGACGGTTAGCAAGCATTTTCGACCAAGCATTTGCTGAATGTCACAACTTAGAGTCGTTTTTCAAGTTTACTTGGATGATCGGTTATATTGCGAATAGACCTATAATCATGACCCAATTATGGCATAATTATGAAGAAATGATTCAGAAAGTGGATGATTACTTGAGCCATGTAAAGGTAACTAACACCGGTATACATATAATTAATTAATAAAGATGTGCTGGGACTCTTCTGGAAGGAACCACATGATAGTTGTCACACGCATGATTTTAAGGGTACAAAAGGATAATTTGTTCGATGGAATAAATATGTTATTGAAATAAAGAACATTGTTTAAATTTGATTTTTGGACCAGCTGTGCGGGTGCATATAAAATGGTGCTTTCAGCACTACTTCTTTGAGCATATTAGCTAAAGAAAAAGTGCTGCGAAATTGTTTATAAGAATAACGATAGTTGCCCAAATTTTTTAATTTCTTCATATTCCTTTATGTAGAGGAAGGCATAGCCAGTCTATTTTTAAATCTAGAGTCTTAGGTCAGCTAGAAATAACAAAAGCAAGCAAATAACTGTAGGGGATTTTATATGAAATGTGCTGCATCAACATAAATATTCCAGAGTTACTGATTTTTTTACTCTTTCCAAAACGAAAAGTTTTGCAGAAGTTCGGATAGTGGCTGCGTTTCTTTTTGTGAAAGTGTGTTAAAGCGTTAATCAAAAGTTTTAATATTTTATACAAGTGCCTAATATAGTAATATGAAAGTAATTTATTTGGTTTTACAATAAATGCATATATAAATTTCGCCGTTCGGATCTGGTCTATCATAGTGAGCCCATAGTTGACAACACTTGAACCTAAATAATATACATTTGCATTGTATGTATATGCATTTGCATTGGGTCTGAACTGTGAGTTTTTTATACGCATACATGGCTGATACCCATTTTATTATTTTATGGTAATATCTGATAATCAATTTTTCACTGCCATAGTAACATGAGACAGCCTCATATTGTTACCAACTCGTACTCTTACTTTTCTTATAATATTTCAATGAAAAGTTAATATTCTTCAAATCATTATTAGCATGCTTAAACCACGATTACTATAAAAAAAAGTACCTTCTTCGTTTTTTCGAAAATCACAAAATAAACCAAAGCAAATCACACTTCAACATACACGAGCGAAATCTTTCGATTGTCACCGAAACGAAATATGTCTATCAAAGAAAAGGACAATAATGAAAAACAACGGCTGTTAGGACAGGCCGTTATAGTCTTTATAATGCATAATATCCTATTATCGTCGAAGGTAGAAGTATTGTGTTCAGATCAAAACGTTCGTGTCTCATATTCGTATTCTCTGCTTTACTCGAACTAAACTAACAGTAAGCAAATATAAAATAAATGTGACCACTAAAGAAATGCAATTTTTTGTGTTAGACAATAAATATTTATTTCAATGCAGCATAGTTCCGTAGGAGATGGTTGTTAATGTCTTTCTTTGAAAAAAATTCAACTACTTTTTACCAGTAGACATAAGTTCTTCAGTCAGTCTAATAATAGCCAAATATAAAACGATATACTGTAGTATAAAAAGCAAAGGAATTGTATGAATAAAAAAATACAATGAGTAATCGCCCTAAATGTTAAATTATTATTCGAAACACAAAAAAAAACAAAATCGTTTCTTGATCAATTTATTTAAAAACCTAATTTTCCTCGTAATACTTAAACAAAATTTTCAAGGTCTGTCATTAATAAATAGTACATTATTTAGAAAAACAAATAAACACCTTTTCTTTTACAGATTATATTTGATGAAAATTTTAGCGGTGAAAATGACAAATGCTATTTACCACTTAGTACGTGTCTACCTCCAGTTGCTGCATGTCTCTGCTTGTTAATGAAATTAGGTGAGAGGACTCGATACCCAATTCAGTGCCTACGACTAATCGACCATCCTTTAATTAATACTAAAATGGAAAGCTACCTGAGAAGCAAATACGAGGAACTACATGTAATGCTTTATAAAATGATAAATAAATTGAGGGATTGTTATTTTCAAACTTTATGCCGATTTTTAGTTACGTTTCATGTATTTCATTAGTATTATTTCTAAAACAATTTTAATTTTGTACTCTTGTACTTGCTGTTATAAACGCTGGATAACGGTAAAGTAACAGTGTATAATGCAATATCAAACCTGTATGTGATTAAAAAGTTTGTACCAGGCTTTTATAATGGTACCAGAAGTAAACAAACATGATACTATAGTAATAATTTTTTTCCAAGGCAATTATCAATGAAAAAGAGGCGCAAATAGTTAGCGCTTGGGAACAGCAATTGCCAGAAATTTGGGAAAACCACTTGACGAAAACACTTTTCGTAATTAGAGACGACAAGCTATTGGAAATGAATTTTGATGTTCAGTTAAAAATCACCTCAAGAGAGATTCGCTTTATGGTTATTATGAAAAAGCCGAATATTCCACCTGAAGCTGTAGAATTTTACCATAAGTCACAGTTCTTTTTTAACAGCACCTACAATCTCAACTTAATTGTAAACTGGTAAATGTAATTTTCATTTCCTTCGACGCTTTAAAAGTTTCTTCTGCACGCATCTGCTGTTATTTCAACTAAATTTGCGTAACTTAAGTGAATTCACAAAATTTAATTAGTTTTCTGCCATTATCAGTTCTGACTATATAAGTCGTTTTTTAAATCGATTTTGACCTATTTTTGAGGGAATACATCCTTAAATTTGATTTATATGTATGTTATTAAATAATATATACGAAATATCGTAAAGAGGAAATATATCACTTGGCGTTATTATTGATAAAGAACCAGAGGCAGTTGTCATTACTTGATATGTATTAATTGACAATCTTTATCATATAATTTGTTTTCTACATAGAGAATGTATTTTTAGCTACAATAGAATACGAAGTGACAGCGCTCCAGTAGAATTTCAATTAGTGGAGGAAGAGGTTGCAAACATTGACAATTTAATTAATTTTGGACAAGAACACTATAATTGGAATTCGGAAGGTAAAAGATTCTGAATGTTTGGCCAATTGTTTATTTAATAAACGTAAAACGCGTTCCAAAACGGATCTGCTATTCAAAAATTAAAAATTTTGACTATAGTTATTTTCCCATTCCTTTGTATACAAATGTTTCTTCGCTACCTTGAAGATGGACATACATATCTTATCGTTATACGTTGCTTTATCCATCTTTTTTTTATAGCATTTAATATCATTATAATACTTATATCATTGCATGATATAAGAGTACAATTAAATAAAAATCTAATTGAATGCCTAATTGTTTCGTTTAATTATCTGAATGTTTCCAGAGGTTCCGGGTTACATCAGCGATCTCTTAGCGCTTACATGGAAGCTCCACGCGAGGGTGTTTCGAGCACAAAATAATTTTAAAGAAATTTTAGATAGATTGTATAGCTGGGCAATGATGCCGGTTATTTATCGTAAAGATGCGAAAGATGAAAATTTATTGGCTGTAACGGACAAAGACGATAAATTTGCAGAACGATTCGCTGAAATTCAAGCAACAGCCGAAGAACTGGACCGCGCGTTAAAAGAAAACTATAAATTGTTCTTTGACCTACTTCCGGATCACGCTTACGAGAAAGAAGACTCAATGTTACTAGATGGTGTTTATTCGACGATTTTACTATCAATTATTCCCCAATGATTGCTTCATATAACGCTTCTTGCCATATTTCACGTTATTGTTAATTTGGAAAAATGTTTACAGCGCGTTCTGGAAAAAAACAGGGATACGAAGCGCAAGAAGCAGAGCAAGAAGGAGAAATGGAAGTCGAAGCTGCAAGGTATGTATAACGAATATTGCATCTTAGCGTGCCTTTTAGAAATATTTCCAATTCCTACAAGAGAAGTAACTAACGATGAACGACAATGTATGATAAGGGTAACTGATAATACTGGATAGTGTATTGTTTGCTTGTCGTATAAAGGTGGGTATACGAGAGCGCTGCGGCTGCGACGCGGCACGGCCCGAACGTTTTTATGTGCGAATATTCGTTCGTTTGGACTGTGGCGCGCGGCAGTACTGCAATGCCGCGCAACGAACCATTTCGAGTCGATTTTTTGCGGGAACACAAAGGGATTCGTTGCCGCAGTGTGGACGGTTTTCTTCGGGTTTGCCGCGTTCGAGCCCAGGCACTGTGCGGCATTGAAATGGGCGTTCGGGACAAAGCTCCAAAAATACATATAATGTATAATTAATGAACACTTTTATAGCGGAAAAGATCAAACTAGTTGTATGACATAACATTATCATAACAATAACAACAATTGTAACCATCGAATGACTCGGGTGTTTTCTTCAGTCAGCGTATTTTTTAAAGAATGGGAAAGGACCGAGTAGCCGATTTATGATAGGGTCCAGCCACGACTGGCTAAAATTATCACTGCACTACTAGCTATAATAATCAGAGCTTCCTCGTCTTCCATCTTCAGCGACAAACACTGAACTGATGGCGAATGAGCATTGAATTCATCAGTTACATTGCAATGTAACTAGCTCGCAACCGTTAATTCGGTGTGCGCCGGACATATGTGCTCGGTATTTCCATTTAGAAGCATAGCCCGGCCGGAATCTAAGTTAGGTAGTAATTCGATTCATGATCGATCAATTTTAGTGTTTGCTTGCGCAGATGTAACGAGTGACAATATTAGCAACATCGGTGTCACATGATTTCTGTACATACCTTGGAGCCTGCTCACTTTGCTGCTGCGTCAGGTGACAAGGTGTGAGGAGATTCAAGAATACAATATATCTTTCCTGCCGCATTTAAGCATTGTAGTCATTTTATTAATGCCTTGGATCATGCTGTCATCGGGTCACAAGTTTTTTAAAGCCGACACGACTGTGAATACTTAATTCGCTGTGAGCCGCCTTTCCTATGCATGTTAGGGTTGTTAGAATGACAATTGCTAAAAAACTGTGAAAGTTTCTGGAAGCCTGACAAGCAGCTTATCTTCAGGAGTGTATACGGTACAACCTGCCTCCGGTTTTTATCTTGAGGCGACGATAAACAGTTATCTGTGACTAGGATGCTTGTTTGATAGTTTGCCATACAGACTTTGAAACCGCTTTGGTCAGCGCCTTCGTCTGTTTTTAAGAATTTATCGTTTATGGCGGGAGGTTTTTCGTCCGTGGTGAGTCAGTATTGTCTTCTCGACATAGTAGGAAGCACGTTCATTTGAAATCTCAGTAGATATTTTGTAGATCTCAGTAGATCATTATAATATGTGTTCGCAATCGCGGATGAGGCTCGAGAGGTTGTTTTTGGAATCTGTGTATGACATGGTCAATTGTTCCTTTTTAACTTTGAATTGTGGTAAATTGAGGTCGCATAATATTGCAGTACTTTGATAGCACAAGTAACTAATGCATAAGTGCAATGTTACAACTAAATCCCGTCTTCAGCTTCGATTATTATCGCCTGCTTCTTTTTAGGGAAGCAGCTACCGAGTACTATGTTGGTATAACTTTGACGTTGATGTAGGTTGGTATCATTATTATTTGTTTGATGTTGTAAAGGTTTCCAGAGTCAGATACCATTTCGGTGAGTAGATGACACCGAAGTGATCGTAGACGCGGGCTAACTTGTCTAGTTTTCTGATAACTCATTTATATTTATCAAATAATCACGCGAAAATCACATGAATTAACGAATTCGACTAATTGGTGTGGATGGTTCACAACGCTGTTAATAAATACGTAATCGCTAGAAAAGTTCATGACCTTGAAAAATGTATCAGTCGTATATGGTAATAGTTTTATTGATTCCTGTCTAGACCTGAAGCGCAGGTGCTTGACGAACACGCGGGATCGCCAGAAGAACAGGAGGAGGAAGAAGTCGAAGAAGCGGAAGAAGAAATAGAGGTTGACGAAGAGACGCAAGCATTGAGACGTGAAAAATGGCAACCTTATCTATCCTACGTTGACAATTTAATTTCCAAAGGTTTAATTCAAGCAGTCACGACAAGGTTACTATCGACAGCTTGTATTATAGTACGTATCTATGTGGGGGAAGTTGGGGCAAGGTGATGATGCTACGCGAAAATAATCGTAACTCTTTCCATTGCTGTGCAAAAAAAAAGTAGGTTTTTACTAAATTGATCTTACATGTTACAGTAACACGAATATAACTAAAAAACGAACACAATTTTAAAGGTTGCTTGCCTCAAAAAGTAGAAACTAATTTGTGATTATAGAGGATGATCAAAACAGGGTCCAAGACTTCAGGGGCTTATAGTACTCACCAAGGGGAGAAAAAATGTCCAATCTATATGGGTCCTGAAATCAATCCATTCGACGGAAAATCAATTTTTACTGATTAGTGAGCTTGATCATTGAACGTATGGACTTGCATGAGAGATGGAGAGAGATGGTCGAGGAGGTCAAGTAGAATGGCCTCCTCGATCACCAGACTTAAATACCATAGATTTTTCTATCGGTATAAAATGAAACTAATCATATAAAATGATTAGTTTGGTCGTCACTGATAATTATTTGGATTCGGAAGGAACAGTTGAGAATGCACGACATCTAGAGGTGCATCGAACGTCCGAGTGATCGGTTCGCCAGCTTATCCGGCCTATTTTAAACCACTATGTGATATTCAATTCTGTACTTTCAACAATGCCAAAATTTAATTCCCCTGCAAAACTTACCTCGATTCAAGCTTCTATTCACTAACCTAATCTGTCAAAATGCTGTAAAACACATACGTGCAATCGTAATTTCCTACTCTTTTTCTACTTTATCATTCAATTTCTACTTTGTCATGCTAAATTGAATTACTGACTCATACGTAAGGTAACGAAACAAGAAAACATTCTATATGTATTATCAATAGGAGCAAAAAAAATAGCACTCGCCAACTTGCCCCGGTTTTCCCTACAGAAGAGCCTCCATTATACAAACACCTGTACATCCAAACGTTCCACTACCGAAACAGTATATTTCCTGCTAGAATAAAGTATGCGAATGAAGTTTCATATACAATTTCCTGATATTATAACACGCAGCTAAACTTGTTTACAATGATTTAGAATAAAATTGACATTGCACGAATTGAATGTATAGAAAAATCATGGGAGAGATGACGCACCTTATGCAAAGTTGTCGCCGTGCCTAAATACCACCTGTATATGCCACCTTTACAAAATTGAAAAAAAATATCATCTATTCGGGAGAGACGTCCCACTTCTAGGAGTGATGCCGCGTTTCGAAGCATTCTTATTGTTAGGTTTTTATTTAAATTTGCCAATTGCAACTTTTTATTTAACACGTTAGTAAAAGCAAAATAAAACGAAATATATTTTTCTTTTACAAAGCGTTATAAAATATTGGAAAAATGAATAGACTAATTTGGATTCAGACTTGCACTTTAAACATTAAACGCATCATTTAAATCAACTCAGCTTCCACTGGTAAAGTGCAGTATCGGGGCTGACTAATTGCAAGTGCGCAATCTATCTCGAAAATTTGTGCCAGACACCGTCCTTTCCCATTTCCACATGCTATGACGAGAATAATCTACACCGCGGTGTATCGCCAAAGTAATACTTCACTACTTCCCTTTAATGTATTAATGTAACAGGACTTAAATTGTCAAAAGTTGTGAATTTTCAATTACTGTGATAATAGAAACGAACACGAAGTCCAACTACTCAGACAAAATGCGATAAGCTTGCCTGGAAAAAGCAGCAAAATCTTTCAAAGTAATGCAGCAAGCACGTTCTTGCTTGATTAATATAAAAAGGAGGCAGTCCTAAGCAAATGAAACCGTTATTGTTGCATTTTATTATCGGTGTCCTCGAATTGTAAAAAATTGCGGCGTCGCTCCCGGTGCGGTATCTCTCAGACTTAATGGAGAAATAATTATAACTTCAATGCAATCAAGTATTGTATATACGACTGAATACTAAACAGCTGTTGTTCCATTATGCCAAATTTTCCTTGTCCGAACACTTTCGTTTCTCTATTAATTCGAATAACACAGGTCCTACTGTACTTGTGAAATTTGTAAGATTATATATTACTATTTCTTCAGTATTTGTTACATTCTTGATGAAACCGATCCTGAAGGGGAGATACATCCTGCATTTGAAATCCAATTGTGCCTAGAGGTAAATATTCATAAATATTCATAATCTATTTGTAATTTTTTGCCTACCAGCTACAAAATGATTTTTCTCGGTATATGTACTTATTTGGTGTTCGCCAATTTTATTTGGTGTTATATACTTTTCATTTCAGAATTAACATTTAAACCAGGACACGTATTATTTAGAATGGCTATATCTATGCCGGCACTAAGTAAGCTTTTGGTTCTAGAAAATAATTATTCTATTGAAAAAATAGATATAACGAAAAAATGTAATCGAAAGTATTGGCACAGTGCGGAATTCAGTATAAATACGCATATAGCTATTAAAATATTACTATTGATAAGTAGCAATATTAATTGCATATCCCTTTTCTTTTATTGAGATCCTTAGACTTACATGAACAATGTAGACAATGTATAACTAATGAAAATGTATTGAATGTTATGCAGGCTTTCCATGTTTCGCGCATGAGTAATTATTTAAATTACTGTACCAATACTTTTTTTCCACTTCTGTATTTGTCAATTCCATTTATTTTGTATGCCTACGTTTACTGGTTTGAAAGTTTGAAGCCATTGTGTTGTCCCTTTTATACATCAGAATATCTTTCATGTCAAAAGAATCCTAGTATCGCCTTCCGGCCCTCAGTGGAAGTAGAAGATCCTGAAGGTTTCTATGCTTTCTTCGAATCGCTACTGCTTGACATGATGAAAATGGGTACCTTAATTCCACGTGTCGATACTGAACAACACGAAGAGCAAGAAAATTATTCGGTATATTGTGTCGAATTAATGTTCAATAATAATTAACCCTAGGAATATTAAGATGGCGTCCTCGAATTCACAACTCCAATAATGCAAATTTTCAGCTACTTGCATTCAGTTAAACTTTCCCCAACAATTATTTATTGCCATGCACGTTGTCGCGTTTGATATTCAAAAGCCCCCGTTGCAATATTATGTGAACATCACTGTCCATAAGAAAATGAAAAAGTACTACGCGTTGTGATGCCAGTAGCCATGCAAATGGACAGTTACGTTCTTTTTATTTCGTAGGAATAATAAACAACGAATCAAAGTTGTTAGAAATGCAATGCCATATCTATGGTAAACATTCAACCAATATAGTACATCAAATTCAGCATTAGATTAATTATTATTGCATGCTCTTCTTGCATATCTATGTATAAATATAAGAAAAACTAACTGCAAGAATGTGGATTATCCTTTTCTTTAAAGAACAACGTACATAAATGTTTTAAAACATTGTGGAAAAAACGTGACAGCCCATGGCTCAGAATACGTAGGGTTAACATATTGATGAAAGACACCTGTTCATATTTTGAAATATTTTGCAACAAAATTCATATTTTTAAATAAATATATAAATGTATGATTTTTTTCCAGATTATTAAAACGTGCAGAAATAGCCGATTTATAGAAATAGTTTCAAATATGTTCCTTGTGTTTTTAATTTGAAAATTCGAATCTATTTTTTGTACTTTATCAATACTTTATTTCTAGATGGTATGTATAATTTGAAGTCGCAAAAAATCGACTGTTTCATATACAACTAATACTTGCATACACTTTTTATAAATGTACTTCTTACTCATTTATTAATGTAGAAATAAGAAAGCCCCGACATAGCTATAATCAGAAGTTACGTTCATGTAGGAACGGAGTTTGTGGAAGGAAGGGAGAAAGTAAGATGAGACAGAGGGGTAGGGCGACTCCTAGTCCAGTACGTTGAAAAGTTCGAACTCCGAGGTCGCCGATTCGCGACTCTCTCACGGCTCTCTCGCAAGTGGTCGCTGCCCGCTTGGGATTCAAATGCATACAAATTCCGATTATCTACTACTGCGAGCTCCCATATCTCTGCGTCAAGGTGAGATAGTACCGCATCGAAGATACGGGTAAAAAGAAGGCAGGTTCGTGAAAAACGAAATACAAACGGCGTGGCTTGCAGCAGATGATCCCTGCTCCAGACACAGGGATATGGGGGAGAAAAGCAGATGATCGGACATTACATATATTATACATACGTAGTACCCCCGGTCACTGAATTAAGACCAAAAGCGAAAAATTTCACCTCTATAATAATAACACTGTGAGATAAATGGAATATTGTGTGTGGCTGCGGAAAATACTAAATGCGGAGACGACCATGTATACGTAGCAATTAGTTTACTGCAACTGTGGATAGTCTATGCTCTAGGACAGATAATTAAATGTAATACGTTTAGATATTTATCACTTGCCCATTTATCACTGGTCACCAGATTGTTTTATATACATATTCAAAAATTGTACCAAACATACTGGAACAAATACAAGCTGCAATCAAGACAATAGGTGAGGGATTCAAATATTTACATGTAAGTACATGTGTAAGACTTCAAAAGTTAACATACGTTGTTGCGAAGTTCTCGCAAATTAACGAAAAATATGAAGAATACTAGAAACTTGTAGTGGTACTAGTTCAATGGCCAGGGTCCATACGTGTATATCGAAATGTATGTAAGGGCGTAGTCACCTCTGCTTTGATCTTTGAACGCACTAGAAGACACAGACTAATCCTTTTAACCTTTCCTTCCTAACATACCGTTCCCACATAAATGAACTTTCATTTTTAATAAAATTTTCTTTCCCGAAGAATGATGTCGCCGAGGAGAGAGGAATTGTATTTATGTTGGAAGAGACTTGCAACCGTGTAAAGCTTGCCCTGGTAGAAGTAAAGGAGCATGCACTGGTAACATAAAGATTTCATATTCAGCTCAATATTCAGTTGGTTAAAATATATTGTCAGACTTGTCAGTAAAAATGGTAGTCGTTTTTTAAATTCGTGAAACTTTATTTAAGCAATGTAGAAACTAATTTTGCTGGCAGCCTTTTGCCAGCCCAGAGGGAGCTGCATAGTTTCATCCTTTAAGAACTATGTTCGTTTTGAAAGACACAAAACCTTTAATCAAATCATTGCAGAAACCCAACATTACTTTTTACCCAATTTTATCGTTTAAACCGACTGGCTTGAATAAAATTGTATTGCTAAGAACATTTATTTACCACGTCAAATAAAACGCCAACTTTTTCCCGAATGCAGGAAAACTATTCAGTAAAATCATTTCACATACATATTTTCAGAAATACGATGTCTATTCGTGGCTGTGGCTGGAGGACAGGCAAGAGTATTTAACTTATTTTCTGCAATTTTCCCAATACCTAAACTCTGAGTTGATAGAAATTCTTAAGCAACACCCGGATTATGTTCCGGAAAATTTGAAACAAAAGAAGCCGGATTTAGAGGATTTCAAGCGGGAGATCGATTTTTTTATGGATCTTTACAATAAATGCGATCACCTAGAAAGCGAGGACACCTTTTGTCGATGGCTCAGACTCGATATAAAGCCTTTCAAGCAGGCCCTTCTAAACACAATTTGCAAGTGGGCTAATGTGCTGAAAGATTACTTGCTCAACCGCATTACCACAGAGTAATTGAACTTTCCTATTTTTAATTGCGATTGTATGAAGCTTCTGATTTATTTTCTTGCAATTGACATTGAATGCCAATTCTATATTATCGAGAAGTTCGGAAACTTCTACTGATTAGAAAAAATACTGTGGTTTAGGTAAATTATTAAGCTTTAGTTTAGGTCAGTTTACTTTAGTTTCGACAGAAAGACGACGCCACATTGATGTCGGGGGGATCAGAGAGCCGTAACACGAGCTTCAATTAAGTAATAATAGTAAACTTACGTTTTCAATGACTTTCACAAATATCAGATCTTTAATGAATAATCTATCAGACTTTCTGGCTGAATGCCGATTTTAACTGATGTACTTTCCAATTTTTATCCTTCTAAACAAGGCTGCATTGCTCGTTAGCTATTTCAATTGAGATTTTAATTTACGATTTATCAAGCACAAATGTTCAAGTAAACTGTAAATCTGTCAGTTGTATGTACAATACGGTGATACGTCGAGTTTTAAAGGCTATGTTTAGTCTGTTTAATTTGAATAGCATAACAATTATTATCCGCTACTATTATTTTCAATTAAAATATCACACAAAAATATTATGTTGAGCGTTCCAATACGAATTCAGAGGTTTATGACATGGTTAAAATTAATGCTATTTTTGAGGACCAGTTTTTAACTCCTTAACCATTTGGGTACTAGCACTCAATGACACTATTGGTACCAAACACATTGGTACCAAACACATTGGTACCAAATCGCGTGTTTTATGTTCTCCATCTGACGTTACGTCTTTATCTCACATCAAATAGAAGACGATATGGGAATAATATAATCGGTACAATTTAGTATTGCAAACGATATTAGTAGATAATACTAAAAGAACATGGATATGTTTTTAGGTGGGGGGTCATTTTGCACTCACATGCCAGATTGAAGTACTTACAGGTGAGTAGGATGGGGCCAAAGACACCGTTTTTTTGGTAGTATCTTATACATTTAGTAATAACAAATCTAGAGATACATCTTTTACTGTTTTACTTTTACAAAGTTTTTTGGCTGATATCCTTATTTTTTGTTAAGTTATATCACAATATGGTTGTCAATTAAGAATGGACTCCATATGCGGGGTAAAAAGTCCACAATAACTTGTCACGTATGGAGAATATTTCTGATACGCCGCTCGAACACGCGTTTCTCGAGCTTGGGTCTCCAAGGGAAGACGCCCAAAAATTCCTTTCGGTTATCGTATACAAATAATAGGGGGCGTAATCACGACTTGCTGCATAATCGCGACCGATTAGGAACGAGCGTGACTCGGCGAAGACTCATAGTTATCTATATGGTAACCTCTATGAGTCCCCATGCATTTTGGGGCTATACATACAGGGTGGCCCGTAACTAGTGGTAACATAGGAAATTATTAACGATAATCACTGGCTAATCAGAGCGTCCGTAGAATGCACGCTCAAGCGCGTGGCAACCCACCAACACCCCATTTCCCGATGTTACCAGTAGTACATATATGGCCCACCATATACCGAGCGGCGTATGAGAAATATTCTCTACACGTAACAACCATATAATTAAATAAGTAAAATCTCCTTGATATTTGAAAGAATGAAAACGTACACAGTGTCCGGAAACTTATGGAACACCGGGAAATGGGGAGTAGCTGAGATGATTCTGAACAACTTTCCCATTGACCGCAATGTTGTTTGGAGCTTCGTTTTCGAGTTATTAACGAAAAACACTGGCCAATGAGAGCGCCGTCGAGCGCACGCTCAGTCGCGTACGTCCCAGCTGCGTTCGTGGGTAATGGGAACATGGAGGGTACCGAAGGAATCGTGCGGCAAATGTTACGATGCATATGCTCTTAATTAAGAATAATCTGAAATTATTCGTTATTCGTGTATAACAAATAAACTAATATGTCGTTTAAGAACTGTGTTCGATGCTTTTATGTCTTATCCGAAAGGAAGAAAGTATTTTATTACTTATGAAAAGATACTTTTGTTACCAGCGCGTTTTTCGGTCGACAAATTATGTTTTAAGAAAAACGATTTGCATAACTAATGTTAAAAAAAGCTATATAATCTTACCCATTCGTTTACGAAATCGTTCCCGATGTTCCCTGAGTTTCCGGACACCCTGTAGAACAGAAATTCAGCTTGACCAAAAAATTGCGTAGCAATCTTACCTTCTTTAATAAAAAAGAATAAAAATATATGTAAGGCAGAGACTCCCAGTTTGAACTACAAACTAAATAAAAATCTTTTTTAAACAAAAACATTGTTTTAAACACTATCACCGTAATTAAGGACTTTTTGCCCCAATAGTACTCCCATAATTTTGTCGACATAAACATTAAAAAATATTATCATTCAGAAATAAGCATTATCATCCATACATTACTAAACGAAGATACAATCCTCATATACTACTAGCTTAAATAGTATAATGCAACTGGTCATGAATTGTCTAATACTGAAGATTTTGAATTCTTGACTTTTAGCCTCACCCTGCCGTATTCGAGACATATTTCATAGAGGTAACTGTCCCATCCATATTTTTCGCGCTGAGGCAGAAAGTAGCATTTATTGCGATTACACGACAAACCTTTGTTCGCGAAATCCGAACGGCATTCTTCCGATTCTTTGACCAGTATTGTCCGATGGACACATTGCGTAATTGATCTTAAGTGTAACAAAACTATTTTATTGAAGCAACGAATGTTTTATAAGGTCCAAACGGGCAAAATATATATTTGAGATATACTATAGAGCGTAACACAAAATAATAATTTATTGCAATACTTATTCCTTATTTTTCTTATTTTCTTCAAGAAGTTATATGCGGATAAGGAACGTTTGAATTAAGATAAAGCTGCTTCGAAATTTTTGATTGATCGGTATTAGTCGTTGATTGGCATTCTCCCGTTCTCTTCTAAACATTTGGCTCGTTTTGAAATTGTTTTAATAAAGCAAAACCTCAAACAAGATAATTTTGGCAGAAACTGTCTAGTGTCCCTTTGACACTAGCCCTACCAATAGATTTTGGTTCCATTTAAGTAGCATACGTTAGACAGATTAAGAACAGTCTTTGAATTAACATTTAATAGAGATATAATGTACAATTGCCATTCTGTCTTATTAAATGTCATAAAAAATTGCTACAACGATATCTATATGTTAGAAATAATATAATTATCTCTATAAGATTTTCAGGTTTACTAAAAGTATGCTTATTCGATGGAGGTTCTGGGGTAAGTGCCATGGGGTTCATCACAGTCCTCTTACCAAAAGGCATTGCCCTCCCCACTCCGTGGCCAGATCTTCCAGAAACAGAATCCCTATTCTTTAGCAATGTGACGTCAGGTCACTTGCCATACTCAAAGTCTCTATCTCTTGTATATAATAAACCATCCCTCGGCACTCGATAGCTAGAAGGCCCAAGGTGGTCGCCAGCCATCGCCTGCCGACAGGATGTTTGGTTCCATTCATTCACTTCTAATACGTGCAAGGACAATGTCAATCCTCGGACATTCCTAAGACACTCTTCGACCACGAGTAGGACTGCGTCCCCATCATAAATTATCCGCAGGGGGCCTAGTACTTCGCCACCCGCTCCTATTCCATTCTTTAAAAAACTACGCTGTTGCTAACATATATGTTAATAATTTTAAAGCAAAAAATCTGAAAAAAGTCAGTTTGCCTTGCTTGGTAGTTCTAGTGTTAATTTAAATCCTAAAGGATGAGTACTCGTATATAAATTGTTTTTATATACCAAAAATCATTTTTGCAACATACAAATGCAATTTGGATCTCCGATAAATATGTATACTAAATAATGTCCACAAATTATCCGCATTCTGCGAATTTCCGTCTACCGATTCATTGCTGTCATTTACGGTCACCCTATGACTCTGACCAAAGCAGGATGAGAAACACCAAAGTGTGCCACGTGGCAGGTATAATTTAATACCTGGCCTTTCATTCACGGACGATACTATTTTCGGAATTGTGCAGCATTGTATTGGATACAAGGCAATTATTCAGGTCCAACGATTAGGTCCAACAGCGTCCTAATTACATTCAACTATTTCAAAACCTTTGCAGTTTCAGATGTACCGATAGTTGGTGTCTATAGGCATCTATAACATAGTCATAAAGTCTTCAAATGATCTAGGGTGGAACGATAATTGGACCCGACTTTGCTTTTTGCCCTCGTCTCTTTAACCTCCTTGCTGTGAATGACGAGTATTCTCGTAATTGCGAGAAAAATAATTACCATTTGTTATTTAAGTTAAAATTTTTGCAAAAACTAAAACACATTCGTAATTTTTAGACATTTCAGAACATTTTGACACAACGCACATACACACCTTTAAAAAGTGACACCACAGCTAAGATGTTAACCCTTATGTTAGCAACCGGGTACCCATTTCATGTTTCCTACAAGAATTTTTGATGTTCTGGTAACAATATCGCAAACCACCTCTGGATCCCCATTGTTTGGATGTTTCTACGTCGATATACCAATTTTAAATCAAATTGGTTCGCAATTTTTTAAGTTATAAAGCTTCAAACATATTTATATGCCTGTTTGGTAACCGGGGTACCCGGGTACCCATACAAGAGACAAGATTGTTAGGTGTTCTATGCACATAAACATGAACCAATTTTTAACTAAAATGATTTATTTATTTATTAAATTACAATAATAAACAATTCTGTGGACAATTTCTGTAAATTGCTATAGTATTTACGTGTTTATCACAAATAGGACGGTCGCACTTGTGGCAAGCCTTTCGTGTTTTTCGTCGTTTCTTTTCGGGATCACCTTGACACATATAACAGAATCTCACGACTTTTTTTTTAAATAGAAGGAATTTCATTTATTTCTACTTGACTATTTCTCATGCTTTATATCGCCAATTTTGTGGAAAGGTGTCTCGTAGTTTGAGCATTTGCCAATCGGGTTCGAATTGTTCGAAAAGAAAGATCTTCCCCTAATTGACGTAGAAACACACGACGATTATTTGATTTTCTAGACAATATATTGTTATTGCTAATGCTTCCATTTTTACAATATGAACTTCTGAAACTTCCAAATTATATTTCACAAAAGCACTGTCCGTTTTACCTAACTACAAAGAATCGTGTGTCCCGAATCGAAAACTGAATACAAACTGATGCATATGGGAGACGGTCTCTGATACTAGCTTATATTTGTTTATATAAACAAGATAAGCATCCATTCTCTAGTTATCGAACTAGGAACGATTCGAAGAATCAAAATTCGAAAACTGGTCACTTGAGAAACTGGGAGACTTCATAGGGGAGCATGTACTTAAAATATTTAAAAAAAACTGATACTTCTGTATGACTACTATTTCTCTTTATTCAAAACTGTACAGAATAAGTCGTTCTACTGGACTGCTGTCAGGACTGTTTCCTTAGGCGATCGATGCAAGAATGCCCGTTGCATCGTGATCGCCAAAAAGGACACGTTCCTTGGGTTTTTTCCCAGCGCCATGGCTTCAAGGGCCTCGGTCACGTATTCCCCTCGGCCTACGGTGTCCTGTCGGTACGCGCGCCATCGGGCCCTGCGTTGACGTACGCCAGATGCCCAGCTAAGGCGCTCGCAGACTAAATCTCTTACACTTCATTTCAGTATAAGAATATACATATAATAGATTTGCATAAAATGTTTACAGCTGCAGCTGTTGAGTTATAGAAATGAAAGCTAACAGTCTCGAAAGAATATAATTTCATATTTCAGCCACTCATTGGCTGCATCGGTTAAGTCCACAAAACAAACAGAAATCAATTTATTGGAAATATAAGAAGTTAAGTGCCAATAAAGCGCTTTAACGATAAAATTGTAAAAAATTTAATAGGTGGAATCAACTAATTTGGCTAATGTGCCGATGGAAACAGTATGGAGTACCCGGGTACCCGGTTACGAGACAGGCGTTCAAATTTCGGTTGCTAACATAAGGGTTAAGACTCTAGGACGTAGGTTTATAGTAGTTAATATGCGATATTTGAAAGTTAGTTTATGTACAATTTCCATTCCATGGAATGCTTAATTTAAAGCAATCTGAAGTAGTGCGACCAATAAGCTGTAATCCAATTAGTTAAAACTCACTACCTACTAATTAAACTAACGATTGACATTAACACCAGAACTACGAAGTCCTTAAACATGACGGGTTTCAGATTTCTTGCTCTTAAAATTATTAACATATAGGTATTTACGCAGTAATTTATGATGATTTCTATTGAGATAGAAAGACAATTATATAACTTTATTTAATGTTCATTCAACCACTGTAGTCGGCAGACAATGAAAATCCATCATGCTTTCCCCTTATTCCGTAAAATCTGTGACACCCCTACACTGCATTAATCTAAGAGTAACTAATGGCACTAGGCCCTACTGACTACGGCTTAGCGGTCGGACTATTTTAGTTAAAATACTTTCATTTCTGCCCTTCGTGGAATAGAAATTGGACGAGGACAAATTTTCAAATGTTTCATACTGCTTACTATAGAGGAACCTGTATCTTAAAGTGAGAAAAGCTAAATACAAAGAGTGGTGTTAAATTTTTCCTTGATGTATTTCGAAAGTTTAAGACGGCGTAATGGACGATGGTAAAGCTAAATGGACGAATGTATTGTAATTACGACGCTGTTGAATTCAATCCACGGGGCTCAATAATCGTATTTTATCCAATACAATAGAGTACAATTCCGTTAATTGTGTTCGCCCTTAGAAGAAAGGGCAAGCGTTCTATTACACCTGTTCTTGGAGGTCAATCAGCCATAGCTAATACCTGGCGCGTGGCACGCCTTAGTCTTTCTGATCCCTGGTCTGTACCCTGGTCACAATTATAGAGCCATGGTACTTATTGTTAGCTGAAAATCGGTACAGCAAGTTTCACAGAACAAGGACATATTTCATTACAATAGATTTACCCATTTTTCGGATGCCATATTTTTAAAATAAGAATATTGTTATAAATTGTGGAGAAGTTTTGGGAGAGATGCTGCACTTTTGGAATCTTAGGGATACCGATATTAAAGTACAGCATTTTCGATTTGACTAGTTTCAGACTGTCTGTTTCTTTATGTCATTAAAATATCAGAAGATTCGTAGTTTTTTTATAATCTTGACCTTTGGAGAATACGTTATGGAGAGTCTGCGGAATATTTCTTTGCCATTGTAGATTAATTCAACATGGCATGTGGAAATTGAGTGTAAGTGTATCCCCCTCACACTCTTGGGATTAGATTTCGCACTTTAAATCGAGTTTGATACCGTACTCAATACGGTGTACTGTATCAGTGGAGGCTAAACCGATTTAAATGATGCGTTCGGGGTTTAAAATACCAAAGTGTCTCCTCAAACCCTAAATTACTAATTTTTCAATCAAAATCTGATTCTACATTCTTGCAAAATTTTACTGTATTTTATAACATTATGAAATAAAACTGAGTTTCATTTTACTTTGTTTTTATTAAGGTTTTAAGTAAAAAGTAAAAGTGAGTGGAAATTCCATTGCAAAGTTTAGACATGTTTAGAATTATTCATGAAATTCGACATATCTCGCACAATTCACCTGTACGAGAAGATTCATTCTTCACGATCAAAGATAAAGAGAAGGTAAAGTTACTATGTTCGATTGTTTTGAAGATAAAAGTTTATTTATGAGGACAGTGTTCGTAAAAATCCGAATGGATGATCAACTTTAATGACTCGTATTTGTAAACCATTGTGCAAGGAGCGAAAGGAGTACCACTTCTTTACCTTAATTTGCAACACCTTGTCATAATATTTTCGGTTCAAGAAGAATCAAATAAGACTCTTTGACTATTGACTATAATTTTGTTGTCTCTTTCGTTTTTTCTGTCCTTCGATTCAAAATTTTAATGAAAATTAATATCTTTAATTGAAGCGCCCTGCACAAATAATCTATAAAACGGAGTACATACTATTAATTCGAATCACATTTTGACCTCTAACCGCAAATAGAGCCGATTTCTCTGAAACCACAATCGGAACAGACGCTGTTGGCATTAATCCTGTATATTTGCGCAACTGAATAGCAAGCGGTGCATTTGGCTGCGAATCACTATTTCGAGTAGCTATCCAAGCTGTCTATTTCACGAGCAATTTGTGTGATTTAAGGGAAGCTATTCCTTCATATATTACCGAAATAAGGTACCTATTGAATTATATTTTTCACGAATCCTTTGTCCATTGATTCAACATTTCATTTATGTACTATTTTATTTTTTTAAATTTGTAGCATAATATTGCAGTTCAGAGAATTAGAAAAAAATATTCAAACATAGGCACACAGAGTGTCGCACGTAGGTAATTGTTGGTGCGTAATTTCAAGACATTCCTTGAACTTTACGAAAAATGTGTTTTGAACATAGAGTTGAACTGTATACTTCATTTAAATGTGTTTCACGTTCGTGAAAAATATAACAATTATGCATAAGTCGTGAAAACAAAACAATACGAAAGAAGAATGCAGATAACGTGTAGAACTTGGACAGAAGTTGTGGAGTGGTGTGGCATACATACATACATATGCATAAATAAGCCTATATCAAGGCGTTCGTTTCAGGAACAAGATATAAATTATCACACGACAGAGCATCAAGAAAACAAAAGATTTGTATTGCCAAGTGCATTTCAAACACTTACTGTAATTAAATACTTCAATATAGCGTGATGCTTCACAATTTCAGTTAATTTGTTATTTTTTTGTAACTTATGCATAGGTGTTAGATTATCCATGATTTGTTTTAGTAGAAAAAATAAGAGAATGCTATATAGATATTAACTTAAATTGGAAAAGCGAAAAGTTAATTCTGAAGATCAAGAAACTATGGTTTACGAAAATTGTGCACACTTAATATGTATGTATTTATAGTTCAATGTTTTCTTATCATCATTTTTATAAAGTTCAAGGAAATTTTGTAACTCACGACATTAATTAAACTTCCTAATTTTTAAGGTAGGTAATTAAATGTTTAACATGTTCCTTGGTGTTTAACCACTTCCTTATGGTTGTAGGTGCATTGTATTGTATTCTGTTATTCTGTCTGCATTTCAATTAGACATATACCTAGATGTTTTTTGCTATCGAACATTAGTGTTATATATCGCAATAAAGTAGGCTGAACCTCGTTTCTCAATAAAAAGTCAAGTTTTACTTATACAGGGTGGCCCGTAAGTCTCGCAATATTTTTAAATTTCGCGTAGCTGAGGTGATGCTGAACAACTTTTTCCATGACAAAAATATTGTAAGTAGCTTCGGTTTTGAGTTATTAACGAACTGGCCAATCATTGGCCAGTGTTTTTCATTAATAACTCAAAAACGAAGCTACTTACAATATTTTGGTCAGGGAAAAATTTGTTCAGCATCACCTCAGCTACGCGAAATTTAAAAATACTGTGAGACTTACGGGCCACCCTGTATATTTCAGTTTGGGGTCAAATCTGTTGTCTGCAAGAAAATTTACATCTATGCGAAATATAAATTTTTATTTTCTAGGTCGTATGCGGCTCCTGATCAATACTATTTACTATATTATTATAACAATAATATTACGATATACAATACGACATCATTTGAATTATTAAAATTTTCATTTTTTCTTGTTTCCAGACTGGAAGATTTAGCTGAATTTTTAGCTGCGGCAATGGAAAACTTTTCGCAGCCCATTCACGAGGACGACTACGAGGCCCTTCTAGCAACTATATATTACTTAAAAGAAGTTAGAGATCGTCAGTTCGAAATCGAAGATATGTTTGATCCTATTAAGGTATAATATTCACATAAACTAATTTATCAATTGATAGATAGTCCTTTCGAGGTATTATCAACATTATGAAACGTATGTAGATTAGCTGAAGAAATTGTTTCAACTTGTTTGCATTAAATACTCGTGTTTAATTACTATTATTAAATTGTCCCCAGAAAACCATAGAACTTCTGCAACAGTATAACGTGACTATAGACCAGAAAATTTTCGATCGTCTCGCAGAATTGCCTCATAGTTGGGATACATTGAAGAAAGTGGCCGCACAAGTTAAACAAGTCGTGCAGCCTTTAATGACTCGGCAGATCGATCTTCTGAAGAGGAGACTGAGCTACTATGATTTCAAGCAGCAACGTTTCTTAACTCAATTCCGCGGGAATGATGTTTTCAAGTATATTAACAACACGAACCATAGTATTTATAACCATAATTGTAGATGATAGTTATATTTCTTAACATACTCGGTACTTTATTCTATTATTTTATCTCTTATCTCAATCTTTGAACAGAAGTTTCATCAATTTACGAAGACTCGGGGCATCAATACTCTTTTTTTCTTAGTAGTTTAAAGTAGTTAGAAAAAAGAAACAATTTTTTAACGACAGGTTGTAGGAAAATCATGATAAAATATGGAGATATTAAATTTAGTTCCTTAAATATTTATTGTGCACTATATTTTATATATTTACGTGCTCAGTTTCTGTAAATATTTCAATGTTTCAAATATTTCATGTTACGTGTTTTCATTCCTAACCATTCGTTTAATCGAGGGGCATTTCAAAGTTCAGTGCAAGGGTTAAGATTTATTTTACGAAGAAGTTTTTGCCCAAATAATCATACGATAAATTTTGAAGGATTCTGTCTTACATTAATGCGCCCACTTGTATAAATAATTTATTTTATGATCGGTCCATGATCTAATGGTCTGTACAATGATCTGTACATGAAATATACGGTAAATATATTGTAGGATTGGAAATACTGCGTGAATGTTTAGAATGATTGCGATGTATGAAAGGTACGTTCGGAGCTGAGTACTTGAGAAGGTCGTGCGTATGGGGGGTACAGCGGCCCAAGTGTTCGGGTGATCTGGACCGACCACCACCGAGGAATGACTGCGGGGGTGTGTCCTAAATGAGTGAGAGCAAATGACGAATAGAATGAAAGAGAAACTAAGAGTGACCGAATATAAAGAATGAATGAGGCAGAGCTAAGGCAGAGCTAAGTAAGAGTGAAGAGAGAGTTGAAACAGAGCGTAGTGAAAAGTATCGTGTGTTTGAGTAACGTCGTGTGTCGACGTATTTATAACAAAGCTAGTGTTTTAATGAGAGTAACTGAAGTCTTATTACACCACCTGTCCTCTATCCCAAACTACGTGGGGTTTACAAAAAATAACTTCTACAATATTGATACAGAATAGGTGATAAGTTGTGTAATACCAGTGTCTAGTTGTTTTCTTTCTCAGTGGAAATTTATTCATTCACTGAAAACATGCGAAAAACCTGTTCTGTTTGGAAATTGGTAACACGATTTATGGTTTCGCGTTACAATTGTGCAATTCTAGCATTGTAAACAAAAGAAAAATACTTTGGCCTATGTTTATATTACATACAAGATGTCCCGTAGCTGAAGGAACATCAGGGAATACCGTATACAGTATTCTTAATTAAGATGATTTAACATTTGCCGTACGCTTTCCTCGGTACCCTTGATGCCCCTATTACGGCCGAGCGTCGCTAAGAGGTACGCGCCTGAGCGCGCGCTCGACGGGCCCTCTCATTGGCCAGTGTTTTTCATTAATAACTAACAAACGAAGCTTCAAATATCATTTTGGTCAAGGAAAAAATTCTTCAGAATCACCCCAGCTACCCCCCCCCCATTTCCCGATGTTCAAATGATCAAAATTTCTTTTTTACTTTTTCCGTTGTTTTGTTAATCTATTTTTATATATTTCGATAAATAGATATTAACAGTATACGTAACATTTTTTATAGATGTAAAATCAAAAACATCAATTCTTGTACAGCAATTTTCCCATGGCGTTCGTACTTTACCCCCCCTCCCCCTCATGACCCCACCCTTTTTTGCTGTTTGATGCAACTAATAACTCGCAAGATCGTGGCACATCGAATGGCGGTTATGCCCATTCCCCTATCACCTCCCGTTGCTTAAACAGCAGAACGCAATTATCGATCAATTGTTTAATAATTGTTAGAGGTCGTGAATGAAATTGGAAGGGACGACAGAATAACTGATATACTTTTATTGGAGAAAATATGAAGATAATAATACCTCTAATTAAGTGCGATACAACGTGCGTTTGTTACGAGGAAACCAATAATAATGACGGTCCCGCTAAGGGAAGCAAGTGGGTGCACAAGTGGCGTCACGTCATAACGGTCCAAGGCGCAACGGTTAAGCGCGCTATTTTAAATCTAACAAGATTGAAGTTTCTCAATTCGGGACTTTTCCCCCGACGATCTTCTAACCTCGCCCTAGCCTACAGAAACGTCTGCAATCTCGGCCTCTATATGTTCTGAAAAAGATCTCAAAAGTCTTAACCGTTTGGGTGCCACGCGTCTCTCCTGTTTCGCCGTCCAAACGTGCAAAGTAGCGCTTCTTCGGTTGTCTTATTCCTAGAGCGCTGGCACTTTTCGAGGGAAAGGGAAGAAGCGCAAAATCTCTCCTTTGCACTCAAACGGTTAAACACCTTTTCATTCTCAATCATTTAAATTATATTATACAATATATATTATATATCATAAATTAAATTACAATTAAAAATATAAATAACCCCTGTTTCACCGAAAACAATTGACGATTGTTCATAGCCCAAAATGCACGGACCCTTATGAACTACTCAACAACATACACGTAGAAGTTTTGGCATTCCTGAGCGAGGAAAATGACCTACGCGATCAAACTGTGATCTTCGAGCAAGAGATGCCAGAATTTAAAGTGCTGAAACAAATACAAAAGGAGATGCAACTGTTGAAAACTGTATGGGATTATGTGAACGTGATCGAAACTTCCTTAAGCGAATGGAAGACAACCACATGGAAAAAGCTTGATATCGAATGGATGGACCAAGAATGCAAGAAACTTCTCAGGGAATTAAGACGTATGGCACTTGTTGTTTTGTTTTATCCCTGTAATTTTTCAAAACAGTTTAATGCTATATGCACGATAAACGCGGCCCCGACTCTGCAGTATACAGGGCGTTATAAGAAGGGATTACAGTAGGACCTGCGGTGTTTGAACTAATTAAAAGCACAAAAGGTTTCGAGTAAGGGAGGTCTTGTATAATATTATAGATTATAGAACAAGAAATGTCTAGAATTCAGTTTTCTTAATTATTACAAGTTTCTTAATTATTTCAAGTTTATTTTGAATTGTTAGTACTATTCCATCACTCCGCCATTATAGTAGCTTACATCTATATATACTATAGTATACTATAATAGTACATCTCAAGCACACGCAATATAAATGTTTTCCTGAATCGTCGACAAAAATTGCACTTTATAGAAGGAAATAAACCCCGTGTATATATTCACATTCAGTATTCTAATTGGGAGATGTGTTGCTCGAATAAAGAAAGTTTCAATAACGGGCATTCAGATAATAGGTACAGATTTTAATTTTCTAACTTTTGCAGACGTTAAAACGAAGATTATTTTAGACATTGTGCGGAATTCCTAAATCCACGACAAATAAGAAATTTGTGGGCTGAGTGACTCTTGACCCGGAATCTTATTAGATGTACCAATGAATAACCCACTATTTTTTAACAAATTTTATTATTCAGTAGAAGGCACATTGCAACAATTCATTTATTATAGTAATCATCGTCATTTCTCTGGACTATATGTAGATACTCCAATACGGTTAGCTTACAGTGGTAGTAAAATTACTGAGGGCGTTTGAATAATTGGGTCTGAACAATAAGGAGTAATAAGAATATATATTTAGACGTACATAAGGTTCATAAGATAAAATACATAAAGCACATAACGTCACTCTCTGTCATTCGGTAGCGAACTGCCGATCCTCATGTGCGACGCTCGGGCCCTGCCTCGACGCAGGGGCGTTGCATCCTTTATAGTGACACCAGTCGGGTGTCACTACACAGTTATAAATCTAAAGATTTGAACTTTATAGAAAAACTGATTCGCAACAACATCGACGTAATAATAAAGTGGTCAATGATTTTACCAAAAACGATCATAATCAGCGTTTCCATTGGTTCCAGGTTTTTAACATTTTATGGGTCTGTATGAGGATTAATAGAAACCTAAATGATTTAAGTACATTTGTGTAACTAAAACAGAAAATGGCTCCTATCTCCGGCAATATTGATTCTTTGGCCAATACTTAAGCTTTGTTTCAACCATTTTGTTACGCGGCAAACCCGCGAACCCATGCAAAAATAAATGGCTACCCCTATAAAAATACGGCTAGCAATCGGTACAGAGAACAACCTTCGATGTGCAGATTGTTAGGGCGTTTATGACGCGCAAGTAATAGAACTGTTTTTGAGGAAGTCGTTTTATTCTATAATCCGTTGGAGTATACGAAATTACGCATATACGACCTCAACAGTTAATTGCATGCGTCATAAACGTTCGGAACGGAGACTTACGACCTCCGTATACTAAGGATCTCGTTGCATCCGATTGTAGCATCGAAGCCGCGTATTGCGTAAAAACACATTTATTGGCTCTTATACATCCTGAAAACAGATAACGTCTTCTATTCAACATCCTCTATATTCGCGCTAATCTTTTGAAACGCAAACGAGATTGTAAGTTGCCGCTAGAATTTGCTTCACGAGCGAACTTCTTTATACAAATGTAGTATTTGTGAAATAAACTGCAAAGTGATGCATAAAGTAATATTACACCACATTTTTCCTGAACAAATTTTTTTTTAACGTTTCGTTATTTCAATATTTATACATCAGAAATAGATGTTTTCAAGAGACTTCACAATCAAGTTTTGTCTCTCATGTTCCAAACATCGCGATACATTGTCTTTCAGAAAACTGAACCACTTATAATCAACTAACAGAATTTTTTACCGAAAGATCTAAATGAATACAACAGACGGCTTTTTTAAAAGAAATCTTTGAAAAAACATTACATGGTGGGTCACAAACTATTCAAAGCCTGATGAATAATAATTTTGATATGAATTTAATCAGCAACTCCCTATAAATTGCCATAAAAAGTTTGATCGAACAAATTTTTTAGATTTTTGGATCAAAGTGGATAAAAGAACGATGTTATATGAGAGGTAGTTTCACAAAAAAAAAATGCTATTCATTTTCAAAACGAAAATTCATTGATCTCCAATGCGGAGAATTAAATAAAATGCTCCAGAATATTCGGAAACACTTTGTAGTTTCAAGATTGACTGCAATAAATGACTTTTGAGAAATTTCTTTAGTTGTGGTTTCACTTAAACCATTGCTTGTTATAACGCGGTAAACCCATTATTGTTCTTAATAGAAATGGACAAGGACGTGCGTTATTGGGAAGTGTATAATAACATCGAGGCGCAAGTGAGAAACATGATGGCGTCGTTGAGAGCAGTGGCAGAATTACAAAACCCTGCAATTAGAGACAGACATTGGAGAGAATTAATGGTTGAAACAAAGGTAATTAATCGTTATTAATTAACTGCAATTAATGCACGTTGCAAGTTAATTACCGGTATCACAGTATCGTTGACATTTGTTATTTAAATAACGTCTAATTTTGAATAGGTGACATTTAGTATGTCCGACAATACTACGTTGGAAGAGTTGCTAAAGTTGCAATTGCATAAGTACGAAGAGGAAGTTAAAAATATTGTAGCTAAGTCGGTTAAAGAAATGGCAATGGAAAAGGTACTAAAGGAACTGAACGACACTTGGAGTACACTCGAATTTGGCAAAGATGCTCACGAACGTACGAAATTAAACGTCCTTAAAATTGATGAGGAAACTATTGAAATCCTCGAAGATAATCAGGTAACGTTCGATGATCACATTTTATTATTTAATAATTATTATTTTCTAATACAATTTCCTCACAATTATTATTTTCAGTTAATAATTATTAGCTTCTAAATGTTGAATCGCCCAATTTTAACTTTAATTCGCAGTGGTTATTTTGTAACACGAAAATTACGTTCTTAATAAGTTAAATGTTTATTATTGTGATTTAGCGAAGTATTTTAAATATAAGAGCACATATTTTCGGTTACCTATTACTTATTTTAATTGGCTGACATTGATGGTCGTTTTTACAATTGCACGAGACACTTTACTTCTTTACACCATCAATACCTGCATAATTATTTATTAATGTCTTTTCAGCTTCTATTTAATGGATTATTTTTATATGTGTTTTTATAATATTTTCATTTGAAATTCTTCAAACTTTCTATTTAACGTTTCTATATCCTTTCTCAGATATTTTGTTATGTGGACGATCTAATAATTTTTCAAACATTTATTTCTGAACTACATTTACCTGTTTTCCAGACTATTTGGCAACTTTATTTATTTAATCACTCTGTCATAAAAATAAATTGCATATATTTAATTATACATAATTGTGTGTTGGGCCCTTTGCAATATTTGATCAAAACAATATGTTTATAATATAATATAAAATGTATGCACATATGAACTTAATAAAAACGTGCATGATTTTATACCTACTTTTCAAAGACACAAAAGTTAAAAAGACGATAAATGAAAAATTAGCAAATAGAACCATTTGGCTAAGTGGGGAATTATGTATTGAGTTAAATAATTACAATTATGTAGCTAAATAACAAACGAAAATTATGATACTTCAATTGGTCCGAGACAGGTGCAACTGCAGAATATGTTAGGATCGAAATACGTTGGATATTTCTTCGATGAAATTCTCGACTGGCAGAAAAAATTGAGCAACGCAGACGCAGTGATTAATGCGTGGTTCGAAGTTCAACGGGCGTGGATGTACTTGGAAAGCATTTTCATCGGTTCTGAAGATATTAGGAGCCAGCTTCCGGAGGAATCGAAGCGATTTGAAAAAATTGACAGAGAGTTTAAAGTACGTCCTACTTCTTATAAATAGAATAAATTTTCCAAGTTAAACATAAAATATAGAAAAAATAATTTTAAACGTAACGACGGTGCCCCGTCTTGCAGCATACATAAGTTTCGAAACTTTCACATAAATATAAGGCTTGGTTATGGATTATCTAAAACATTAAACAAGGGAACATCGAACCAGCCCAATAGTTTAAATACTGATAAATTTTTTAAGGATTTGCTGAAGGAAATGTCAAACAATTTAAATATTGTAAAAGCAACAAACCGTCCAAAATTGTTGGAAAAGCTGGAAGAGTTGGAAATCCAGTTACATGTTTGCGAGAAAGCCTTGGCCGATTATTTGGAGACAAAGAGATTAATTTATCCGAGATTTTATTTTATCTCTTCTGCGGATTTACTTGATATTTTAAGCAATGGTTAGAGTTTACAATATATATTGGCAACTCATATATTTTCTTAGCTCAATGAATTATGCATAATGGACAATTAGTACATTTTCAGAAAAAATGCAGCCCACCGAATTACTGGCATTTTTGTAACTCAAATAAAATGTTTATTTCGCAATTCCGCTTGCAATTAAATTAAATAACTAGAATTATTATTTAAGGTAACAATCCTGAAATGGTTTGCAAACACTTGTCGAAGTTGTACGATTCTATTGCACAATTAAAATGGAAAGTAGAAGGCGGGAAGGCGACGAAAACTGCAATTGTCATGATTGCAAAAGATGGAGAGGAAATGTCTATTTACGGATCTTGCGATTGTAGTGGAAAGGTATTCTATTGCAACAAATATTCAAACAGTCAAAGTTCGGGTAGCTTAGAATGTTAATAAAATTGATACAGTTTTTATATAATAATGAAGAGATCAGCTTAACTGTTATCATGATACAATACTATATGCGTTATGATGTATAATTATTGATTATATAGGTGGTTAAATCGTGGATTATTAATTAAATAAATAATTGTAATTGTGTAAATACTCTTATTTCATGTTATACAGCTGGGTACGTTGGACATTCTTTTACAATCATCGAAGCTTGTGTTGTATTTATATTTATATTTGTTAATATGCACATATTGTAACTCCCCAAACATAAATAGTGTATCTGTGGTTTACGAAATACTTATTCGTGTAAATGGGTAGTTAAATAGCCAACGCCAACGATTTGTGAAAAACAGAATTTCACTATTTAAAATATTGAGTTTCATGATCTATTGTTCCGTTTATTGTATAAACAATTGGAATGTTCACTTCCTGCGTCTAACTTTTTTCTTCATATTCATTATACATACTGTGAAGTGATCAGGCTGTAGGGAACAGTACTTATTTTCAGTGGATATGACACCTGCTATAACTAACTAAATCGATCACTGTATAGTATTTGAAATTTCGATAATCTAATTCGATTTGGCTGGCTGTTAAGAAGTTTTGCAGGGAGGAGACAATACTTTAGCTGTTCTTTTTTAACAAAGCTCAATGGTATTGACCATGTCTTAAATATTGATTCACGTTTTAATACGAACTTTATCGATCTTTATCGACTTAATCGGAAAGCAGATACAAATTTTAAAGTTGTATTTATTTCGCGCAAGAATAGTAAGACTATGTCGTCAAAAGAAAAGATACTATTTGATCAGGTGGAAGTGTGGCTGAATCATGTGACAGATGCAATGAAGAGAACAGTGAGACATCACATATCTCAGTCAGTAGCGACGTACGATGAAAAACCGCGAGAGCAATGGATTTTTGATCATCGGGCTCAACCCACCTTGTGCGGAAGCCAAATTTGGTGGACCACCGAGGTGAACATGGCCTTCATGCGGCTGGAAGAGGGCTTCGAAAACGCGTTTAAAGATTACCAGAGGAAGCAGATCAATCAGCTGAACGCTTTAATAATATTACTCTGCGGCGAATTGAACGAAAGTGACAGACGGAAGATTATGACGATTTGCACGATCGATGTTCACGCCAGAGACGTTGTAGCCAAAATGATCGCAATGAAGGCAGAGAGTTCCTCCAGTTTTCAGTGGCAATCGCAACTGAGACACAGGTAGGAATATCGATGAATCGTTAGATGAATCGGGTGATAGAATAAAAGAAAGTTCGGCGTGAATTTCTCAAATCTTTATTAAACATATTATCGGGGAACTCCCCAAGCTACCAGATCAATCAGTTCTCTTGCATAAAATAAATTAAAAGCTTGTTACAAAGACAAGTAAGTTTTAAAAATTGCGAGCCAACTGACTGCCCTACTGGACATTTTTATGCTACGTACAACGACAGGAGTGAGCAAGTTAGTGTTTTATTGATTATTTTCTTTCTCAGCTATTTAATTTAATTATTCATTCCTGTGTCATTGTTTTATTATTATTTTTTATGCTACTTTACTTTATATAGTTAAATTTCTAGCCCTTCCAACTTATAAAATCGCATTTACTATGCAATAAACATTTGCGGAATGTACTAATAATATTAGCGATGTTACTTGCAATTTGTTTGTGCAACCTACAACTTATGGCTTGCAAATTTGTTAATAATATTGTTGGTAAATTGTTGTACAAGCGGGCCAAATTACCTAATCGCTCAGCTATGCTTTTTAAAATTTATTTATTCAGACCCTGGGAATGGATAAATATAATTACTCGGCAATGGAAATCTATACAAGTATTATATGTATGCTGCAAATATACATATAAAACGCACATATGTAAAACAAATGCCAAATATTATAATATGCACAATATATAGGGTCTCTTAACTAGTGAAGTATCCGGAAATGGGGGTAGCTGAGGTCATTCTAAACAACTGTTTCCTTGACCAAAATGTTGATTGAAGCTTTGTTTTTGAGTTATTAACAGAAAACACTGGCCAATGAGAACGCCCGTAAATTGCGCGTTCAGGTGCGTACCTCTGAACTGCGCTCGGCCGTGGTCGTGAACCAAGGCATCGGCACAGCGTGTTACATCGTTTTAAATTAAGAATAATGTGTAATTATTCGTTATTCATGAATAAAAATGTAATTAACACTTTAACAAGACGTTTAATAACTGTTCGATACTTTTGTACGTTACCCGAAATTGATGTTAGACAAAGGTAGTTAAACTAAAGGTACTAAACTTATCCATTCGTCCACGAATTTACCTGCTTCGACGGAATCGGTCCTTGGCACTTGGCCATTGTACCGATCCTGACCTATCTTAACGATTTTATGCCACGAAACAAATATATACAATCTACTACGCGTCCCGGCGATCGATACAAATATGATTCGCACTTGTTTCCACACGCACATTAACGAACGTAGCGTTGGTTCACGACCACGGCCGAGCGCAAGTGTGTTGGTCAAGGAAAAAATTGTTCAGAATCACTAGAGGTTCCACGCATTTCCCTATGTTCCCTGAGTTACTAGACACCCTATATAGTGTTATTTGAAACAATGATACTGCTATTGAAACTTAAAATAATGAATTTAATAAGAAATTGAGTTAAACAACTTTTGCATACAAAATTGTCTCGCACTTTCAAAAGCTACGGAAATAATAGCGTGTAAATGCTTAAACCTAGTAGACTTTATATATTTTATTATGTGCAATACACAATTTGTTACATTATGCAGGGCGCCCCGCCAAAGGTAGTCACGTAAATTGTAATCTATAGCGATACGTTATCCGCAAGGTCACTTTAATATCACGCCATTAATCATCTTTAAAAACATTCTTTACCAGGAATTCACCCCTTGGTGTCATTCGAAACGCAAATAGAAATATTTGTTCTATCTTCAACATTGAAGGAAATATTTAGGTGGCTACTTGTCCGTGAGACACCCTGAATAATGTAATATGTAGTCGGATAATTATAGAAATTTTTCTTCATACTTGTTTGCAGATGGGACGACAAAATTGGCGACTGCTTCGCCGACATTTGTGATGCATCCTTTAAGTACGACTACGAATATTTGGGAAATGTCCCGCGTTTGGTCATAACGCCATTGACCGATAGATGTTACATCACTTTAACGCAATCGTTGCATCTTGTAATGGGTGGGGCACCTGCAGGCCCTGCTGGAACAGGGAAAACGGAAACAACAAAGGACTTAGGGAGAGCCCTAGGTCAAATGGTTTACGTGTTTAATTGTTCCGAGCAAATGGACTATAAGGTGAAATCAATAATTTATTATATATAATTCATTCATGTAATAATTTCGTTTAAAAAATAGCCTGACTTCGTTCGCAAAACCACACAAGTTATACAGACACGGTGGCCCATGTAAAACAGGCCACCCAAACATGTATTTTAAACTAAAATTTTTCGACTCAACGATAGAAACAAATTTTTGTAAAAAAATCAATGGCATCGTGGAGGGAAATTCGTTGTACAAAATTTTATTTCTAGGTCATTTTAATGGGCGTTTTAAGGTCACTGATATTTTTTTTACAATACATGTATATTTTGTTCCTTTGATGGTTTTTGTCGCTATAAAACTGCGGCCAATTGTCAGAACTTTACCGTGGATAAGTATTTAATGAAATGAATATTGCACAATGTTAGTTTCAATATAGAGGAATATATTTATACAATAAATACACACACGAAACTACACACGCTAAAACAGATATATATATATATATATATGTATGTATATGTATGTATTACGCTTGGTACGCTAGACGCTACTCAGAGGGATGCGATCGTCGCACACACCCTATATTAACGGCGAACTACATGCACGCCTCCACGAGTACTTGTCTACAACTAGGATCGGCGCTACGTGCCATAACGGGCATATCGATATAGTCTACGCTTGACACCAATGATGTGTAATACAGGCACCTTTGTATGATATTTGTTTCGCGTAATTAAGGTAAATAATTTACGCTTTCCTGGGGAATACAGGATTTAAATCTTGCATAATTTAACGTAATTTCGTGGATCGGATGTCTTTCGAAGAACTACTATTACACTTATTTAAATCTAACTATAAACTAATACAAATGAGGTCATACAGCAATTACCAGATCAACAACTTTTCCATTGATTTGAAAAAAAATTTTATAATTTGGTTCAATGAATTAATTATTAGTGTTATTTTGGTTTGCGCAACTTCTATATTAATTACACTGTCCGACAAGTTTCAATTTTTCTTTTATTTTGTAACCTTCAATAGACGTCTCTTATAGACTTTAATTTGCTGAATACAAATCTGCAATACGTCTTTCTCCAGGACGTACTTTTTATAGCAGTTTGTAAAAAATAAATTTTGAAAAAAATTGGAAAGTTTCAGCTTTGCAAGTATTTTTGGCGTTTGCGGTTATATTTGTTCAGTTGCGCTTGGTGCCAAATGATTCTGTGAAGTTTCAGGAATAAAATGATATAATTCGTAATTAGATTATAAACATTTCAACGTGTTCAAATAATGGTCAAAGTGAAAAGACACCAAAAATACACCCATTTTGAAAATGTTACATCGTTTTAAATTAAGGATAATGTGGAATTATTCGACCACGACCGTGCGCGATTGATGAAAAGAATAATTAGTTTATATCTTATTAATGAATAACGATGCAACATTTGCCGCACGCTTTTCTCGATACCCTCGACGCCTCCATACACGACCGAGTACAGTACAGAGGTATACGCCAGAGCCCGCGCTGTACAGGCGCTCTAATTGAGCAGTATTTTTGGTTAATAACTCAAAAACGAAGCTTCAATCAACATTTTGGCCAAGGAAAGAGTTGTTTAGAATCACCCCAGCTACCGCCCATTTCTCGATATCTCGGTAGTTGCGAGATACCCTGTATAAGAAGGCCTTAACCCTGGCGAGGAAATGTAAAACCGTCGCAAGACCATGTGCCCTGATCGCCTCACTCATAAACAAGTCCGATATCGTACCAAAGCACTGAACGACAATCTCCTACTACTGTACACGGACAACCGTCTGCTTGCACAATAATTATGTTTCAAAAACAGCCTGCAGAAAATTGAATTCGACGTATACATTTTTAAATGCGTTTTCTACTCAAATGAATGAAGGAAACACAGTCTCTTTTGCATTTTGTAACGAAAGCGTCATATACCTCAATTATAACAAAGTTTGATTGAAAGCAAATACATTTATCGGTTAGTTCTTGCTAGTCAAAGTAAGATATTGGCGAGTAAGATAAAGTAAGATGAGGCATGTCAAGAACGACAGATGGATTGACATATTTTCAGTTTACATATGTGAAACCTAATTGGGTTGCTTATTTTTTTTCAGTCTTGTGGAAGTATTTACAAAGGCCTCGCTCAGGTAGGAGCATGGGGCTGTTTCGACGAATTCAACCGTATTTCCGTGGAAGTACTCTCGGTCGTAGCGGTACAAGTGAAATCGGTTTTAGACGGGGTGAAAAGCCGCAAGCCGACATTTTTGTTCTTTGGAGAAGAACTGAATCTCGTTCCCACTGTTGGAATGTTTATTACTATGAATCCTGGATACGCGGGGAGAACAGAATTGCCAGAGAACTTGAAAACCTTGTTCAGGTAAATTCAATTATTTAAAGATGAAGAGGCATATGAATAGTATCCATTAAATATTCATTAATTATTATTATTAGTAAGTTATTATACGTACACCTCAAATATTTCATTTACAGTAAAGGGGGGGGGGAGGAAGTTACACAACTTGTAATGTAATAGGAACTTAATAAAAATGAAGGGGAGTCGTCATCACTGCACTGATCACTTCATCTACGCCACGGCCTACAGTGGGGCGACCCTATTGTATCGTTGGACATTGGGGCAAAAATAAAATTTGAATTTGAAAATTTAACTTTATAGGCAATAAACTACCTCACCGATTTCGATGATTTTTGAATATACTGTAGAATTCAGTATTCTGGACAACTTTTTCCTATGCATGTAACTCGGCCATTGTTTTCGAGATATTTGCAAGAAACTGTTGCTACTAATCCATTGAATTTTGTCTATACGTGCACGCTCGTGGCAACGTGCCGTTTATCTGACAGCCGGCGAAGAATCTGTATACCGGGTAACTCATAAAAATTGTACCTCTAGAACTACATACATAGATATATCATATCAGATTTGGTACTGGCGGGGGAGGGGCCCGGCCGCCGGCGGGAGGCGGGAGAAATGGTAAATCATAATGGTTGTTGATACTGTATTTTCCTCGCGTTTAGTTTAACGCGAGATGGGACGTCAATGGTTGCACTGATTCCCGAATAAAAACACAACGACAGGTACGGTTCGTAGATGCAAATAAGTGTATGTATTTGTAAACTTAACAAACTGTACAAAAGGATTCAACGTGGTCGTAGAGTAAAAGATTGTATGTGTATATATAATGGCCGGATAAGTTCCGTTCGACACGAGAATTGAAGTACTGGTCAGGTTCTTGGTAGTTCCTGCTTTGATGTTTTTTGACTTCTCATTTTGGTCGACGGTGTAGCTTCCAGGAAACCTCGGTTTTGGCAATTATCACTCTGATTGGTTGGCATTCGATTAGTGCAAATGCCAATCAGCGTGGTTAGTAAGAATAATCACCGCCCTTCCAAATACGCCCTTAGCGTGCTGTCTTTTGGAAGGGAGGGAGGTTATCTGCTTGCCTTGGTGATGAGATTAACCGTCATGGGTATTTCCGTCGGCTGATGTTTCGGCTGTCGAACCGTTACATCCAGATGTGCCTTCGGAAACTCTTCGGTTTACGGCACGTCTTTAAGCTATCGAGGCAGGACCTACTCTAAAGTTGTAAATGTAAACAATATAAAAATTCCCTGTTCTCAAAAATAGCTTTAATCTGCGATCGTGCCGTAAACCTTTGCCCATGGGTTCGAGCCTCCTCTGCGAGGTGCATTATTGCGACGCGACAGATACCAAATCTAATATGATATATCTAGTTCTAGAGGTACAATTTTTATGAGATCACCCGGTATACAGATTCTTCGCCGGCTTGCGGATAAGCGGCGGTCCCACACGTTGACATTAGCGTGCACGTATATACAAAATTCAATGGATTAGTAGCTATAGTTTTTTGCAAATATCTCGAAAACTGAGGTCGAGAGGCGGTTATATGTAGGATTATTTTTCAGGGGAAATTGTGACTGCCTTTTCTTTCACGTAAAATTACTTTATTATTCAATAACTCTTAATTACTCTCTCTCACAACACAATATATCCTATCTCAACAATGCTCTCGCTACAATTCTCGCTCGACACCGCTTCAACTCTCACACGACTCCACCTCAACTCTGCTCTCGCCCGCATCATCCACTGCATATATTCCTTCACGCATTTTCCCTCTCATTCTATTCACCATTCGATCTCACTCATTAAGACCCACACCGACACACACACTCTTACCACGTGTCGCAGTTCGACCACGGGTCACCATTCATCCTAGACTCCACGTGCATTCCCCGAAACCATCCACTCGATCCTCGAGATAAACATTCACTCGTACCGCATTTGACGTTTCGACTAACACTCTTCATTCACACTTCGCGCAACACTCGATACTTCCTTCATACGATTTATACAAAGCCCTCGCATACCATTTCTACGAATTCTTGCATCCCACATATATGCATAGGAAAAAGTTGTTCAGAATGCCATATCACATGATTAGGATCCTGTACCAAACAACCACATAGGCAACTTGTGTCAGCAGCAAGATTAATCTTAAAAAGGGAGGCATTCAGTTGATAGTGTTCAGATCGTAGTCTGTTAACCCAACAGATGAAATCCCTAAGAAGGCTGAGATGAGCAAACCAAGGTCTCGACCCATAGTGGTAAAAAGTCCTGAAGAATTTTATACCCTTATACTTTGCTTCTTCAAGGATGTTGCTAACTGACAGCGTCCTAGCTTGATTTTTGAAACTATGGGAGAAGTCAGAGTAGGGAACCAGAATGTTAGATGAAATAGCCATCAGGGGCGCTTTTTTAGCTAGAGCATCTACTTTTTCATTAAATGTAATTCCAATATGCGAAGGGATCCAGAAGAGAAGCAGTTTCTTGGATTTCATAAAGTGGGAGTTTATCAAATTGTGAATATCAAGCAGAAAGGGATTAGATTTAGCATTGCCCGAGTAGTTACTTAGTGCTATTAGAGCACTCAGACAGTCGGAATAGATGTAAACATAGTGTTGAGAACAGTTGGAAGCAAGCTCAAGGGCAGTTTTGATTGCAATGCATTCAGCAGAAAAGATAGTCATATCCTTATTTAAACTTAGTAGGCGGGATTGATTTAGCTCAGGTGAAAAACATGCAGCGCCAACAGTTCCCATTATTTCATTTTTACTTCCATCAGTAAAGATGGAAACAGAGTTGATAGGTCTATTGACGTGTCTATTGGTGATCTAGGAAAATGTAGTTTGGATCAGGTGCTTCCTTCAGAAGGGATCCAAGCTGAGTATTAATCTCAACCTCTGGATTGAGGAGCATGTATTTACAGAGGTATGGAGCAAAGTTATTTTCGGTTCTAAGCCAAGCTCTATGATGTTGTAAGCCATCGATCTGTCGTGGAAGTAAAGATCGAGCTCTGATAATTAAATTGGCCCATCCGACGGATCCTATACGTCTTTGAATTAAGTTGTGGAGGATTGTGCCTTTATTCGAAAGATTTTTTATGAGGAGGTTATTGCATAAAAAAATGGATCTATGTCGAAGTAGACAAAGCTTGGACTCTCCCAATAGAACATTAGTCGGTGTACTACATCTGTAACCCAAGGCAACGCGAAGGGCTGCAATTTGAATTCTCTCTATTTTCAGCCTAAGATTTTCATTTTTTGGAAAATAAATATAAGAACTGTAATCAATAATAGAACGAATAAGGCTTTTATACAGTGTAAGAAGTGTAGATGGATCTGCTCCCCATCTTACGCCACTAATAAATTTTAAGATGTTATGTCTATCAAAATATTTGTTGCGTATGTATTCAAGATGATTAATGAATTTAAGTTGATAGTCAAACAGAATGCCCAAAAAGCGAACCTGGGCACAAGATTTGATTCTATGGTTGTCAATTTTGATGGAGCAAATACTTGGGTAGATCTCTTTTTTATTAAAATGAATTAGGAGAGTCTTTTCAAGAGACAATGAAAGTCCTAAGAGAGCCAGATTTCCACTAATGACAGAGACTGCATCTTCTAAGACCTTCTTTCCAAAACTCGGAGTAGGGACCTGGTAAGAGATTGCGATATCATCCGCAAATTGGGAAATTTGGATGTAGCTGTTTAGACCATTATCTATATTCCTGACGTAAATATTATAGAGAAGGGGGCTTAGAACTCCACCCTGGGGCAGACCCCTAAATACCTTCCTCGTTACTGTATTTGTCGAGTCGATAATAAGTGTAACATTCCATTCGTGCGTCAGAAATCCTACAAGGACAATAATATTTTTGGGACAGCCCATATCATGCAGCTTCCCAAGGAGAATTTCACCGTCAACGCTGTCAAAAGCTCCCTTAACATCAAGGAAACATGACAAAACATCTCTATTCATACTGAAGGCCTCCTCAATAGTCAAAGTTAGCGCCGCAAGGTTGTCGGAACAGGATCTCCCAGATCGGAAACCAGATTGAGACATTGGGAGGGATCCAGAGGACTCCGCCCACCATTGTAATCTGAGCTTAACCAGTTTTTTAAAAATTTTACAAAGACATGACGTAAGTAAGATGGGACGAACATTGCCATCTTTTTTATTAGTAAAGAATGTCAGACTATCCTTCCAGGAAGGAGGGAAGGAACTGTTCAGAAAAATTTCGTTTAAGAGATCGAGAAGGATAAGCTTAAACTTAAGGGGTAATTCAACAATAAAATTGTATTCAATTTTATCAGGGCCCGGAGCCGCCTTAAGACTACAACTGTTAAGGTCCAGATTAAGTTCACATAGATTAAATGCAGAATTAGGAAAATTATTGTTTGTATTATTAACCGGAAAAGACGAAGAAGAGATTGGAATTACTGGTACCCAGGGCGGGCTAATCTTAATAATAGCGTTTTGAATATTGTTAATATGATCTGAGGTATTATTTTTGTCAGTTTTGCTATTAGTCCATTTGTTTTTTAAAATTCTACACGTACGCCAGACATGCGAAGCATCTACTTGAAAGTTAATGCTTTCAGCGAACATTCTAAAGTTGTCTTTCTTCCTTTTTCTGATGTATTGTCTAACAATAGTGTACGCAACCGAACACTCGCAGGCTCGTAAACGGGTTGATGGAGGAAAGAATGTGTAGTCAAAGAGATATTGTTGATTTAGTGGACTGTATTTCTGTTGTTTGGATGCGTTGAATATTAAGGGACGGTCCCTTCTATTGTTGCTTGGATGGTGATGATATGTCGTGTCCGGCGGTCAGACCACGACTCTTGATGTTCTTAGAGATCGAAGACCACACCCTTGGTTGCTGTATCGTGTCCGACGGTCAGACCACGACCCTTGGTGTTCTTCAAATCTCCAGAGTACACTTCGACGACTGATTGCTCCAGCTCCTCAGTAACGTCTCCCCTTGTGATTCAAATTGTCGACTTACATATAAAAAAGGGACGCATTGGTCGACCAATCAGCGCCTTTGCCCGTTAGCATTAGGTGTGCAAGGCCTGCATACCTTGGCTAACGGTACCAGGTACATTTGGTGTTTTTAGGGTACTGACGCGATCTTCGTCGTTTATGACGTTCGCGGTCAGTCCGCCATCTGGCTGCCCTAACTAACCCTGGTCATGCGCTTATCCCTTCGCACGATGGGTTTTTACGCCCGAACAAATAGCTTTACGTCTTTTATATTCAATGTAGTCATTTATACAGCTGGTGTAGGTCCATTTTTTAAAAGCAACCTTTCTAAGGCGAATGAGTTTCGCACATTCACCGTTCCACCAGGGTACGGGGTTTCTATGCTGCACAGGGCTCACATATTTTGGAGTGGGAGTGCATTCTACAACAGCATCAGTAATTAATTTGGTGAAAGAATTATATTTGCTGATAGTATCCAGAGACTCATAACAAGGCCCAATAAAATCATTACAGGATTTTTCCAATAGAGATTGGTATTCCATCCAGTTTGTTTTCCTGGAAGGGAGTCGTCGACGTTCTTTAAGAAAGCGTGTTTCTACCCTTAGGATAAATCTTAATGGAAAATGGTCCGACCCCCAGGTATCATCAATAACACCTAATTTGACACTATCGAAGATTTGCGGGGAGCAAAGAGCAAGGTCAAGATTAGAAAGTTTGTTCCTGTGTGTATCTATATGTGTGATAGTGTTGTGATTGATAAGAATTAAATCACAATCAATTATGGAGTTGAATAGCCTAGTACCATTGGGATCTGTTATGGAGCAGTTCCAATAGATGTTGTGAGAATTAAAATCACCAACGACAAGACAAGGGCCATGTGAGCTTGCTGTTGCAAAAAGCCGATTCCACTCCGACTGAGAAGTATATGTGCCGGGAACCCTGTAGCAACCCAGCAATACTAAAGGTGGACTTACACCATCTATCTTGATAGCCCCAACTTCCAAATTATTACAGATGTTACATAATCCTTGAATAGGAAGGTAATTAATTGGTTTTCTTACCAAAAAGATAAGGCCTCCGCCTGGTCTACTGTTTCTATCAATTCTAAAAGAGCGAAAGCTGGGAAGATCAAATTTTTTGTTACTATTAAGCATGGTTTCTACGCCGATAAAGATATCAACATCCTCTAAGTATTTTTGGAGCGCTATATTGCAATTAGAGATACCTCTACAATGACAAAAAACAACTTTGAGGTCAGAGCTAACGCGAAGGCTTGAATTGTTATTATTCATTGTTAAGTGTAGGTAAGCTTAAATCTATTGCGGAATATGAGTAAGGTCTTCTACAGAGATGATCGCATCAGAGTGGGATCCAAGGTCTAGAGATGAGCCAGAGATATCTTTTTCCTTGTCTTCGGACCAGCTAGCGTTGAGTTCCAATTTTTTAATAATTCTAGAGGTTCTATTTGTAATGGATCTACTAGAGATACTGGGGTAAGTTTCACGAAGCATTTTCACAAGTTGCGTTAAGTCGTCTATGAAGGAACGGGCCAGCTGAATGATGTTCATACCGTAGAACATATATATCGGGATGTTGAGTGAGAATATGCTTGATAGGTTTCAATACTTGATCCAGTTCGTCCATTGTCTTGGAGCCGACCTTTTCATCAGAATTTTCAATTTTTTTCTTTTTCTTAGCTGAGGTGATATTCAAAGGTGCAGTAGAATGTTCTTTATTATTAGGGTCCTCCGGGATGCTGTAAGAAGTATTTGACGTAGTTGAGGAGAGAGGTCTTTTCCTAGAGCCTTTATTTATCTCGGAATCCTTTTCTTCATCAAAGTAGGTAGTAGCAACTTGGGATTCTTCTTGACTGGTTACTTGAAAATAGATTTCCGTATTCACGTCATGCTCATCTTCATGAGTCGATAAGGAAGGAATGACATCGTGTATTGGATTATTAACGGAGATCTGGCAGTGTTTAGCCACATGACCTTCCTTTTTACAGACCTTTACATGATCTTTCCAACTGCAACTATATATTCTTTAATGGTGATGTCATCATGTGCGTCGAGTACTATGGCATATTCTTTCGTAGGGAAACAGTCTTGTTGCATTACACTGGCGTATGTGGCTTCAGCGGTGTTCTTAACTAACGGTATATTTTCTGTGGCCATGATTTCTGTTAGAGAGATTCCTGTACACAGGAATATATCCCTCGTTATCAGAGTTGAGAGGATGAAGCTTGCGATCTCAACCGAGGCAAGCTACGGTATAGAAAATCACAACACTCACTAACACAACTACAATTACAATTCGTATACTGTAACTCGCGTATCTCTAGGAACTGAGCAGACGTCTTGTTACTTCAAACGTCAACACGCGACTCAATATACCGATCTTTGAGCATATAAATACTAAGGTTTGTTTACTCCAGAACTTATTATCGATATTAGCGGTTCTAAGATACTTTACTTTGTTTCATAATGAGAGTACAGTAATGTCTTGATCCAAGCGAAAGATTTCTACACCATGCAAGGGAACAGTTTATCCCCACCACTGCGGGGTATACCCCCTGAGGCGTCCAGAAGTTCACTTGGCGATCAGTGTAACGCGATCCGGGCTCGGGTATATAGATGAGCTGATACTAATTCAACCATGAATCTTTGCTATTTCTCATCCTTTTCTTATGAAACGTTTGCATAGCATAGCTGACATTTTTCTGATTAAAATGACACCAAACACGATATAATTTGGACTACATTTAGTGTCTTCATTAACGGTAATAAAAAAGAATAAAAAAGTTTTATCTTTGCATTAGTGTTATTTCACCGATACGCTGGATATTGTTTTTTGGCTTGGCTGCTCGGTTCTCTTTTCTTACTCGCTGTCCTTTTCTACGTTCGACACTGTCGGCAAATTTCAAACAATGTAGGAACTACACCATGGAAGCGAACGTTCAGACCCGAGGTTTTCGCTTGGATCAAGACATTACTGTAATAGGATCAAACGGTTCCGCGTATTCCTTGAAGTGAGGAACATATTTCAGGTGCTGTATGGAACATATTTAAGTGACGATAAAATAGTTTCACTTTGTTCAGCAGAATTTCACGTTCTGAATGTAAATGGGGAAACGCGATTTTATACTTCTTGCGTTTCATGCCTTCAAATTGGCGTTTGAGAGTAAGAACCGCGTTAGAGTGGTTTGATAAATTCAAATCTGGAAATGGGATCCACGACGATGTCCTACGTAGCGCATAGATTTCGTGACGATCCTAAAAAATCTGCACCAAATATGAATTAAAGTCTACCTCATCCCGCGTATCTATCCACCTGATCTATTGCTAACTGATTTCTACATCGTCCGTTCTCTAGCCCACTTCCCCAAAGAGGAATTAAGTAAAAATGCTTTCGAGGAAAAGAATATATAAAAAAGTGCTGTCTTGCACTTTCTAAGTCTTAAAGATTTAAATTTTCATGCAGGTCGATTAAATGGACTGGCATCTTACTCGTGACCGTGTTTTGAACAGAATAGAACATATTTTCAATAAAAATATTTACCTTAACAGTTACGTTCTTTGGACGTAAACGATTCAAAGTGTATATTTTTGAGATGCAGAGTGCTCGACGTAACTATCGCCACAATATCCTATGGCGAGTCTGCTTAACTTCTATTAATCAGAAGTTTCTAACTTCGCTTTTTCTAGAGTTACGGATTTTAACATTTCTTTTTTCAACCGAACTGCACTATATTTTAAATATTTGTTATTAGTACAATTCGGCATAAATATAATAGAAATGTGTTGCGTCGCGAAATAAACGAGCAACAATTTCTTCGCGTGTCCTACCTGCGAACGAAGGTAATAAAAATTCGTACCGTACCAAAAAGGGCGACTAGCAATCTGCACATGGATCAACCATGCACGTGCAAATGGCTAGCACATTTATGACGCGCAAATAACAAAATTGTTTTTGAGGAAATCTTTTTCTTCCTTAAGCCAAGGAGCAATAAGCGCCAAAACCTTATATGACCTCGACAGTTAATTGCAAGCGCCATAAACGTGGATTCCCAGGGGGGGGGGGGGGCTCGACGCCGATCCCCAGCAGATGTCGACCAGGTCAAGTTTCGACACCCTTTCGGAATTTCCCCTGAATCGCCAAAAAACCGCCAGCAAGTAGCAAGAACACACCCACCTTCGAAAACCGCACCTCGGTGCAAGGGAAAGGTGTGACTTCACCCTCAAAGCACGCTGATTGGTAATTCGACAATTTTCCGAAACGCCCAATCAGCATGCATAAAAAACGCTTCCGAGTCGACGTTTGAAGAAACGCTCGACGAGGAAGTCAGTCTTAGTTTGAACACCAAGAAACACACCAACAAGGAGACCATCTCCTCCAGTAAACCAACCGAGTCTTGGTTTACTAAGTCTTTTCAATAGTGACTCGCTATAATTAATATTTGTAACGAGACGGTATACCGACGTATACCGTATTTCCAAGTGTCGCATACCACGACGCTCAACAAAATGAAAAGCAAAATTATTAGTAGAAGTTATGCAAACTCAAATAAAGTTTTTCAATTATTTAACATAATTTTTTGTCAAATGTAAGGAGAGCACCTATATTTTGTGGCGACAGTTATGCGGGCACCCTATAGACAGGGTGGCGTGCTGAAATGAAACCACACCAAATATGTATCTCCGTTATTATTGGCCGTATGAAGAAACTCAGGAGGACAAAGTTATACTATTTTAAGTGGCAAATTTGTTTGCAAGAAGGAATTTGTTTTCGGGGACATTGTCCTACGAGATATCAATGGCATCGATATTTTTTTAAACAAAATCCTATATTTTCGTTTCTATATGCCTATCATGACGTCCATTTCTGCTTAAAAGTATTAGGGTATATGCTTGATTGTAACAAATGCCTGCAAAAAGTAAAGAAATTATATTTTACTAAATGTTGCGTGCTTTGGTTTGTGTCACACTAGAGTATACAGTGTGGTCATCGTTACGGTCTTTGCTATTTTTCAGCTATTTGCAGCAATGTGTCAAAAGAAAAATATTAACAATTAATTGACAATTATGAACAGTGGATAATCTATAAGAATACAAAACGATTCGAAAATATTTTCTTTCCATAATGAATCTGGAATCACTTTTAATTTTTGGAATCAATCTAATATGCAAGGGAAACCGGCGCAAAGTCGGAATGCTTATTAGTGGAAACTTTAATAATAATAAAGTAAAAATATTGAGATACTTGTTTATTAAATAGAAGCAGGTCTTTATTAAACAATCGTTTACATCTTATTTTATTAAATGAAGGGGAGTTAAAACTTACGTTTTTAAATATGGTTAGTTTTCATGGTTTTACACCATGGCTTGGGTAAGACCAATAGTGGTCGTAGCATATACATATATCAATGGAATTCGTTCAATTTCAATTGTTTCCTAATAGAATAACTTATTTCTTATTTTGTACTTAGAAAATGTATATACTTTACCCAGCTCGATCAATGTTTTTATTTGCTACTGTTTATCACTTCAAGTAATAGATACATATATGTGCTTACATGTATTTGAGAGGCATAGAGCTTGTATGACTCACTGTATGTGTATATACTTGTCCTACCATATACCAATCGTTCAAAATGACATTGTACGCGTCCGAACACTCGCAGGCTCGTGAACGGGTTGATGGAGGAAAGAATCTATAGTCAAAGAGATGTTGTTGATTTAGTGGACTGTATTTCTGTTGTTGGATGCGTTGAATATTAAGGGACGGTCCCTTCTATTGTTGCTTGGATGGTGATGTTATGTCGTGTCCGACGGTCAGACCACGACTCTTGGTGTTCTTCAAATCTGCAGAGTACACCTCGGCTCCTCAGTAACGTCTCCCCTTTGTGACTCAAATTGCCGACTTATATACAAAAAAGGGACGTATTGATCGACCAATCAGCGCCTTTGCCCGCTAGCACTAGGTGTGCAAGGCCTGCATACCTTGGCTAACGGTACCAGGTACATTTGGGGTTTTTAGGGTTCTGACGCGATCTTCGTCGTTTATGACGTTCGCGGTCAGTCCGCTATCTGGCTGCCCTAACTAACCCTGGTCAGGCGCTTATCCCTTCGCACGATGGGTTTTTACGCCCGAACAGACATCATACCTGCGACTTGTAATTAAAATACTTATACATTTTTACAAGGCTCCTTTTTGTACTTCTACTCCCGGATTTTGTTGTTCTTTGCTTCAATTAGCATAGCTACGAGATTTTTTATTAGAAATAAGTCCAATGATACTTCGTATATTAGAGATTGACTGTCAGTCCGATTTCAGTTCATTTTATAAAACTATGATTGTGGTTTATTGTAAATTTCGAACAATGTGGAAACTATCTCTGCTAAGCAGTAATTACCTAAATGTGCAATACATGATACCCTATTACTAGTTGCAGTTTTCTTATGAAACTTCTCGAATACTTTTGTGACCTATTGTAGTTTATTATTGCATCTAATAAACTACATATGTAGTTTATACATTGTTTACTACTGCCTCCCATATACTTAAAGAGATTCGATAAATTATTGTTAATTATACATTTAATATACGTGGAAATATACATTTAATATAGTTCCGTTTAAAACAATGTTGTTGCTATTGAAATCTCTGTGAATGATAAACAATATATGAAATCGAATATTCTATTTCAAATTGCCTCTATCAAGTCGAAAAACAAATGTGTTCCGTCCTAAAACGGGCCGTAGGAGGAGACGTCGAGCGGTTCTCAGGCCCCGGTCAAGGGATTATCGAAGACCAGTTAATGACACTGCTGCTTCGCGAACGAAGCAGCTAGCATTGCTCGACTGCTTACTCGATAAATTCATAAACTCAGTACCTGCCAAAAAGGCGGCTAGCAATCGGCACAAGGAAAACCTTCCACGTGCAGATGGCCAGCACGTTTATGACGTGCAAGTAATAAGACTATTTTTGAGGAAATCGTTTTATATCTTCAATCCAGAAGCTACACGCCTTCGGGTTACCCACGACCTCAACAGTCAATTGCATGCATCATAAACGTGGACTTCTAAAGGGGCCTCGGAGCTGCTCCCAACATACATCTGGCAGCTCATGTTTGGACACCCTGGCGGTAAGTTGACACCCTGCATTGCTAAATTGATGGCACCCTTACCTCCTAGAAACGCGCTTCGGGCGCTAAGGAAGGGTGCGGATACATCTACAAAACACGCTGATTGGTATTTTGTAATTTTTCCTAAAATCCAATCAGCGTGTAGAAGATTACTTCTGAGTCGACGTTTCGACAAACGTTCGACAACGGAATCAATTCCATTCCGACTACCCTCGAGGCAAGAAGTGCCTTGATCTTGAGTCCTATGGCTTTACCTCAGAAGCCAAGATTGAGCCGCACAATCTCGATTTTGAATGTGCGCAAGCCGACTCTTGCACCTTAACCATAGCGACGGAATAAGGGCTCCGACGTTTGATTTACAACCATTCTTCGTTATTCCGGTCCTGATCTAAGTTATGAAATTCGTGACCGATACGACACCACAAAATGTATTAAAAATTGTTGTCGTATTTGTGGAAATTAAAGGAGTAATTGCTACTGCAGGCATACATATATGTATACTATGTATAGATATATGTACATGTAGAGGGATTTACAAATTTATTTACGCGAATGAATTTATTCGTTCACAAAACACAATATCCTGCTTGTTATACAAGCAGGCACAAGTGGTTTCATTGAATAAAGAAAATTGCAAGTGAAATGTACATCTTAAGTTGACAGAGGATAAGGGTACAATAATTACATATTTCGAAAACCTAATAGCATGGGAACGAATCTATGCGTCACTGTACACATTGTATACTAATTATACTTGTGGCATTAAAAGTGTTAAAACATTAATTGAGAAGTTCACGGCGAGAGGTTGCGGTGAGTAGAGATGCAGGTGCATCTCATTAATTAAACGTATTTAATAAATAGTTGTAACCAACAAATATTTGATATTAATATAAATAAATATTCGATCCAATTTATCATACGAATATACCGAAGAAAACAGTGAATATAATTAACATTTCGCATGCTGGCATTCTAAAATACATGTTTAAACTGTCAACATATCGACATTACACATTAACCAATGTTATAGTGTTAATACATTAATAAGCTTTAACACTGCTATTTACTTTCAAGGCCCTGTGCCATGGTAGTTCCAGACTTCGACTTAATTTGCGAAATAATGCTGGTGGCCGAAGGTTTTCAAGAAGCTAGATTGCTCGCGAGAAAATTTATAACACTGTATCAGCTCTGTCGGGAACTCCTGTCCAAACAAGATCATTATGATTGGGGTTTACGGGCGATTAAATCGGTTTTGGTGGTTGCTGGGCAATTGAAGAGAGGCGACCCTCAGAGAGACGAGGATCAGGTGTTAATGAGAGCCCTCAGAGATTTTAACATACCGAAAATTATAACCGACGACGTGCCTGTCTTTATGGGGCTTATTGGTAAGTATGTTGCGTATTCGGCATCTTTTTAAAATAAAATTAGTAAAATAATTAACAATACGCCAGTGTAGGTCGTTCTATGCCACATGCACCATAAACGTAAAACGGAAAGTAGAACTTTCATTATGTATACATATAAAAATATTCTTCAATACATCGATTAGATGAGATACGTGTAAAAGGAAGATGAGAATTCATCAGAATTCTTAATTTTTTCTGTTTAATAATTGAATGCAATTCTTGTAATGAAATTTAAGATCTAACGAAACGTTCAATATTTTCTTTGACAAATCAAATAACGAGATAAACTCAATTATTCTTAATCAATTAAACTTAAATTTATTATCATATTTTTTTCGGTAGATTGGATTATTTTTAATTGTTACTTAACTTAGCTGTTCTGTCATTTATCATCGGGTTTTTTAAAACAACTCAAGGACATCATTCGGACACTGTTTTACTTTATTTTCTTTGCTTTCGAAAATCTTAAGTTTGATATATACGGGTCCGAAGAAATCAAAAGTCCATGAAATGCGTCTTCTAGGTTTTGCAAACGGACAAATTTTTTCGAGTTGAAGTCCCTTAATTTCTTCAAATCCTTATTTCTCGTTTCTTGGGCCTTCTTTCCAAGTTGGCCTATTGGAAAAATTGCTTGAGAAGTAACTTGTACACTATGGATTAATATCTTATGGACTGTTGTGCTCAGATTGTACTACTAATAAAGTCTTATGAATTTTGTTGAAAAGGACGGGACATCTATATTATATTCACTAGAAATAGTCAGTAACAGGTAATAAAATCTCTTGATTGAGATAAGATAAGTTATATGTAAGGTATAATATAGCTATAATATAGCAGTTATGGTAAGGTAATCGAATTTCTAATTGGAAATTGTAACCTTTACGAGAATAAAATCTACGCGATGAACATTTTAAACGCTGTACTTTGTTGCATGCATATACTCGTACTTAAACTACAAATAAATTTATTATGGAAAATATTACAATTTCTTGGATTATAATATACTTCCTCCCTTCAACTTATTTTCATTGCAAGAAAATATTCGAAATGCAAAGTTAAGTTATTTTACTTTATACATCAGGTTCCTAGAATGAAAATATTTTAGTTACCGAAATTTCGTGTTCGATTTCAAATATGTATTCTTTTATTTGAACTATGTACTTAGAATTTATCATTTCATATAGTATTTGAACGGATCTTGCACTGAATCGATCTTGCTTTGATAAATGCATATTAATATTTATCTTTCTTCCTAATATTATTGTCTACAAGACTATAGACGCCAACAGTTTTATTACAAATTCGTTTTAATTTTATCTCCACTAACCTAATATTATTGTACTTAGTTGTAAGATGTATAAATCCAAATTTAGCGATAGCAAAACAGTCATACTTATAAATAAGTGATATATATGATATTCCCGTATTAAAACGTTCATGCTTTCGGGGTGTTTAGGTGATTTGTTCCCTGCTTTGGATGTACCACGAAAGAGAGATTTAGATTTTGAGAAAACGGTCCGACAGTCTGCTTTGGATCTTAAACTGCAACCAGAAGATGGTTTTATTCTAAAAGTAAGTATAAAAACATCTATATACTAAATGCTCCAAAAATACATAAATCGAGACATTGAATGTTAAGCAACTAATTATTAATCGAATAAATAAATTAGGAAATTCTCTTTCACATTTCTGAAATAAATAATGAATAGTTGCTCGGGTTGTCCAACTGTGCTCCAGTTTTATGTTATATAGTATACGTACAGTATTAGTCAAAATGATTTCTCTTGCTTTCCGCCTTATGACAGGCCCTAGAGTTTTATGTATATGTATTTAAATACATATATTTAATGGAAATGTAAATATAATATTTAAAGATATATATTATTTTAATTATTATTATAAATATATAAATACAATATCCCATAAATAAAGGCATCATTACAAATATAGAACAGTTACATTAAAATGTGATAAAAAGACTACTTAATTCCTGTATTGGATACTTGCATATTTTTGATCATTCATAAGAGTTGAACGTAGTGGAAAAAAATAACCATGTCATTATTATTTAATTATATATTTAACGATACAAGTGTTTCTCAATTTTTCTATGTAATACGGGGACCACATGTTACGGCAAGGTTAAGGATTCATAAAGCATTTGTGTGCCTGTGTTTATGTAACATACTTTTTTTTACTCTAACTTATATGACATAATCGAACTGTTTGCTGCGAAATACCTGTACCACCCTGTATGCTATACTATGTTATATTAATTAGGTTGTACAATTGGAAGAATTGCTTCACGTTCGCCATTCCGTGTTCATCGTTGGCTTGGCAGGAACGGGAAAAACTCAAGTGTGGAAAACGCTTAATCGAACGTATTTCAACCAACAATTGAAACCACTCTACACTGACTTGAATCCAAAAGCTGTCACAAATGACGAACTCTTTGGAATTATTAATCCAACAACACGGGAATGGAGGGACGGGTTAGGGATATTCTTTTATACATATGTGCCGGAGAAGACAGAAGTAATCGTCCACTCAGAATGTGGGAATTATTCAATATATTATTTAATGTCTGTTGTACACAGAAATTAAATAGCATTATCCATTCATATTATACCTCGAGGTCTGAATTTACTAACTGAACTACCCATGCACATTAGGTGAAACAAATTTTCAAGAACAGAGATCCCTATAAGTCTTGAAACATTTTTTAGATCATCTCTTATACACAGATATCAAATAATAAAAGAAATATATACGTGCAGTATTTAATTGCACTATTTTGTAATTTATTATGGTACCATGTTATAAGTTATAAGGCAGCGGCCTTTTTATTGTACACGCTACTATACAGGCTGCAATACTTTGTCGTCCATTGTTCGATAAAATCATGGATGTGCAAATAAGTGGGCTCCTTTTTTCCAACAAAAGAGTATTCTATAGTTAAAAAAGGTAAAATGGAAACTGATATCTGGAAGGCAATTCATAAACCCTTTCATTATATATATTTTATTTATGCTATTGTTTGATCAAGTATGTAAACAATTTTTATCAAATTTTCTTCAAGTACACTCGCAAGCTCTGCCAATATATTATAGTGCGCATACTTTTTAAGAATGTTCTGTATCATTGAACAACTTATCGACATTATAATTCGGACGATTTTTTTACACGGCTTTTTCCACCATTATCTATTTTATGCAATTCTGTGACAACTTATCGTATACTTCTTCTAACTAGATTATTTTCCGTCATAATGAGAGACCAAGCAAACATGACAGGCAACGATCCAAAGTGGATTATTTTTGATGGCGATATAGATCCAATGTGGATTGAATCTTTAAACACCGTCATGGATGACAACAAAGTATTAACATTGGCTAGCAACGAAAGAATTACTTTAACAAATCAGATGAGACTCATCTTCGAAATCTCGAACCTTAGGTAACAATGTCACTTTGCTTATTACGACACTTTCTTATTTGACAGTGTTCTTATTAGTGTTCTTATTAATGTATATGTAGAAGTTATTTTTCGTAAACCCCACGTAGTTTGGGAATAGAGGACAGGTGGGGTAATAAGAGTTCAGTTACTCTCATTAAAACACTAGCTTTGTTATAAATACGTCGACACACGACGTTACTCAAACACGATACTTTTCACTACGCTCTGGTTCAACTCTTACTTAGCTCTCCCTTAGCTCTGCCTCATTCATTCTTTATATTCTTTCACTCTTAGTTTCTCTTTCATTCTATTCCTCATTTGCTCTCACACATTTAGGACACATCCTCGCAGTCATTCCTCGGTGGTGGTCGGTCCCGACCACCCGAACCCTTGGGCCGCTGTACCCCCCATACGCACGACCTTCTCAAGTACTCAGCTCCGAACGTACCTTTCATACATCGCAATCATTGTAACCAGTCACGTAGTATTTCCAATCCTACATATAATACATAATTCCCTCTTAATCTTATCAATTATGGCGTAATTAATTGTTCTGAATTTTCTACATGAATTATCGATTAACCAGGCCAACAATTTGTTTGTAACTACTGATTTCAGTCACAGTACAAGTAAATAAATATGTGTTCACTAATTACGTATCTTTAAAGATGAAAATTGGTCAGTCAGGGTGTAAAGAAACTATGTAAGTATAAAGAGCATTTCTCGTCTGCCTACCCAGCATTTCTGGTGGCACGTTGTGTGCGAGCGCCCCATCGCAAGTTGCCAACATTACTTTGAAACATAGGTGAATCTAATTCTGTTTTCGGCTCTGTTGCTTTACCTGCCGGCTTGCGTTTGTACTAGGTTGTTCCTAGGTGTGACTTACACAATCCTTATTTATGCAAAACTTTAACAATTTATATTGGGCAAACGTTCCAGTTGCGACTTATGGTTCCTTTTACACTTATGCAGCACTGCAACACTGTTGTTGATGCAACAACAAAAACGTGATCTTGAATTTCAATGTACACTTACCTTCTTTACACCCTACACATACAGCATTGGGCAAAAGAAAGTTTAATGCATCAGTTGAGGCTCATCCAATTGATAAATATTTGTCTGCAGATATTTGCCTTTCAGTCTGCACGAGCCATTAATAACAGATTTATTCTGGTGCCTTGTTCTTTGTATTTATTGTAAATTGTCCAACATTCGATTCATAGTCATAGAAAGGAGAGATTTTTGAAACATGCGTAGCTCGCAGTGTTTTATTTAAAAATACATTCCAGGACTGCAACTCCAGCCACAGTTTCTAGAGCTGGAATCCTTTACTTAAATCCACAAGATATTGGATGGTACCCGTAAGTAAACACCCTAAATATATACAATTTTTTAAATACGAAAATTTTTGTTTAAAAATGAATTTCTTCTCCACTATAAACATGCCATAATACTAAATATGCATAAAATGATCTATTGAAAAATATATTGTATGTAACCTTCACAAGAATGACATAACTATAGTACAAGTATAGTATAAAAGAGTTTCTTTTATATGTACTTTATCAAACTTTATCGATTTATGTTCACTGGTTATCCTCCAATTAAATGAATAATTAATTTAGCTTTGCAATGAGCTGGATAGAGAAGCGGGAGGCGTCTGAGAGGGCAAATTTAACCATACTAATCGATAAATACGTCCCGATACTTATAGAAGGCATAAAGCATAAATTTAAAAAAATCACTCCGTTGCCAGAAATTTGTCACGTGGAAATGCTCTGCAAATTGTTGGATCATTTCTTAACTAAAGATAACGTACCGCCTGATTGTCCGAAAGAATGGTATGGTATACAAATCTTTTTTGCTGTCAAATAAAAGGAACTCGAGCGTTCAAAAATAAAAAATAATTGTAATGTTTATTAGATGTATATAAAAGTAATAGCCATTGTTCGGTTGGAAGTCTTAATGTGTACCTACCGGTAGCTACAATATCGGTTAATTAAAATTAGAATGTTTCTTTATTGTCTGCTGTTATTTTTTTATTATATTAGGCTGCCCGGAAATAAAATTCGTCTTTCGTAGTCTAGTACTTAAACCTTTTTGTACTATGAATTTGGAATTTGTATGTATTATACCATATCTGCAATCGAAATTGTTAATCCAAAACTAAGTCGCAACAAGGATCAAATTCGTATAATTTTGTTGTATCAATTAAAGACACTGCGTAATCCAACAGAAACTACGCAAAATAGTAATTATGCTTTTGTCAAAGATACAATTATTGAACGCACAGTGAAAAATTCGTTTCAACCCTTTTTAGCATCGATAAACGTCTCGAGTGGAAAGCAGATCAACTATTGATCGACTATTGATCATGGAAAACTCAACAAATTTGTGTAAGATGATTCACGCCAAACGTTACAAAACTCCGTCCCTCACCAAACAAAAATGTTGATACGTTGACACCACGCCAAAAAATCGCAATTTATTTCCGGGCAACCTAATAATACAATAAAACGGGAGATATATAAAAAAAAATCTATAATTAAGCATTGCACAGAATTTGTAAATGTACCACATATCAAAATGAGCCAATCTCACAAATTCATAGAAAACGAGCATAAAGTAAAGACTATAGCATATTTGAACATTTCTGTTTAATATTCTAACATTATTAGAGTGGTGTTTCCTACGATTTGGGTTAGACTGACCTATTTGCGCATAAGCCCTAGTTTACGCTATCAGACATTCTCTATAGACACGTGTTTCTGGAGGTCGACAAAGGACAACAAGCACCCTTATTTTGCAGTCCAATTTTGCAGTACATAAAATACAGGCTAATCTTTTTCCATGGATTGCCTCCATGCATCTATTTTAAACCGCTTAAACTGTGAGTTCACCGTTTGCAGACCCGCGTCTGCGGACAATTGCCTGTCAGCCTGAACGAACGTTAACGGTTAAACGCAGTGGCTTATAATTTTACATACATCTAATAATAATTCCGTTATGCAACTACACCATACAATTATTTTCTTCGTTGGCATGTTGCCCGCACAGGTACGAAGTATATTTTGTTTTTGCGTGTATTTGGGCCTTCGGATCGGCAACTTTTCAAGATCAATTAGTCGATTGGCGAAACGAGTTTAACAAATGGTGGCAAAATGAATTTAAAACCGTTAAGTTCCCAGCTGGAAGCAATGTGTTCAATTTTTTCATCGAGGACGAAACGAAAAAGTGGGTTCCATGGTCGGACAAAGTAGTTCAGTTCGAACTAGATCCTGATATACCTCTTCAAGTTCGTTCAAATCATTTTTCATTTATTGCTAGAACAAATCACTTAGATGTATTGTTAGTTTAAAGTATATATGGACCATTAATTTGCAAATTAATTAATCGGGTCTAAATAAGATGGTCTAAGTACGATCTACCATTTTTATTTCAGTGTTTGTTGTCAAACCTGTTGACGTTTTTTAAGATATAACACTTAAATGTACAATGTGTTTCACGAACTCTGTGCAGCTTTAATATCTTTGTTATTTGAAACGTATTAATTTCACGTATGAAAGTATCCGGGATAACACTGTGCGTAGTTTTGAATATGCTTGATAAGGCGAGTAATAGAATTAACAAAGTCAAATATCTGGGAAACGGTAAGTTTTAGGACAAGTGAAGCTTAGTACTTTTTTTTATTAAGAATGGGTAGCACTTACGTTTAGGGGAGTCAGCTCCGATGACCTTGACCTTGGCATATGTAATGAAGGTTACCCTCTCGAGTAACCCCAAGAAGGTTTTAGCCGTCGCTCGTCGATTTTATAAAAAAGTTGCTAATAAAAATGTATTAATGCTGCTACGCTACAATCTGCGTATACGATCATAGGGAAATGAAAATAAAAATTTGTATGCGAAATGAAAATGTAATCAGTATTTAAACATCTATGTCGTGGTGGTTGCAGCAACAAAAAATAGGCAATAAAATGGCATATTTTTATGAGGTTCATGTGTATTCTTTCAAATCACGTTCCATGGAATACACTAATTTTGAAATTGCACGCCACTCTCCGTCGCTTTCGGCCTTTGATAACTTTATAATACATGTTCGTGCAATGAAATAAATGATTTTCAGAACTATTAGCTAGTGTTAAGTCGTTCTGACACCTTGAACATGTTATTCTGCTACGAACAACTTTTTTCTCACCCAAAAAATTCCATAAGGAACCATAATTGTACGTTATATTGATAAACTCGTGTAAATACATGTTGGAAATACAGGAAATTTTGAAGTGGTCGAACCGACAGATACTACTTCTGTACCGGCAGGGCTCAGCCCCACACACTGCACACCCCCCTAAATAATATAATCTAACCCAAATCTAATTCACTTTTTAATTAATTATCTTAAAGATAGGTTAGGTTAGGTTGGGTTACATTATTCGGGGAAGGGATTGCAGCGCCGATACAGGTAAGTTTGAAACCAATTTTTCAATTAATAATAATCAAGTATTACGATATATGTATATCAACTTTATGGCAAAAGTTGGTTCTATTCGTGACCTATTTTCAGTAGGTAAGAACTTTTTAACAAAAAACGAGCGACGGCTAAAACCTCCTGCGGGTGACATGGGAGGGTGACCTTAATAACAGTGTTAAGGTCAAGGTCATCGGAGCTGGCACCCCTAAACGTAAGTTTTACCTAAGAATTCACCATACCATCGAAATTGTGTACAAAAAATAAGCCATTTCATTTTAAAAAACAAACCACTTTCTAAACAACTGCTATTCCTACATTATTAACTGCTTCAAAACCAATAATTTTTATTTGAAATATTTTCGCGTATTGTTTGAAATAATCAAGACATTGCAGGTGGACAGAGTTCGCGAGACACACTGTGTAACAATAATATTTATGGTGAATAAAGGCAGTGTGTGTTGAAAAATATACAGGATGGTCCACGCAACTGTCCCACCTTCAAAACTTCCAAAATATGCATTGTACGAAAAAGTTTTGTATACAGAAGTTGCATGGTTTAAAAGAGTACATTAGGTAAAAGCCTTTTGGAGATTTGAAAGTCGACTTTGTTTGCTTAAATGGAATAGCATATTTTTTATACCAAAATATGGAAGAATGTCGAATTCTGAATAAAAAAGTATTGACCCTCATTAGTCCTAAACCTACTAACTAACGAGTAATTTCATTTTATTTCTTGAAAATTGTCTTCGCGTAATATCCAGTTATATATTCAACCTTATCACAAATTTCCGCAGGACAGCGAGACGTTTAAGTCACGACGTTTATTAACATGACAACATCTATAATGACCAGCAATCTCCTGTCATGTTCGTAATTAAGTTTTAATTTATAGTTATGTAATTATATAGCAATATATAATTATAATTAATAATTAAATAAAAGTACAGTAGTAATTTGTGCATTAAGAAACTCACAATACGTGTTTTTACTAATTGTTAGTTTTGTATTAATTTGGTGGAGTGAAAGCATTTTACCAGGACTAGTATTATGAAACAATTACAATTTTCAATAAGTTGCCAACCATATTCCAAATTTTTTGCAAATTATAAATCCATACCCGATTCACTTGCAATAGATTGAAACAGAGTGCTGTTTTCTTGGAAAGGCAAATTGATACTTTGGCGAGTGGTTGTTTATACAGACGATATTTGCAAAACATTTTCACAATATACCAAAACATATACCAAAATATACGTAGAAAATATGCTAAAGCTTTTCTATTCTTATGAGTTAAAGGGGGTTACAATAATCCTACCAATATTAATAACACTGCTCGACAAATTCTTTTGTTTTTGTAACCTTCAATAAAAGTTTATTGTAGACTTCAATGTGCTGAATACGAATCTGCAATCCGCTTTTCCCCAGACCGTACCATTTTTGAAAAAATGAATTTTGAAAAAAATCGCAAATTTTCAACTTTGGAAGTGTTTTGTACTTTTGGGGTAATAGTTATTCAGTTGCGTTTGGCAACGTTTGCGAATGGCCAATCATTCTGTGGGGTTTCACGAATAAAATGGTGTAAGTAGTTATTAGATTATAAACATTTAAATATGTTTAAATAATCATCAAAGTAAAAGGGATACCAAAAATACACCCAGACTGCAACTTCCGTTGATGCTTTCCCTTGTAGAAAGATCTGCTCTATCGCGTGGCTTAGTTAGCTTTCCCTCTGGACCCTTAGTTTTTGAAATAAATTGAAAGATATCAGCCACAATGGGTGTATTTTCGGTATCCCTTTCACTTTGATGATTATTTAAACATATTTAAATGTTTATAATCTAATAACTACTTACACCATTTTATTCGTGAAACCCCACAGAATGATTGGCCATTCGCAAACGTTGCCAAACGCAACTGAATAACTATTACCCCAAAAGTACAAAACACTTCCAAAGTTGAAAATTTGCGATTTTTTTCAAAATTCATTTTTTCAAAAATGGTACGGTCTGGAGAAAAACGGATTGCAGATTCGTATTCAGCACATTAAAGCCTACAAGAAACGCCTATTGAAACCTACAAAATGAGACCCGTGTTGAACAGTGTAATTGGAAATTGAAAGAATTAATTTAAAACGATGTACATCTGTTCGAAATTTTTATCTACATTCTGCAAACACAGCCTACAGTACTATCTATATAAACATGAGCAATCTACTTACAAGCAATTTCACCTTTCAGTCTACTTTAGTGTCCACTGCTGAAACGGCACGCCTACACTTTTTCTTGGACGTTTTCATACAGCAACGTGTGCCGGTAATGTTCATAGGCGCAGCAGGGTCAGGGAAGAGCGTAATTGTAGCTGAAAAACTGACATCACTTCCAGACAGTTATAACATTGCGAATATACCTCTGAATTATTACACGACGTCTGGTAATGAATATTCTTATACTTGTAATAATACCGTTTCCTGCGCATCTTTTCGTTAGTTAATCTAAAGCCAACTGACTTTTCGCTAAGTGTAAATGAGGGCATCTCTACAGTAAGTTACAAAACTATTTGAATGATACGATAGTTAAATTTGTGTTGCTTGTAAATGGTACAAAATATCGTATTTTTAATTTTAATACGTTTATAAGCAGATTTTGTTGTTTATTTATTTGGTTATAATGGGAAAATAATTCAACTCAAACATTTGGTTTTTGCCTGACGTTTCGAACCGCAGTTGGGTCTTTCCTAAACAAAATTCTTTACTCGAATTGGAAACGAAAGCGTCATTTTGAACAATGCATTTGCCTTAAACCAAAATATGATTGTTAATCATATTTCCTATATGTGTATCATATTTTTTCTTACATGTTGTTTACGCAATCTTATTTGGACAAAAACTTTGACTAATTTATATTGTCCATACGGTGCAGTTGCGATTCATGTGAGACTTTTCTTTCGCGTGTTACGCAGGAAGTATTATTCCATTTCTTCCTTCTATTATGCCCTTATTTGGAAATCGAGGGTGCATGCAGTCGAGGTCATGCAATCCCTTCCGCGACGTCGCGGTGACGTGACCCTTTGGGGGGATCTTTCCGGACTCCCTTGGAATTTTCCGTGCCCCCACCAGCTTTTTGGTCCGGATTTCGGGTATAAAAAGGGCACGAATTCTGCTCTCGGCGGCTCAGTTTTTCATCATGTTTTCAAGTTTTCTACGTCGATGCGTCATCTCATGTTTTACACACTACTCTACGAGCATTCGTAGGGAGCTGACGTGCCGATCATCCTCGGCATAGTGTCCGCCTGCCCGTGAGCATTCTGCTTCCTCGGCCCTTACACAGTGTACTTGTGCTTACTATTGTGGTCGTTCCCCCCTGAGTGGGGAAAACAACCACGTCAGTGATTGTGCCTTCGGGCAAAAACTCCGACGTGCCCAGAAGCAGCCGAAAGCAGCAAATGGCTGCCAGGGCGCGTCCATCCTTCAAACTACTCGCTGCCGCGGGAATTCGCGCGACCACAAAGACGTACTACGCCAGGAAGCGGGGTCTGCCGCTCAACCAAACTTCCCTGGCCGCTGTGGGCACACCACGAGGAAATGCACCAGCCCCAAATACAGACGACTCTGTGGGACTGGCCAGCAGCTCGGTGAGTACCCATACTCCAGTTCCACGTACTAGTAGCTACGCACTCGATGAGAAACTCGACCTCACCGTAGTCTCCCCATATCAGTCCATGGAGTCCATAAATTCTCCCGACCCGCTTGAACCTCCATGTGAAAATACACCCAAAAAAATCAAACTGCACAACGTCCCTGCAAACAAGCAAACCCAACGCCCTTCTATGGAGCTCGAGGCGCGCAACAATATGATCGCGACCCCTAACGTCCCAACCGCAAATCGCTTTGAGCCCCTGGCGCGTGCCTTTGCCACAGAAGCGGCGGAAAATTGCCCCCCCCCCCCGCTCGCCTCCTGCTCCAACGGAGCAACAAACAGCAAACGCCATGGTGCAAATGCACCCAAACCTCAAAAAACTACGGAAAACCACCCTGCGGGTAAAATAGCCATCAAGACTCCGCCTATCTACGTGACTAAATACTCATGTTCGGCACATGTATTTGAAAAACAGCTCTCCGACCTGTGCGGAAAGACCTTCAAGCTAAAACTCCTCAAAAAAGGAATAAGAATCCAATTCGACAACGCTGAGTCCCATTCAAAACTCCTGCAGTTCCAACGGGCAAACAACCACTCCTTCTTTACTTTTACCCCGAGTAACGAAAAAATACTCAGCCTGGTACTGAGAGGTCTGCCACCGACCTCAGCCGAGGAGGTCCTAACCGAGATACGGAGGTCCGGATTAAAGCCAGTAAACTGTGTAGGCATTAGCAAATCGGCAAGCAGGCCGGTCTTTAGGGTAAATTTTCCCGCCGAACAAGCCTAAACGCGGTCAACAGAGTGAACCACCTTTTTAGTATCCGAATCTACTGGGATAAATATTTCTCAAGCAAGACCTACACACAGTGCTTCCGCTGTCAGGCATTCGGACACTCTGCCACAAATTGCAATGTGGCCGCCCCGTTGTGTAAAATGCGCCGGGGACCACCATACATCCCAGTGCACCAAAGCATTCGAGGCACCCCCAACCTGCGCAAATTGCAATGGCTCCCACACAGCTAACTTCTCGAGATGCCCGGCGCTTCTATCCTACCTGAATATTCGCGAAACGAAACCCAAGCAACGCGAAAACGTGCGTCCCGAGCCTCGGCCAGTTCCTTCGGAAGGAGTTCCTCAAACCACTTCGTCCTCCAAAAGTGGCATATCGTTCGCGGAAGCGGTGAGAGGCGTTGGCGCGCGCGGCAGAGAGCGAGGTGTACGATCGGTTCCCGCGCCCATGGTCGGTGACGGAGCAGGTAGTCTGCAGGAATTAATGACAGAATTCAAAAAATTAAACTCATTGGTTGACGTAAACTTGATGTTGTCTACGGTTCGTCATTTAAACAACAGGCTGGCAGCTTGCACCACAAACGGTGAGAAGTTCCAGACCTTTGTCGAGGTCCTGAGCAGCTTAGACTAAAAATGGCTAATCTTCCAAAAATGACCTGTGGAATATCCGGTCCATAAACCAAAATCGTAATGAACTGTTGCTCCTCGTTGCAAAAGAGCAGGCAGAAATCATCCTTCTCACTGAAACCTTGCTGTCACCCGCCGACCACGTTAACATCCCCAGCTTTGATGTCATCAGACACGACAGGGACTCCAGAGGGGGAGGTGTTGCAATTTTTGTTCACCACGCGCTAATCCACAAAAAGATCAACCATAAACTCCCCATTCCGTTTGAGCATTGCTTTATTAAACTCCAACCACCCGCAGTCTATATCGGGGTAGTGTACGCTCCCCCCAGAGTCAAGTTGACATCCACCACTCTCGACATGATAACGAATATGGGCTCCCCCTTCGTGATTGGCGGAGATTTTAACGCTAAACATTCACTGTGGAATAACCGCATGGCAAACCCCAGTGGCAAAACGATCCATAAGCATTTTTCAAATTCCACATACGATAGCATCCATCCGGATGACTTCACCTGCTTCACACCCAGACGACGTGCCTCCACGCTGGATATATTTGTGTCATCCGTCACTACACCCTTTAACTGTAACACTCTTGATCCAGGTCCCTCTGACCACGCCCCCGTTACCCTCTCGCCCGCCCCGTCACAAACCGGTATCGGTCTCGATCGATCTATAAACCGGAACTTGTACAGACAACATACGAACAACTTCTCATTTAAGACGGAATTCATGCCCAGCCCTGACATCGATGAAACCACTAAAGGCATCACAAACCTCATGCACTTCTCTGTTCGGTCGGCTACTACTAAAATCAGCACAGTATCTACTCGTCATGGTTTTCTCATGAACGATGACTATTTGACCGCCCTCGTCCAAAGAAGACGCAAACTCAGGAAATTGACCCAACGCCTTGGCACATTGCACCTCAGCGATGTCATCAAAGATCTCTCTGCTAGTATTAGGAAACAGATATCCTACCTAAGGAACAAAGAATGGAGGACGAGAGTAGGAGCCTTTCGCAGACCCGATCCGACCTTTTGGCAAACTTACTCAGCATTGTCAAAAAAATATGATAGACAAAAATTGCCCGTGCTCGTCGACAATGGCACTGATGTTTGCTCTGCGGAGGTTAAATCAAAGCTATCGGCCGAGCAGTTGGAGTCTGTCTTTGGGGGGGCCTACTCCCTCGACTCGCCGCACCAAACGAAAATTGATAACTTCATCTCTGCATTCAATAAAACCTCTTCTCCCTGCTCCGATGCGCTATGCCTCAACCTATCCCCTCGTTCTATTCACAAAATAAGGTCCTGAAGGTAATCTTGAACCTGCCAAGTAGGTTCCCGACGGTCGCGTTTCACCAACGGGCCAAGATACCGCCTGTAAAAGTCATCATAAACAAATTAATTACAAATTTCAAGTGTTATTACCATAAAAACCCGCTTATTCACCGGTTGGCCGATGTCAATATACACACGATACCATACCGCATAAAATACAAATTCCCATTACATTCCAAGTTTGTTCAATGCCCAGCCTGACCATATGCGAAAAATCTCAAAAATTACTTCTTGCTACACATCACTGTCAACAGCGCCCGTTCTTCCCGATCTTCTTCCCTTTTCCTATTCTTACCCGATTAATACTAGTGCTCCTCGGCACTAACTCCCCAGCCAAACCCCGCTGGATGACTTCTCATTTTGTTCTCCTTTTCCCCTCTTCTTCGTAAATCCACGCCCCTGACGGTTTTTTGAAAATTTTCCGTTATAATAAAACTTCATCTAACCCAAAAATCAGGGTTTCTTCCTATCTCATGTAGTTAGCAGCATGTAAATTACCACGATTGCCGGTAAGCTGGCTCCTGCTAGCAGGCACGGCACACACAGGGACGAAGGGGGGGGGGGCACCGCCCACGAAACGTCCTTGGGTGCTTCCAGCTTGTACTGTCGCCCCCCCCCCCCAAGTCATCGTCAAAAAAAAAGGAAAACTCTCGGCGGCTCAATATTAATCTAGCTTCGAGTACGTTCCGTATCGACTATTTTGATATTTTAGCTCAGCGAGATCGGGTTCCGAGTCCCCTTCGAGCAATACTTAAATTTCTTAATGACGATTATTTTTTAACACGTTACACTTATTTCACGGTGTATCGTCAGGCCTTTTTGTTGGGCAGTATACATTTCCAATCCGCACAGATTGAGAAATGTGGATTTTGTAGTTTATAATCAGACTGTAGAATAACTAAAGAGTAGAAAATATACGCATTTTCTCATTGAATCCCCTCTACCAATCATTAGCAGAAACGTCCCACCAAACAGATACACCTTAACCGCTCGAGGTGTATCGCTATAAGTTACGAGTCCATTTTACTAACAATCCTGTGGCTCCCGGTGATGAAACAGGCATCGGTTTGTCCACGAAAACCTTCCTGTGGCTCCCGGCGATGAAATAGGCGCTGGTTTGTCCACGATTACCTTTACCTTCCTGTGACACCCCGTGATTAAATAGGCACCGGCTAGTTCACGCACTTCCCATCTACACGGCTCCCAGTGATGAAATACGCACTGGCTGTGCGAAACTAACAAACTCTAAAATAACCGATCCTCGGCTTCGCAGCTGTGCCCCTTTGCCCTCGGCTCGTAATACGCGCATCGAGAATAAATAATCAGCGCACTGGCCAAATAAATTTTAACGTGTCTATTGTTGAAAAGAATTTTGCACAAACTTATATATTATCAAGTAATTGCAATATTGTGTTGAGTAATACATATTTTTTAAGAGTCAAATTGTTAGAAAGATCGTTCCCTTTCACTTAAATAATTTTGAAGTCGGACCAAGATGTTAGAGAAATAGTACATTGCAATATTTCAATGTAATACCGGTTGTTTTTCATTTACCGATATAATGTCCGTGGCTACTTGATTTTAAGGGGATAATTAAAAATTCATTATTTAAGAAATGTTACAAAGAAACATGGAGAAGCATTTGGAAAAGAAAACTGGTAGGAATTATGGACCACCAGGTATGAAGAAGTTGATTTACTTCATCGATGACATGAATATGCCTGAAGTCGATACTTATGGAACTGTTCAACCCCATACACTTATTCGACAGCATGTCGATTACAATCACTGGTATACAAACTTTTCTTCTTTTGTAACGAGATTAATTTTCCTTCTTTAATACTATCTGATCGTTCTGAAAACCGAGTTTTCTATGTAATTATATTTTATTTACCTTATTTTTATGTTTCATTATTCATCATTTTCAACAATTATATATGTATATTTGTCTGTATACATTATATCAAATAATAGACGACAATTTAACTCTTTCGGTGCGAAACATTGCAATAGAGAAACATTTATTGAAATAACAATAAAAAGAGCTTAAAAAGGCTTAAGGATAATAATTTTAATTCATTTAATCACTTTCATTTCATTCTTTCTTTCATTTAATTCATTTGATCACATGTGATCACTTTAATTCTTTAAAAAACTACCAACATTATAAACTTCATATTTGGCCAACAGGCGAAAATGAACCTTTTTTCAAATTCTAGTTCTATTCTATGTGTGCCTAATGAAAAATAATATATTGGAAAATATTTAGGTACGACAGAGTAAAATTATCGTTGAAAGAAATTCACAATACGCAATATGTGTCCTGTATGAACCCCACAGCAGGAAGTTTCACGATTAATCCTCGCTTGCAGAGACATTTTGCCGTTTTTGCAGTTAGGTAAGCCGAAGCTAAGGAAAAATTAACCCTGTATTGTACGATGTTGCATTCAAGCCACATCAGTTTCATCATTATTTAAGTAAAGGAGAATGTCTTTTTCGCTGTTAACTTGGAAATCCTATAAAAAGCAAGCTCGCCTGTTTGAGAAGCAATAAACGTGTAACGAACATATAAATTTAATTTGCCTAAAAACTTAACCGATTTACATGTGTTCAACTGTTCAATAGTAAACAGTATACAGATACACAGACAATAAAATTGTTGATAATAAAAGTTTACTTAAATTTATAAGAAAAAAGAGAAATTAATTTTCGTAACAGAGGGTTAACAACGCACAGTAGTTCGAAACCGTGAAATCACGAACTAAATTAAATTTTTCGACCTCCTTCGAAATGTATGAAATTTTAGGCATAGCTTTTGTTTAATTACAGAGACCCTCTTATAAACTTCGGGAGGTTTGAATCTGGTTTAATCCTGATAATCATGCACCCCGCCCTACAAAGGAAGTTATTTTTCTCTTATTCTTTACTCGCTAAGCGATGAAGGTAATTAAAGCATTAATCATCCCTTCCAAACAAATGGAGTATTAAAATAAATTTTTTTTAAACTTTGTTATTTAATGTAATTTTTTAGAATAATTTTGTATATATATATAATTGTTTAAATCTTTTCCATATTAACTGTATAATTTAAATTAAGTTTTTTACAAATTATGAATCTCAATGATACAAATCAGTATTGTAAAAGTCGTTATATCGGCTTTAACAAATTTTATTTACTGCTACCTGAGAGATAACTGCACACCACAGAAAATGTCAGAACCATTTTCGAGCGAACAACATTTTGTCAAATATTATTGTTAAAATAGTTATAATAAGGGAATCTTTTATTGCAATTATATTCTATAATTCAAGAACTACCTAAAATCTCTCTATTCATAATGAATAATGTGTAAATGACAGTGCTATGCATTTAGTACGTGTTTTTACGGTTTCGGACCACTGTGCAACGTTTCAAATAATATATAATACACAATGATTTTACTTCATTTAAGAGAATATTTATTACGATTATGTACAAAAAAGAATTTATTTTTCTTCCTGTGCAGCTTTCCGACCGAAGAAAACTTAATAATGATCTATAGTCAGATGTTGGAACAACACCTGACACATCCACTGAACAAGTTTAATTTGCAGCTAACAAAAATTTCGGATTCGCTATTAGTTGCAGCAATGTACTGTCACGACAAAATTTCAACAACATTTTTACCCACTGCTGTTAAATTTCATTATGTATTTAATCTGCGTGATCTCTCGAACATCTTTCAAGTAAGAATTGTTTAAGAAAGTGATCAACATAGCTAAAGCTTAATTTAAATAATGTTTTTTGATGTGAATGTCAATTACTGCCATTGCTACTATTAAGGTATTAACACTCTGCCTTACAATTTCGTTCAATATGACGCACGCCGGAATCGAGTATTTAATTCCTGTATTAGAAAATTGCATATTCTCGATCATTCATAACAGTTAAATACGGAGCAATATGTTACCACGCCTCACACTAGTGTTTATATCATTTTGACTTTACATTATTTTACGAGTTATGTCCGCATTTTTCATATTCTTTATGTAACGTACAACGCGAGGGATAATTGTGGCTGTAAGGCAAAGAATTGAATGCTGCTCAAAATTCAAGTGTTTATTTCATTTGCTGAACACTATAAACATTATTCAGATTGAATAAAAAGAAGCATACGAATAAGTTTGCTTATACGTAACTACTATTACTACTGGACATAATAAATATTATTTATGGAGGTGGATTAAAACCAATGCATACGAATTAACCCTTCTGTTCTCCTCAGGCCTATATTATTCGTCATGAAGATTATGTTTCAATAGATGCTACGTTTTTAAGTATTTCCTTGCGGACATTCAATTTAAAGTTTACATCATTTTTTTGTATATGTTTTTGATGAAAAATGATTCCAGAATTTGGGAATAAATCGTTTATTACATACGTACTCTCGGGTTCATATTAAAAAATTGCAGTTACCGTCAATCTGATGATTGGTAACTAATGTTACCTGCAAATTACATGTTTTATGCACTGTGACTGTAGTCTAGTCTTTCTCGAAACTGTTTTGTGTCGTCCTGCTCATTGTCAGCCAAATATTTTGCATCAATACAAAATATTACCTCCACAATTGTCTGGCAGTCAAAGGAACTCAGTTTCATTTCAGAGCTGGATCGTGTAGCCTTCATATGTTCGTTGCACAGTTATTCTGTTTTCCACATTTTGTAAATACATACATCGGAACCAAATGAAACCCCTACATATATGCATACTGAGGCCATAGTGCTGAAGGGATAGCAAAAGAAGAAGATCACACAAGTGGTAACAATTAGGAGAACACATCGCTATAGACAGTGCAGGACACGAAGTAATAAGTAAAAACAACATAAACGTTCGAATAAGAATTTTATATTCAGCAAATAAACATTACATTTGATGCGTACAGAATATAATATTAATCATATAGATACAAAATTACACCTACATGCGACGTATAAATAAAGAGTACAGCAGGGTTAATTCAACATTTGTAACGAAAATAGATAGAATAATATTTATGCAAGCAGCAAATAATATTATTATCACTATGCACAAGATATGTACCTAAAACTTTGTTTTTCATTTAAGGGTTTGCTCTTCGCAAATGGCGATACAGTTCCCACGGCGAATCATTTGATAAGATTGTACGTTCACGAAGCAACTAGGGTGTACTCTGACAAATTAATCAATTCGGATGATAAAAAGACATTCCAGAATCTGATAAAGGAGTCGCTCCGCAAGAATATCTCCGTAAGTCATACATAGTATATAGTAATAATAACAAACTAATTAAGGAAATAAATAAATTCATCGGGTACATCTACTTTATTCAGCCTCAAATATTTGGCCATCTTATAAGTAATGTGATTTGTCCGAAAGCTGAGTATGAAATAATGAAACTCATCGTTATTATCACTTCTCTATTCGTCAGTGGGTATTTATCAGGGTTGGCCATCATTCGAATACATTTTTATACGAATAACGGATGAAAGTTAACTTTCCTTTCATGCGGACGGCGAGGACTTACGCAAGCCTCTACCAAAGTGCTTGAACTTTTTCGCATTCGCAAGGACGGGCCTCCATACATCTATACATAAGCCAGCTTCTCCTTATTTTTTCACTCCCTACTCAATTCTTGATATCAATGTTTTCGATTCTTCTTTCGACAAGGAACTATAGTATAAAAGACCCCCCCAGAAAGTGTTGGTAAAAGTCCCCAAACGTTTCATTCGACTCATTTTTTCTTATCGACAAATAATTTTACCTGATTATTATGTCGTAATATGTGGATGCCCCTATAAAACACTGCTTATTTATCCGCCAATTCACGTCGCACGAGCCCTTCAGTTGATAAGGAAATCAAGTACCTTCCTTAATTTTACGGAATTTGGACCATTGTGTAACACATTTACGATGTAATACTGACTCCTATTTCTGGTTAGCACAATAGAACATATACGCATGTTAAATTGGTAAATAAAAGAAGTATTCTTAACTCTTTGCACCCAAGGGGCGCCGAGTGGGGCGACTCTATTGTAACGTGGGCAACTGAGGCCAACAAAAAATACGAATTTGAAAATATAACTTTATAGGCAAGAAGGGCGCCATAGCGGCGCCTCTCGAGTGCAAATGGTGCAATATACTTACTATTTCCACAATAAAGTCAGTGTCCATCATTTCGGGTTCACGCCACTGCCCGATTTGGGGGGGGGGCCTCACACGGCCAAAGTTTTGTCCGCCACGGTTCCATCAATAAATCGAATCAAGATTATAGAAAACGACCACAGAATTGGCAAAGAAATCTGGACATATTTAAAACAATAGCACCACATTAATACGTTAATACGACATTTTACATAAATGCTCCCTAGTGTCTAGGCTAAATGTCGAATAAGTTTTAGCCGGCCCCACAGTTATGACCAAAAATCCAAGTGGATCTATCTTTCTGGTTGCACGGTATATGCATATACAGGGTGCTCGTCTTCGCTCTATTAATCTTCAGCGTATTCCTGACCAATGAATGAAGCAAAAACTGTATTTTCTACATTAATAAACGTATGCAAACATGTTTGAACGTGTTCTGTCCACATAAATGATTAAATAATAAATATCCACATATAAAAGTTAGTTCAATGATTTGATAATTTATTATACCTACATAATAATAACAACACACAATGTTTAAACTCTCCACATTGCAACTGTACGAATAATTTTTGTCTACCACTGTAGTTCCTCAATAATGAATGAGACTTAACTTTGCATCATTTTGGAGATAATGCTGAGATTTTGTGATTTCTAGGAAGTGGATGAGAATATTGTATTCGCTGAACCAATAATATTCTGTCATTTCGCGGAAGGAATCGGCGAACCAAAATATATGCCAATAAAAGAATGGCAGCAGCTGACAAGATTACTGGATGATGCCTTGGTTAATTATAATGAACTGGTAATTACAATATACATATATTGCAAGCAAATATTCCAGTGAATCTGTTGACGTAAAATTCATAGATAAGGACATCTGAATTATCCAAGGAATTGTTCCCTATTAGTTCTATTTTGATATTTATCCAGTGAAAGTGTTGCTTGCATTCTGTATTAGGTGCAGCAAGAAGTAATCTCTGTATTTCTTGCTTACTGTACTGAACTGTAAAACAATTCATATGTCAAAAGAACTGTCGTTTTTCCAGAGATTCTTTTATTTTTCGAAGCTTCGAAACGATTCGATCCTTTTATTATAATCAGTTTAGGGCACACAAAGATCAGTTTTTCTATGCAACTAAAACGCAGGAATAAAGAAAAGTCCATAAAAGTTGCAGCGGTTACAATAGCGAATGAATTGTTCTAGAATGGGTAAATTAAATAATGGATTATATGGAGAAAGTACGAGAAGTTTTTGCTCCAAAATTCTTTATCCGAACGCCCATTCCGAATTATTTGTTGCTCTACAACATCTATTCCTCTTGTAGTTTATTATCAGTGACACCGGCATTTTAGCTTTATTTTTCGTTTTATTCTGAAATTATTAAAATTGATTCCATTTGAGCAAATCAAATTGATGTTCCATCTGCTTTATGTCTTCGTCTGTAAAGAAACTATTTTCAGTATTTCATATCTCTATTACAACCATACAACTTTTTTACACAATATTTTCGCTTATACACTATTTGAAATATTAAAAATATTTAAGTTACGCAGCCTAGATGATAACTCGGTATATGTTACAATACATCGCCTAATCGAGCTGTTTTTGTCACGTTTAAACAGGTATCCGCCATGAATTTGGTCTTATTCGAAGACGCCATGTATCACCTGTGTCAAATAAATCGCATTTTAGAGTCACCCAGGGGAAACGCATTGCTTGTGGGTGTTGGAGGAAGTGGCAAACAATCTTTATCTAGCCTTGCGTCTTTCATCGCAGGTTTAGAGGTATTTCTGCAAATATCGCTTGTGAAACAAACCATAAGCAATTGTTTAGTATGACGAATTATTCCAAAGAAAATGCAAATTGGAAATTTACATATTTCAAAGTATTCTAATCGACTTTGTCAAATGTTGTCCTTATAGCTTAATCGGCGATTATTGTTTATGAAAAAGCAGGTTCAGAAAATTGGAACGCAATTTCCACATCCAGGAAAAGAAATTTTAATACTTTGTATTTGTAATGAGTAATAAGTTGGCCTTCAGGTGTTATAAGCTGGGGCATTCCACGGATCCGAAGGAACCTTTTTTTTCTCATAAATTTTTAATAAATAATGACAGTCGTCTAAGTTATGGGGAACAGTTGCTTAAGGTCATGTCCTTGATGGCATACATCAAGCTCAAGGTCGCCAGCGCCACTTAAAGTAAATAACTTACAAAGTTTGAAGTGAATATTTTAAATAGTTGAGGACGGTAGACCTATGTAATTTACTGCAAACTTATACATTCAGAATAATAATTATCTAAATAAAATATGTGACTTCAGAAATATTTTGTAAAAGCCAAGCTAACCTGTATGCTTTCACAAATGAAATGCTAACAATTTTCACATCATGCTAACAATCCCGTGCTCGAACAATAATTGAAAAATTAAACTAAGTTTCAGTTGTCATTCTATTTCCATTTAAAGATGGGTCATTTTAGGTCTTTCAGATGCAGTTAAAGACAGGTTACTCGATGAATGACTTACGGACCGATTTGGCAGGTTTGTACACAAAGTCCGGATTAAAAGGAATAGGTATAACTTTCCTGATGACTGATTCTCATGTTGCTGACGAAAGATTTCTGGTTCTCATAAACGATATGCTTGCCTTTGGCGAAATTTCGGAATTATTCCCCGACGATGAAGTAGATAACATCGTAAATGGCGTTATGAATGAGGTAATTAATTACGTTGTCAAAAAGAAAACTAAATATTTCTTCGTGCGCGAAATTGTTTGCATTCCTGAAAAGATCCATTTCATACTTTCCAATTAGATATTTTTGTTCGGCTTAACTTTCACATATTTCCTGCAACATTCACAGGCAACTGTATCAAAATGTTCTAGAAATAAATATGTTAAACATACATGTCCTTCGCAACTGTTTTAAAGTATATATGAAGATCTGTACTTGTTCGACCTTAATTCTTGAAGGACACCATTAGTGTCAACATTTTATATTCAGGCTTGCTCAAGTTCAAAATCACCTCAAAATTGTATACATAACACGTGAACTTCGAAATATTCAATCTTCGATGTAAGCTGCTTGAAAAAACTTAGCAGATGTATGTACATCCTACACAATGTCTTCGTTCTCTTTATTCTTCTCTTCAACTAAGGTAATAAATCTAATCTCCTGCCGAAGGGATAACTAATGAACAAAATTCAGATAATAATTCACAAAAACCAAACACTTGTTTTTATAAGTACTGTACACAAATCAATGTCCATGCGCAGCACCGCCGGTTTAATGTGTTCATAATGAAATTCACAGTATTTTTCGCTAGTAAGAAATCACAATTTTTTCAAATATCGGAGCCGCAAGGCGATTTTCTTTATTTAAAAAATAAATTTGTTGTAATTCCAATTGCACAATTTTATTGAGCATGCAAAAAAGCAAATTCAAGATATACTAGATATACATAACTATGCCTGAACCTTTAAGGGTTGTTTTCACCCCATGGACCGAAAACCAGCACGAAACCAAACTTGCCTGATGCTTCCGTTAAGGCCTTCTAAAATCGAACAAAGTTTCATCGAAATTGAAATTGTTACTCGTACAACGAATTTATGTACATATTGTTACCATTATGTGATAAACCTGTGAAAAGTTAATAACTTTTATGCGTTTGGTCAATGCCAGGCAGTACAAAATTTTAATGTTAACCAAGAGCTAGAAATACTTCCTTTATTTGTCTGCCTACCGTAGGTAAAGCAAGCAGGAATCATGGATACCAAAGAAAACTGTTGGAAATTCTTCATTGATCGTGTTCGAAATAGGCTGAAATGTGTCCTCTGTTTTTCTCCCGTTGGCACGACTTTACGTAACCGGGCCAGACAGTTTCCGGCGATTGTAAATAACACATCAATTAACTGGTTTCAAAGTTGGCCACAGGATGCCCTGAGATCCGTTTCGACTAGATTTCTTGAAGTAAGACAATTTGACATACTTTCAATAAATCTCGTTGGTTCACTTGTCGTTAAAAAATTGAAAGAATTTCACACGTATGCACCTTAATACATTGTTCCAACTTCAGGACAATTTAAATTTTTAATGGGGCAAGCTTCATTAATCATACTCTCCGTCAGTTTATCATAAGCATCTAAAAAATCGTGTAGTTGGTCATGGTGAAAATGCTGTTTGGATTCCCTTCTCCTGTTATGTATGCATAAACTCACGAATATTTAAATTTTCTGTAGACAAAGGCCGCTTGATTGACCATGGTTAATTAACTATGAAGTACATGACTGTTACATATTAAATGGACCGGTAAATTAATTTCATTTCCTTAATTAAGTTCTTTGTAGTCTCTATGAAATCTGTTGCTGTCGCATAAATTCCAGTTAAGTAACTAACCCTAATAGCATGGAAATATATTATACTACCGCGTACTAAATTAGCAGTTTCAGTTACGAGTATTTCACTAATTTATTGCTTTCGAATAAAATCTTTCCTGCTGACAATTTATTTTTTTTATTGACACGTGATACATAGGGATATATGTACATATGATACAGTGCATTCGTTTTATCTGGAGACGGATACATATCTCGAGAGCTACGGGACTTGCAAAATATATTTTAAATAATAATTGCACGATGTCGAGGCGGACATATGACGATGGTACATATTTGACCTTGCACTGACCTTGAAAAGTACTGTGACGGTCACGTACATAATTTTAAATTGCAATTATATATTTTTTCCTCGCATAATCATTTAGTTAACTCTATACCGTGCCCAAAACGGTACTAACACGTGTTTTTTCTGAAACAGCTATCGAAATTGAAAGTGTGAAAGTTAATTCAAAATGGAGCCCTGTCTAAAGCCCAGTCCGGCCGAATATACTTTCCCATGCACTCCAGTCCCGTGTATTCGCTTTAACAACGCTACACGATTGCAAAATTTGCCCAATTTCCAAACCTCCCATAACTTTACCCAAATTCATCCGACATTGATGTACAAAATCCATTTTGAAGTTTTACTTTTTGATGATTTAAATCACTTTTGTCGATATACTTGTTTATAGGGTAAAGTTTGCATTCAGTTTTTGAAATCGACCTTTTTTCAACTCTTTCGGTTTAAATACCTCACGGTTGCGTCCACTAGACACTTACAATGCAATAGGGAGACGTGCAGACGGTCGGTGTCACAAACACACAGATTTGTAAAAAAATAAAATTCACGGATCGGAAGTCTTATGCATATAGAGTATTAAAAACAGGTCTAAAACTCTGTGAGATTATAGCTCTCACCGAAAGGAGTTGGGGCTACCATAAACGTTCTGTCCAGGAAATGTAGATTAAAATATGGAGGTCCATCATTGGCATAGGAGGCCGCAGAAAACACTTCCAAAGTTGAAGGTCTACAATTTTTTTTTAAATTGATATTCTCAAGACCAGTGGGTTCTGGAAAAAGCCGGTTCGCAGATTGGTATTCAGGACATCAAAATCTATAAGAAACGCCCACAGAAGGTTACAAAATCGGATACGCGTTGAACAGTTTCATCAGTACGAACTGGGTTTGAGTTTAGCATTGATAAGAGATTGCTAAGGGTGCGACACTCTAACACCTTTGCCGAATCTACACATTTTAGTCTATATTTTTTAAAGGAGACGATCGCGGTTGCTGAGATCACCCTTGCTGCATACTTTTACTGATAAACTTTCCAGCGGTGGCATACATGCCTGTTAGCGACAGTGCATTTTTAACAAAAAGAAAAGGATCGAGTGGCGAAGTGCTATTCATTCGGGGAAGAATTTATGATAGGGGCTTAGCCTGCGTACGGTTGGAGAGTGTCTTAGAAATGGGCAATCTGGACGACAGACGATGGCTGGTGGCCCGACGCTATTCAACTATCGAATGTCCCAGGATTGACTGTTTACTAGAGGTTTTTAAGAATGAATGAATGAGACTGAACATCCTGTTGGCCGACGATCGCTGGCGACCGCTTTGGTTCTTCCAACCATCTGGTGTCGAAGGATTGTTTATTTGAATGTGGAGTGAAAGACCAAATATGGCAATCGGCCTGTCGCCGTATTACCAAGGTATAGGGACTCTGCTCCTGGAGGATCTGGCCACGGAGTGGGAAAGGTTATGCCTTTTGGTAAATGAACTGTGATTGACCGCTCAGTCTTTACCCCAGAACTGTCCGGGAAAGATCTACCTTGCATACTCTTAATGTTTAATTTCTAACATGCCGATGGGCGTGGGTCCAAATAGCCGTATCAAAACATGTCAAATTTAAGGACAATGTTTAGATATTTGTGCACTGTTTCGCACCCACGATGTACCGTATGGACAGGACCAAGCAGGTAAATCGAAGATCGCAAATCTTCATTACGACAAGGGTCGTATGGCGTGGTGGACTAACTATTATCGGAAAAGCACAAAACACTTCCGAAGTTGAAAATTTTCGATTCTCTTTTAAATTGATTGTTTCAGAAACGTACGTTCTAGAGAAAAACCATGTGGGTATATATTGAACTCATGTGTTGGTTCCGCGGGTGCCCTGCGACACATGCACAGATTTAATAATCAAGCTATGCGTCACTGTTTTCCAGCACTTTTCGCCAATGTTGAGACAGCTTCATGATTTTGTCCTCCTAGAACTTGGCATCTTCCTGGTGGATGAAATGGAAAATGCTACGAACTTTTGTTCCAACTCAATATTTACTAATTGCAGGGCTTGGAAGATCTTCCTAATGAGTATAAGACATCAGCGTCGCTGTTCATGTCATTCGTACATACCAGCGTCAATGACATTTCGGCAAATTATTTACAAAATGAAAGAAGGTACAACTACACGACCCCAAAATCATTCTTGGAGCAAATCTCTTTGTATTCGAAATTGCTCGTGGAAAGGACCTACGATGTTAAAGCGATGATCGAGAGGTTGAAAAACGGCTTATTGAAATTGGAATCTTGTGCTGGTCAAGTAATGACTCAATTTGAAGCTTATCATTGTTCAATAATTGCAATAATATATGTTAATCTAGCAGTTAACAGTAGGTTCATACAGCATTTGACAACAATTTTAAACAGCTTTCAAATTCAGTTCCTTATTGTATTATAGTAAATACTTATGTACAACTGGCAATTAGGAGGGATACGTTATCTGGACAGATTTTTGTAAAATTTCTGAGCAAACTAAGTACCTATGCTGTGAAAGAATGAAGCTGACTGGTGGGGTTATTTATTGTCAGAGTAAAATACTCGTTTAGCGTATATTTCATACTTTTAATATTTTTTATGAAATTCGTTACCTTAGGAATATTCAAAATTTGTGTCAGGTATAAATAAACATTTAGTTAAACTTAGAAGTGATTGTGTATCGTGTTGAAAACAATTGCACAACTCAAGATCGCATATTAATTGAACATAATTTACAAAATAATAGTCCGGGCAAACTAAGTTAATTGTAATCTATCAAAAAGTTGATTTAATAAAATATACATATTGATCATAATTTGTAGGTGAGCGAATTAAGAGTTATTCTAGCTGCCCAAGAAATCGAATTGAAAAAGAAGAACGAAATTGCAGACAAAATTCTTGGTGAAGTTCGAGCAGAAAATACGAAAGCTGAAGCAGAAAAAGCTATTGGTGCAATATTCAATATTCTAATGAAATAATTTATATTTTAAGTGTTAGATTAAATCAAATACTCGAAGTTATTATTCGCTCAATTGTGAAACGGGAGAATACATTATATTTTATGAAACGCATACTTCTAACAAATGAACTTAATAGATCTTGTGTATAGCATGCTTGCTTTGTACAGTATTTAAGAGCATTTGTAATTAGACAGTAATTTTTCGTTCATAGTGTCCGAGGAAGAAGCAAAGGTAGGAGAAATAAAAGAGACAGTAGCAGAGAGACAGAAACGATGTGACGAAGATTTAGTGAAAGCAGAACCAGCAGTTCGACAAGCTGAAGCAGCTCTGGACACTCTAAATAAGGTAAAACATTTACCTCAATTGTGCTGTATGCATACAGAGTGACTCATTTCAATGTATTACGTGTAGCAACAGTTGATCCAATATTTCTTGATCGCTTCCATGCCTTACTATGAATACGTTGCAAAAAACAAATTACGTTGTCGAATTATTTGTTGCAATTTTTTAGACTTTTTATCTATTCTTTTCTAGAATCATAAAAGTTTCAGCCAGTGGAAATATTAATTTTTCTGTGCAATATAGTCATTAGTAATTTATAGTATTACGTTGACAAAATGCGTTGCTTTAACAAAAATAAATGATGCAATATTATTACGTTCCAAGGACATTTCGAGTGATTTAAGATGCCCCGCACGAATTGAACTAAGTAAGCTTGATAATCTCGCCATACTTAATCTATTATTGTCATACAATTTTGACTATTTGACTGGCGGCTAAAACTTTCCACCTAAAACTGTGAACCTAAATATAAGTTTAAAACTCACTGATCACCGTTCCACAGGTCATTGGAGTCGCTAATAAGCATTAGCAGTCGATGCGAGTCTAAATAAACGGATTTAAACAAAAAAATGTATTATTTAAATTTCAGAACAATTTGACCGAATTGAAATCTTTTGGAACGCCTCCGGAGCAAGTATCGATGGTGGCACAAGCTGTGTTGGTTTTATTCGCTCCCAGGGGACAAATTCCAAAAGACAGAAGTTGGAAAGCCTGTAAAGTAATGATGCAAAGCGTTGACAATTTCCTCACACAGCTCCGTACTTATGATAAAGAGAACATTCATGCTGAAGTAGTCAGAGCTATTCAACCGTACATCAACAACAAAGGTTTGCAGAAACTCACAGTTTTGGTTAAAAATAGTACTTAATCATTCATTAAAAGTAATAGGATATTTGCAATTGTATAATAGATCTGTAACGAAATCCTCAACTTTCTTATGGCTATATTGGAGAAGTCGATGCAAGTGCAAATTTTTCCTCAAAAGGATTTACAAGAGATTTTTATAGATATATATGTATTTTTTTCTATTGAAATATATTACTAGATATTTTTGAAACTATACTATTCACGTTTCATATTTTGCGTACTCCATGTATGCACATCTGTATGTTGCATACTTTTAGCATATGCAGGACGTGCTTGCTGCCCGAGCAATTGCGTTCGTACCATACAATAATGGTATTAAAAACCTAAACAAATTTGGACTACCATTGGTACACCTAAATGACATTCTAAAATGCTATCGGGGCAAATTTCGATATAATAATTAAACATAAATATATTTGACTTCAAATATAAAAATATGTACAGTATACATCGAATAGAATACATCGAACTTACTTACGTTGCAACACAATAGTATTATCTAGAAACATCGCACGCCGAGAAAAAGTCATTTTTACTGTTAAAACATATTTTTTTCTTGGCCTGCACTACCTTGTTTGATAATTTAGAAAAACGAATGCAGCTTTTGTTTGAAATTTGCATTATATGCATACGAAATAAAATCTTAATAATAGTTTCTATAATGTTATACTTGTCCGTAGAATACACGTGTAATGTAGGATTTATTGATTATACAATTTAATACATTTTCTGATTATATATTTGCATACATTTGGGATTTATTTTGCACGTTTTTCTTGTATCTTTTTACTGTTTTTGCTGACGAATAGTTCCGACCATTGTGGGCCCCATACGGGGATATTTTCTTTTTTAAACCGCGCATTTTAAAAGTGCCACGCATTATTGAGTTCTAACATCAATGTATCCCAATTCAAGCAATCTGTTAACATAATCTACAGGTGTTTTAAATGTAGTCCTATTTTTTGATACATCGACCCATGAGGGTATGTAAGTTTGGTTAAAGGGACAAAAACTAATAAATAATTAATTATAAACATTTAGATTTCGATCCAGAGATCATTCATTCGAAGTCACAGGCAGCTGCAGGTCTTTGCAGTTGGGTGAGAAATATAATGGTCTTTCATTATATCAACGAAACTGTGAAACCTCTAAGAGCTGCACTTGCACAAGCTAATGCTGAGCTAAAATCTGCTATGGACCATTTGCATTCCTTAAGAGGACGATTGGCGGTAAATTTTTGTTAAATATAGTGTATGGTGTAATAAATGTAAATTCAAAATTCATAGTACAGGAAGCTTTAAATATTAAGCTGATTATTGAAACTGATTCTTCTCCTTTCAACCGAGCATATTGTTTCTAATTCTTAACCAAAGCTTGAGCAAGAATCGTCTGTGAAAACAATATTTAAAAAATGATTGTTATTGCTTTGTACTCTCTAGTTTACATAAAAACATTTTTTATTACACGGGTGTTAACGAGTGAAAGATCGTCCTAGATAAAAGAGAGCACCTGAAAACACATATGTACCTATAGATCAATAGACTTTTATCAATGATTTTAAAAGTGACAAATATTGCATTTGTAAAGTTCCATTTTTTGAACGGATCAAATATCCTACAGATATTTTTAATACCGCGTTTCCGCTTCGAGACATTTCGCCTTTTAAAAAACAATTCAAATAATTTTCAAAATGAAAGACGGTATGCAATATCAATAATGGAGTACAACAAAATACGAAAACAAAGCAAAACTTTAATACTTTAAAACTTTAACACTCCACGTTACACTTTAATACTAATAACACTACACTCAATTTAATGCAAGACAAAATTGTAGAAGAAAATATTAGTAAATATTTGCTTTAATTGATAGGAATTGCAAAAAGTCCTCGATGTCCTGGGGGAAAGAATGAACGCAGCCTTGGCAGAGAAACAAAAATGTCAGGACGAAGCTGATGCCACTGCGTTAACTATCGATCTGGCAAATCGCTTAGTAAATGGTTTAGCTTCTGAAAAAATTCGATGGACGGAGACAGTGGAGACGTTAGTTTTTCTTAATATTCATTCCAGAGCTTCTCGTTTCAGAAAACAGCAGCTTTATTACAAAAAATAATTGGAAATATTTAAAAAGGTAGAAAAATGTGCAAAACCTTTCTAGCTGATGGTCATTTACCTTGCTTGTTATGTGGTTCTCCCCTTTGTTCTCATAGTAACTATCCCTATGAAGTAATTAGTTTTTCGGTTCTATTATTAAAAAAAAGTTAATTTCAATATCTGCAGTGGTTTCTGCAAAAACAGTTTGCAACACTTTAGTTGTCCCATCTTGTGGATTAAGTATTTCTGAATGCTAGAAATTTATTTATGGATGTTTGAAGATAATATTAAAGCAACCACCTGAACGATTTATATTTCTTGTCATTAAGACTTAACGACGTCGTATAACATATAAAGCGAATGCCTTTGTGCAACGTATTTTTATCTATGCTAATAAATATTTGGCCCATTATATAAATTAAATTGAATCATTCAGATTGACGAATTCTTGTGTAACCGTACCAGGCGATATTCTGCTTGTGACAGCATTTTTGTCGTACATGGGATGCTTTACAAGAAAATATAGAAGCGACTTGCTGAATGATAATTGGTTACCGTTTTTAGAAGATTTGGAAGTAAAGATACCAAAAAGTGAAAATTTGGATATTCTATCTTTATTGACGGACGATGCACAAATTGCACAATGGAACAATGAAGGTGAACACTATCTAAAAATGTTATCTTATCTGAAGTTTTAAAGAGGGATGCATAGTGAGTCCAGAAATATAGCAAAATTGTGGAATTGGAACTGCTGATTGATGCCGCCGATCAGCAGGGCCTTATGGATTCGCAGTTGTAGAGTTCCAAGCGGACAGATGAAACAAAGTAATATAATTCAACCTATATCATGTTTGGGCTGATTTTAATCGGTGAATCCTCCACATTAAGTTCACGAAAATTTGATGCAAAAGAAGCTAGAAATAAAAAAGGCACGCCGCCATTTTATTGTAACATCGCTCTGCATTTGTACAATCACACTGATACGCTGGCATTTAAATCTTTTCGTTTACGACCTATTGACACCAATAAAAGCGCGCCGCGAGCTTCGATAAATTGGGGACGCTCTGCCGACACTATCTCAATCCACTTCCGTATTGCGTAACGATGTACGATGTCCTGCATATGTGCACCTATTTCTAATTGGCATCGCACTGCCTTGCTCTGCGCGACGAAGCGGTCGAGCTTTGTAGTTCGTGTTTTCGGGTTCAAAACGCGTATTTTAGCCCCACTACTGTTACTTGTTCACTATAATTCTGGACTCGTTATATGCATGCAAATAATATATACGTCTACTTAATCACATATGTGCATATTTACATTACTCGAACGGCCTTACATAATGCTTTCGAAGTACAGTATGGTCGCGGTGGTAAATGAATTTTCAGTAAATAGTCCACTATAATTATGAAACAAGATTTCATGAAATAACATTTTTATGATCTAAACTATAGTAAAATGTTCCACATGTTGTGAATTAATTATTAATTTTTGTCGAAACGTCATTTATCGATGCGTTTGTGTTAATGGCTGATTGGAATATTCGTGGCTTTCTTCTACTTAACTAAATGTTTCTCAGCTCTTCTCCCACATAGCTTCCATTTTGTAATGAAGCACAGTCTTCACTCCCTTATTATACAGTAGGTAGGAATGTGTACAATACGAAACATCTTATTGAAAATGTAAAATGTATTGCTCAAAGAAAGAATCATCTGTCCTGGAAATAGCGGGGCATATTTGTCTGCATGTAAAAATAAGAGTAGTGCATAAAAGTCAAAATTGCTCGAATAATTATGAAATGTATACATATGTAAGTACATATGTATATAGAGTGGCCCGTAACTAGTTATAGCATCGGGAACAATGGTACTGCTGGCGTGATTCTGAACAACTTCTTCCTTTACCAAAATGTTCGTTGAATTTCATAATGCTTCATTAACACTTGTCGTATTAGATATTGGCGGACAATGATACTCCTAGTCAAATTACTAAAGGAATTAAAATTAGACTGGGGTAGTTGGGGCATGATGATATTGAAACATCCTGGTAAACGACATACATAAAAATAATTAAATATTTGTTAAGGTTTGCCTACTGATAGGATGTCCTCCGAAAATGCAACAATCTTAATGAATTCCACAAGGTGGCCTTTGATGATAGACCCACAGTTGCAAGGATTAAAGTGGATAAAAACTCGATATGGAGAAGAATTGCAAGTGCTTAGACTTACACAGCCGAATTACTTAACTATGATAGAAATCTCCATTGCGAATGGAGGGATTGTCTTGATTGAAAACATTATGGAATCCATCGATCCGGTTTTAGATCCTGTTATTAAAAGAGATTTAATTAAAAAAGGAAAGTACGTAGTAATATCTAATAATATTTTGTTACACTAATGCAATCCACAATTGAACCATTTAAATAAAATAAATTACTCCAATCATTCTGTTTGCTATAAAATATACACAATTTTATATGGCTGCAATTACATTTCGCAAGCCATTGTGATTAATTTCACTTCAAAATTATTTTTTTATTTCTTATGAATACGATTGTTTTATATATTTAATCATTAATTTTGCAATACTTCTGTTTGCATATATGCCATGCGGAATGTAAAAAGCGGGCTGTCCAAAACCAATTTTCTCTCATTTCTTTCATGCAATTAATAAATGTTGCTGCTAACCGGCTCGTTTGCCAATGTCAATGCTAAATTCAGTAACTTGCGCTGATTTTTCTTTGCGGCTGCGTTAATTTTAAATGCTGCAACAAAAGAAAAAAGTTACATAAACATAAACTTATCTAAAGAAAGTAATAATTAATTTACAATCACTTCGAAATTTAACTCCACCGTATCGCTTGTTTCGTTTATTTCGATTGTACCTAAAATAAATTTCGTTTCTTCACAAATTAGTGAGACATGATGTAGCCCCCAAACATAGCATAGCTTTATTCAACGTGTGCTATGCGTCAAAAATTCACCTAATATTCTGGGACCCATTACAAATTAAAAATTGGATACATTTTTCACATTTGATTTACAAATTTGTATAACATTGCATACGATTATTAGGTACATTACGCCAAATATTATCAAAGGAATAGGTTTTTGTATTTTAATTCAAATATGCGGGCTGAAAACATAGCAAGAGAGATTATTTAATTTATTTACTGCACTGTATTGTGCAAATCAGATGTTGTGTTTTATCAAAAACTGTGTTACACACAAATTATAATTTGAACATTTTCTTTCGAAGGGCGATCAAAATTTGGGATAAGGAAATAGATTACGACCATCGTTTTCGATTAATTCTACAAACTAAGCTAGCCAATCCTCATTACAAACCTGAAATACAAGCACAATCTACTCTTATCAATTTCACCGTAACCAAAGATGGGTTAGAGGAACAAATCCTGGGGGACGTTGTAAAAGCTGAAAGACCAGATTTAGAAACTAGGAAAGCAGAATTGACTACTCAGCAAAATACGTTTAAAATTACACTGAAACGATTGGAAGACGATCTTCTGCACAGGTACAACTAATTGTAAGACTTATTCATGAGAAACATCATCCAATTTCCTATTTTCATAAAAAGCAATAACAAATATTCCACACATTTCTTGCACGTATACAGTATGTCCATTTGAAGTAACTACGCGTGATTATTTCTATAATGATCAGAAGTATCATCATACATTTCTGTAACCTGTTTTGGAATTGCCTTCCACCTTCCGTAGCATTTCAGATGTTTTGAAAACGTCCCAGTATTATTTATGTTTGGTGCGTCTAATTGCACCTTGATTTACTGGTCCTGCCGGTCAAGGACGATGGACAGCGATTTTTCCTAAATAGATACATATATATTATATCGATTTATTCAACTTAATAACAATTACATGAACAACAGAAAAATGCATAACTCGAACAAACATAAATAGATAGAAGAAAAACACCGAACATGAAGATTAGTAAACTAAAATACAAAATCCGAATAATATATGGCCCACACCTTGTGGCCGGTGAACAACGATTGACTTCGAAAACATTTGGCGGAGACAATGCGACGAATATCCACGACGACGGTTTTCGGGCGCCCGAATATTGTTACACCGTGTCGTATCACACAACTTAATTAAGAATCTGCAGTAAAAAAAATATGGGGTTCCATTTGTAAACTTAAATGTGGCCTTCGCAATACACTCAACATTATCTCACGATCATATAATTATCATCATATGTCCTCCACGATACGATACAACTTTCATGTGAAATATTTTTTCGTATCACTGACAGTTATAGAAATAATCATGCGTAGACTCCAGTTTACGCACTATATTTATTACCTATTAATACCTATTAACATTTTTCTCGAATTTGATTAAGATAGTAGTTAAACACTTTTCTCAAGACTTGATGTATCTCTTTAAGGCTTTCGACGGCTGGTCCAAACATCTTGAGCGACGTGGACCTCGTTGTAAATCTTGAAACCACGAAGAAAACGGCCGCGGAAATAGAAATAAAGGTAGTCGAAGCTAGAGTGACCGCCGTGAAAATAGACGAAGCCAGGGAACTGTATCGTCCAGTTGCTGCCAGAGCCAGCCTTTTATATTTCGTCTTAAACGATTTAAGCAAGATAAACATGCTGTATCAGTTCTCTCTGAAGGCTTTCAGCGTTGTCTTCATGAATGCCATTAAGTTTGCTGAGGCATCGGATGTATTAGCAAAACGGGTCGCTCTGCTAATCGAGAGCATCACTTATTTAGTTTTCATTTATACCAGTAGAGGATTATTCGAAGTCGACAAATTAACATTTCTCTGCCAAATGACTATTCAGGTAAATTTCTAAGCTAACATAATAATAAACATGTAAGGTATTAGTTTCACAAGAATTATTGCTCCTTCTTTGGGAAGCTTTAATTATAGAAAAGCTTGTCAACTGAATAACATTGAGAGTTCTGCATGGGAATAAAAATTCAGGTAATTCTTAATATTGGCTTTTCATTTGCCAACGACTACAGGATCAGGAACCTAATTGCAAAGTTCCGCCTATGATTTCTTTGCGAAAATTGAACAGCAAAACATTTCTTTTAATCCATGCGACCATTGTATAATAAAAACTAAATCTAACGAAACCTTTCTTCGATCAATAATTAAATTAATAGAGTTTAAAACTAAACAAATTATTTCTTAAAAAATATATACAAAATGAGCTGTTACGTTTCAGTCAGCTGCTTCCAATTTCGTCAAACATTTTAATTTATTTCAGATTTTTATGGAAGCGAAAGAAATTACCCAATCCGAACTAGATTTTCTGCTGCGGTTCCCACATATCCAGGAATTGACCAGTCCCGTAGATTTTCTATCAAACGTTGGCTGGGGTGGAATCAAATATTTAAGTCAGATAGATGATTTCCAAAATTTGGAGAAGGACATCGAAGGTGCTGCGAAAAGATGGAAAAAATTCGTGGAGTCGGAGACCCCAGAACGAGAAAGTTTTCCACAGGATTGGAAAAATAAGACTGCCCTGCAAAGACTATGCATCATGAGATGTTTGAGATTGGATCGAATGACATATGCTCTAAGGTTTGTTCGTTTTATATTAACTCATTTAATATTTTGAGCGCTTGTGATCATTTCAACGTAAATCCGAAATGGAAGTAGTAGAATTTAAGTAGCGCATGCCAGCGATGTGGCGCGCAATACAGTTTAAGTAGTATAGGACAATGGTGGGGACAGATGCGCTTTTTCACGGACCGCAATTTAGTTACGCAAAAATGTTGTAGATGAAACTTGTATGATATCGTAGGGGATATATCGCGATGATAATTGTTTAACCACGAGATAACGTCGGTGTGTCTTGTGAAGGTGACATATAAATTTCAATCTGAAGCATCTTCATATTTCATAAGACGATATTGAGTTACTAACTTACGAAGTTTATGTCCGCGGCATTAGCGTTACCGGAAATCATTTAAAAAGAGTGGATTTATGTGGTTTCTGATCAGCCTGTCATTTATTATCAAAGTGTTAAGAAACGCGGTTTTAATATTCCTTACACTGTGTTTCTTTCATCTTCTGGTAATCACAACACTCTTTGCATAAAACCATTTTGGAAAAATAATAATAAGAGTCCGCCCAACTTGTGAACTCCTAGTTATTCCTTTTCTACAAACAGTCCTGTTATTCTCCTTGCATCTCTAGGTAAAGAAAAGTCCTGTGTTATTTAAGCATTGTTGCATACAAACAATTCGTTTATTATAGGTACTTTCCATGAATATATATATATATATATATATATATAATTTAGGTGCTTTGTGGAAGAAAAACTTGGATCCAAATTTGTAGAATCCAGGTCACCCCCATTCCATAAATCGTTCGAGGAAACCAGCTCGATTACACCTGTATTTTTCATCTTGTCACCTGGTGTTGATCCTTTAAAAGTAAGAATACTATTAAAATGTATATATTTATACATATGAGCAACTGGAATTGCTAATTGATAAATATTAGCTTACCTGGATATAAATTGTGGTTTTTGGGCGTAATGTTTATCGATTGGGAGGGTTTCGGAGTGCTGTTCATGAATCACCTTTAACAAATTCTTAAAATTTCTCATTTTAATGCTCGAAAACCAGTCTTGATCTTCTTTCCCTTCGAGACTCTTATCACAGCTATGAAATCGTTGAAACAAACTGTTGGACTGCGTACCCTTTTTAATCGATACATACATAACAAAATGGTGTATGGTATAACAAAAGTAATTTGAGAACTTGTAATACACGAAGCTTTAAATATTAGGTTACTGAAAACCGCACTTTATTTTCGGGTAACCTGATAATACATTTTATTGGTTGCAATAGTAATGATACACGAAACACATATAATATTGATTGGAGTATAGACGATGACATTAACATATAAAAATTCCACTTATTTTGTATTTTAAAAATAGATGTCGCTAAATAAAGAAATGTTATAGAAATTAATAGATGAATATAAAACAATATATTAGTATATTTTTAATCTATAATAGTTATAGATATACATGTTACACACAATGCTAACATACGCAATATACGGAGCTCTACCACGTGTGAAGTGATTGACCCTTACGTTACAGCACCCCAAAAATGAAAAACGTCAATGCACAAAACGGTGTATTTATTTATTAATATCGAATAGATATAAATAGAAATACTTTGATACTCTGCTCAATTAAGTGATTCATAATTTATATGCAAAATTACAATAATTAATAGATTGTTTGCAAAGAATATTTGTATGCATTTTCACAAAAGATTACGTAATTTATGATATACAGCGTGATCCAAAATTCGTGGTAACAATGAGGCCAGGGAGATAGTGCAGGACAGAAATAATCTATTCCAAAACTATAACGAGCCTTGAGCACATAAAACAGAATTATCGTGGCCCCTGAAAACAAAAAGTACAGAATATTCTGCAATCAGTTCGCTGTAATTATTTATACCGCAGAATAAAACTTTGTATACAGACGAGCGGTCAATATTGTAAGAGGAATCAGTAATACGCGAATAGAAGTCTGGATCAGGTATTAGAATAATTGCGTAGGCGTGTATATATTAACAAGGTATTCCGTACTCTCGACCGAAGTCTATAGACGAATGCCTTCCTTTGGCAAGGGCGTCGATCGTGAGGACGCCTACGTCACCATGGCCCTTTTTAACCATTTTAGGGTTCGCCCCGAAAGAAAGCTACGCTAAACAAAGACAACGTGCATCGGCGAAATGCACATAGCCCGCCTCGGCCGTTCCTGTACCTCGAATATTCTAACAATATATCGAACAATATCGAAATTAAAATAAACTGAACTAAATTAATAGTAAACTATCGAAACTCAAATGTAGAATTCATTAGTACCGTTTATTACATGTATTATGTTCGTTTGCAACCCAACATCGATTGAGTAGAAGTAAGTCAGATGCACGTGTACTAAATTGACTTTCATATCCACTTTTCTAAAAAATGAGCCTCCAGCGCTATATTGTTATTCTTGATTTTCGTCTTATGCTTAGCTGCACTATCTCTCTGGCCTCATTTGTACCCTAAATTTTGGCCACACGGTATATGTGTGTATGTATGGTGGGATTAGTTGAAAGGATTAGCTTTCAATTCGAAAAATAATTTTCAATTACAATAGTGTGCAAATTCTTATGGAATATTAATATTGTACTTGCTGTTTCAAAAATTTAATTGAAACGTGTATTTACATATTTCTCTTTTACTAATAATAGTTTACTAATAATTTTCAATAGCTTGTGACATAAGTAACAAAACAAACATCACAGGTTGTCCGAAAAGTTGCAGGAATGATTAACCGAGCCACAAATTTTGCAGATCAACAAACGTTTTTAACTTTATTATTTCCACAGACTTCCCCTCCCTTAATACATATTTTAGAGCGCTCCCAAATTCTTTGTAACAAGATCTTAGTAGACACGAGATTGTTATGGCCTTTTATCTTATAGATGCTCTCTATAAGATGCTCTCCAGTAAAAGCGTGGAACTATCTCAGTAGACTGCATCTTTCTAAAGTGATCCAATCACAGTCTGTTCTCCGGATGCATATTCGTGTGCCGTCAAATAAAAAAAAAGTAATGAGTATCTTTTCAACGAAAGAAAATCATTCCAGGCACTTTTCGGATAAATTGTACATATAATTGTATCATATATTTATGAAAACAATAAAAATTCAGGACGTGGAAAAACTTGGGATTCAATTGGGTTTCACTTTCCAAGGAAGAAATTTCCATAACGTGTCACTGGGCCAAGGTCAAGAGCCCGTAGCCGAGCAGGCTGTAGAAATTTCAGCGACCGAAGGACACTGGGTGATTTTGCAAAATGTTCATCTGGTAAAGAAATGGTTACCCACCCTTGAAAAAAGAATGGAACAGTGCTCGGAAAATCCGCACGATGATTATCGACTGTTCATTAGCGCGGAACCTAGTCCCGATCCTCACGAATCAATAATACCTCAGGTAATTAAAAAAGCAATTTTACATACAGTAGGACACAGTGGCACCTGAACGAATCTTGGTAAGGATCCTGGTAAATGGGTTGCATACAGTAATGGATGAAAGAAGTGTGAGATATTGATAGGATAGGTGATAGGATTTGAGAAAGGGGATGGAATAACTTCGCCTTCAATGTTCGTACTTAGTTTTATTATCCTGATTGTGAGTTGTGGTACACGGTCGCGATACCCGCAACTGCTCGTCCCCAATTCTTTACCACCACTCACTGTTCACCCTGCTTAACCCGATGCGAAATCGGGGAGCCACTGGGTTGGAGTATTTGTAGTTATTTTGTTTGTATAAGGCGTGCGAACGAACCTGATGCGAAATCAGGGAATCGCAGGAAATGTTAGTTTGTCTCGTAACTCTAAATTAATATTCGATACAACTCGAGCGATTAAGTTGTGTCTGTGGGAACGTTACTACTAATATAAAGGATTACGGGGTAAAGATAGGTTTAACGAATCTACTCGATTTAATGGTGAACAAATTATATATATATATATATTTGAGATCAGTCGTCTGTACATATGTAATTGTCACGATGAAATAATATTAAAGTGTGTAAGTTACCTAAGTATTTGCACGGTGTTGACGCACTGGCGATGCGGGGTCTGAGAGCCGCTTTAAGAGTATTCCGAAAGAACTTCAACCGGACTAGCGGATTCTAACGGGTTAATCTATGATTCGGAAAGGTGCGCTAAGCCCAATCTCACTAGATATAACTGACTCTGTACGAGCGTGGCACGACGTGACGTTACGCGTGACTATGTAACTCTGAACCAACGAGGGTAGAAACCAAAGGGTTTATATACCCCCGAAATGCGCGGGAACGCATTAGAACTTTCCATATAAGGAAATTTATATAATAATGCAGCTAGTCGCACATGTGCTCAGGACCCCTTTTTCTGTTTATGATAACCGAAGGAATTTTAGGGCGTTTCCCATCACAGACGCGAGCTCGAAAACGCGTTGAGAGCGACGTATGGAATATTCTTCATACGTAACAGTAACAAGAGGCGAACTTTGAATACACGATTATCAACAACATCCAGTCTCAACCGATTCGACGACACACTTAAGGCTTCTCGTGCATTCCCGTAAATTCGCTCTTTCCAAGAGATAAACATTCGCTCGACGTTTCCACTAACACTCTTTATCCGCACCTCATGCTACATTCAATACTTCCTGTCACACTACGAGTTTGACCTAAACATAAAGCGGAGACGTGGGGCCAGCTTCTCGCCGCCACAGAAAGTTTAAAATTGTAACTTATGTCTATAGTTATGCGATTAGTCAATACTCGTTCTAATGAAAAATATTAAAAATGCTATAACTTAAAAAACAAAAGAAATATCATGCATATCGTGGAAAGAAATAAAGAAACTCTGGGTCAGGAAAGCTGTGCACACTTAAATATAGTTGCGTCTGGTACAACAACAATTTTTCTGTTCTGGAAGTACCAAGCAGCGCCAGAGATACGCTATATGTATTGTATTTATAGAATCTTATAAATATATCGTACTATAGGGGAAAGTCATGCTACGTCGACCGATATACTGAACCGACCAAAGCTGATTCTCCCTTCTTTTATCAGATATTAACATTTGGTTTAGATTTGGTTTAGATTAGACAAGCGAATAAAATAATTTTGTGAAACATATTTTGGGGTCATATTGTCCATTCCATGGTTTTCGATATTCTGAGCCGTTAAACACTTTCGCGGATCTTCAATGTGTTAAAAGTTATTTTTGGGACTGACCATTTGTTTTTCCGGTAGGTAAATGATTTTGTTCTATTACGCATATGGATGTATGTATATACTATTTCTAATCTATTAAATATATTCAAAGGACCTAGCTTTGCAATTTTTTCACGCCTTTACATCATAATACACCATAATATCAAATGTCTACACATATTGGTCGCACATTATCGACCACTCAACTGATTTCCAGTTTTCCAGTAAAGAAAAGATAACAACGAACGCAAGATTCTGAACTAACAGAAGAAAAGTGATTCAAAAGCAGAGCGCGTGAAAGAACGTGCAAAAAAGTCAGTATTTGCGTAATCGGCATAGCGAGTGCAGCATCGGGGTTATAATCTTATTTATTTCGCATCATTATTATTATTATTATGTTTTCCATTATATCACTTTCTTCTCCGTTTTCTGGGTTGTTACGCGGATGATACGGATCCTCGTCAAGTCTCGTCTCGCTCTTCTATTTGGTTTAGGAATGATCGAACTATGTTGCATGTTTTTAATATGACGGCTTTCTGTATCTCTGTGTGTATGTTGGGTGGTAATTGAAGTTGGGTCAGGTGTTTCTTATATGTGTTCTTATACTCTTTGTTGTTTCCAGATTCTCTGTACCTCTTGTGCTAGTGGTGTGTATTTGTCTATCTTTTCATTGTACTTGTTCTGTATGTTTCAGTCGTTGGGTATTGAGATGTCATTTAGGTATATAATTCTATCTGCTTTTTTTGTGAATGTCCGGTTTATGTCCGGTCGGTTGATTTTGACGGTTTTGTCGGTATGTATGGTTGTGTTCCAATATAGCTTGTATTGGTCATTTTCCATAATGCTGCTATATTGTGTCTGTTTGTAAGTCACTTGCTAGTAATTTGCATCCTCCTGTTACGTGGTCTATTGTTTCCGGGCACTGTTTTCATTTCCTGCATTTGTCATCTTGTATGTGTGGATCTCTCGTATTTTCGATAGCTTTTTGTTGCTATCACTTAATCCTGTATGGCTATTGTATATCTTTCTGTTTCTGGGCATAGTTTACCTTGTTGTAACCATTTGTATGTATCTATTTTATCTATGTTTTCATTGTTTATTATGTATCGGTGTTTTCCGTGTAAGTGCTTTTGAGCCCATGCGTTCATTTTATTTGCTATGTGTTCAGAGCTATTATGTGTATCTAGTACGTGGTTTTGTGCGGCAAGATTTAGTGTGTAATGCCTTGTGTAATGCCTGATTGCTTTGTGTAATTTGTTTGCCGTGGAAATATTTGCGTATTGATTGTATCTGTCTTGCATGTAATGAATATATGTCGATGTATAAGTCCTCTACCTCCTTCTTTTCTGTCTATTATTAATCTTTCCTTGCATGATTTGGGGTGTAGTTTGTTGAATTTGTTGAGTTCTGTTCGTGTAAGTATGCTTATATTTTGCAGGTCTGTGTTTGTCCAGTTTATAATTCCGAATGAGTATGTTATCGCGTATTTTTTTATATTGCTGTTGTAGGTGTTGTTTAATTTCTGTGTGATCAATTCTTGTGTTTTGTTGTAATCCCAGATATTTATGTTTCGCGTTTGTCCATGTTGTTGAGTGTTTCGTTATTTAGCGTTCGTTGTGTTTCATTTGTCGTCCATTTCCCTCGATTAATATGTAGTGTTTTGAATTTCGTGATGCCCAATTCCATGCTAATGGTTTTTGTAATGTTAAGCATTTCGTGTAATTGTGTTTCAGTTACTGCGTATAGTTGTATGTCATCCATATACATGAAGTGGTTTATCGTGTATTGTTTTCTCGTTTGGTGTTTGATGTTGAATCCATATGTTGTGTTATGTAATAGGTTTGATAAAGGGTTTATACATATGTTGAACCATAGTGCGCTGAACGCGTCGCCTTGGAATATGCTTTTTTTATTTGTACTTCATTTGTTTGTATGGTTTTCGTTGCTGTTTGGGGTGTATTTTTGTTCTCTATGTTTGCATAATTGTGTTGAGGAATGATTGGAGTTATTTGTTGATTTTGTATATTTGTAGTATTTCTTGTAGTCATGTGTCGAACGCTTTCTTGTAGTCTATGTAACATGTATGGAGGTTTCTATTTTGTTTTGTTCATTATGCTGCCTATGATCAGTAGTTCCTTGCATCCCTGGCTGTTTCTTGTGCATCCCTTGTGTTCTTCGCTGAGTATGTGGTGTTCTGTGGGATGTCAAGTTTTCTGCGTATGGTTCCTGTTATGAGTTGGTGCAATGTTGGTAAAACTTGATGAGTCTTTGTGCTGGGTAGTTTGGTGGGTCTTGGGTGTTCTGAGTCTTTGGGTTTATGTATGTTATTCCTTGTGTGAGGATACAATTCTTGTGGATTTCGTATTGCTTTGTTTATTTGTTGAACAAGTTGAGGATGGGCTGATGTGTATTGTTTGTACCAGAAGTTATGGATCATATCGATTCCGGGGCATTTGCAGTTGTGTGCATTCTGTATTGTTTGTATGAATTCGTCTTCTGCTATTGTGCATTCTGTTTGTTCTTTAACCCTTTGAGTGTCAAGGAGCGATTTTGCGCTTTTTCTGTTTCGCTCGAAAAGTGCCAGCGCTCTAGGCTGCGATGCCGACAACCGGCGCACGCTCGGCTTCTGTCGATGCGCGACTTTACGGCTACCATATAAAAGCAGAAAACAGCGCAATAGCGCTCCCTTGGTATTCTTAATCGGGGAATAAGACAAGCGAAAAAGCGCTCGTTGGCACGTTTGGACGGGGAAACAGCAGAGACGCCTGGCACTTAAACGGTTAAAGTGTTCGTGTCTCTGTTGTTCATCGAGGATCCACGTTCTATTGTGTTGTATTTGGTCTGACCATATTTGCTTCCGAAATTGTGTAATCTGTTCTTTTGTGGGTGGTGTGTTTGCTATCCTTTGTTTTGTATGTATTTTCTGATAGAACAATTGTTAACTGTTTCTGAACAGTGTGTTTTCTTCTTTTCTGCGTTGTGATCCTTTATATCGTCTGAGGCGAGCTGTGTAAACGGCTAGTAGTTGCTATCGTAAGATTGTTTACCAGTTTTATGAATCTCTTTGATGAGTTACCTTTGATGGCTTGAATAAGCCTGCCTATATTTTTTCTCAGTTTATTTATCTTCTGTTCGAGTCTTATTTGCCAGTTGGCTTTCTGGTTTTCTCAAGTTCCTGTATGTTTATTTGGGTGTCGTGTGTTATTTGCGGGTCTAGTCCTATTTTATGTCTTGATTTGTGTTGTCATGTATTTCTTGCTGGGGTTGCATGTGTTCCTTGCTGTATATCTGCATGTTGTGTTGGTTGTGCTTGGTGTTGTGAGATTGTTGTCTAATTTATTCTGTGTGTTGGTACGTTTCGGGCTTTGTTGTATCTTGTTTTTCGTTCGCTGTGTTATTCATGTGTTGTGTTTCGTGATTGTTTAGTTCTATTGCTACTAATTTCTATATATGTTGTAGTTCTTGGGATGTTAGTCTATTGTTCTTCATGATGATTCGTTTCTGGTTTAGTCTTTGTGCGGTTATGTGAGTCTCTAATTGTGTGTAGTGTGTTACGTAGGAAGTATTATTTCATTTCTTCCTTCTATGATGCCCTTATTTGGAAATCGAGGGTGCATGCAGTCGAGTCTGCCCCTTCCGCGACGTCGCGATGACGTGACCCTTTGGGGGAATCTTTCCGGACTCCCTTGGAATTTTCCGTGCCCCCACCAGCTTTTTGGTCCGGATTTCCGGAATAAAAAGGGCACGAATTCTGCTCTCGGCGGCTCAGTAATAATCTAGCTTCGAGTACGTTCCGTATCGACTATTTTGATATTTTAGCTCAGCAAGATCGGGTTCCGAGTCCCCTTCGTGCAATACTTACTTTTTTCAATACGTCCATTTTTTAAAACGATATATCGTCAGGCCTTTTTCTTAGGCAGTATACCTTTCCAATCCGTACAGATTGAGAAATGTGGATTTTGTAGTTTGCAATCAGACTGTAGAATAACCAAAGAGTAGAAAATATACGCTTAATACCATCGTACGCATTTTCTCATTGAATCTCCTCTACCAATCTACCAATCTACCAATCTACCAATAGTAACTTCCCACCAAGCAGATACACTTTAACCGCTCGAGCTGTATCGCTATAAGTTACGAGTTCATTTTTACTAACAATCCTGTGGCTCCCAGTGATGAAATACACACTGGTTTGTCCACGTAAACCTTCCTGTGACTCCCGGCGATGAAATAGGCGTTGGTTTGTCCACGAAATCTTACCATCCTGTGGCTCCCGGCGATGAAATAGGCGCTGGTTTGTCCACGATTACCTTTACCTTCCTGTGACACCCGGTGATGAAATAGGCACCGGCTGTCCGTAACTAACAAACTCTAAAATAACCGATCCTCGGCTCCGCAGCTGTGCCCCTTTGCCCTCGGCTCGTAACAAGTGCGTTAAGAATAGTCTTCTGAATTCGGGTCTGTAACCTGATGCTATTGTCTCTAGTTTTGTGGCAGTATAGTAGCAACGCATGACCATGATATTCATTTCATCTGTCGATTTCATGCGTTGCCGTTGTTTATAACTTGTGTGTTGCTGTTCTAGTAGGGCCATTGTTTCGGTTGTTGTGGTTTCGGGTCACCCGGTTATGTTCCACCTGCTCAAATGATAGCCACCTATGGTTCAGTCGCGTGTTGACGATCCAAGTGACAAGCCATTTGCACAGTTCCTAGAGATACGCGAGTTACAGGATACGAACTGTAGTTGTGTTAGTGAGTGTTGTGATTTCTTATACCGTAGCTTGCCTCGGTTGGGATCGCAAGCTTCTTCCCCTCAACTCGGATAATCGAGGGATATATTCCTGTGTACAGGAATCTCCCCAACAGAAATCATGGCCACAGAAAATATACCGCTAGTTAAGAACACCCTTAAGCTACATATGCCAGTATAATGCAAAAAGACTGTTTCCCTACAAAAGAATATGTTATAGTACTTGACGCACATGATGCCATCACCATTAAAGAATATATAATTGCAGTTGGAAAGACCACTAATGCTATCAATATAAGGTTTGCCTCAAGAAGTTCTAATAGAGTGTGCTTATACTTGTCGGACAAATCCGTAATAAGTAAGATCACGTCAAAAATGGCATTATAAACATTAAAGGCCGCCTGATATCTGTTAGACCTCCAATTTCAAAAACCAAACGTGTTACTCTTTCTAATGAGTGACCCGGTATTTTCACCCCAACGGACAGCCTAGTCTGCTTCCTTTGTAAAAAGGAAGGTCATGTGGCTAAACACTGCCAGATCTCTGTCAATAATCCAATTCACGATGTCATTCCTTCCTTATCGACTCATGAAGAGGAGCATGACGTGAATACGGAAATCTATTTTCAAGTAACCAGTCAAGAAGAATCCCAAGTTGCTACTACCTACTTTGATGAAGAAAAGGATTCCGAGATAAATAAAGGCTCTAGGAAAAGACCTCTCTCCTCAACTACGTCAAATACTTCTCACAGCATCCCGGAATACCCTAATAAAGAACATTCTACTGCATCTTTGAATATCACCTCAGCTAAGAAAAAGAAAAAAATTGAAAATTCTGAAGAAAAGGTCGGCTCCAAGACAATGGATGTGCTGGATCAAGTACTGAAACCTATCAAGCATATTCTCACTCAACATGCCAATAATGTTCTACGGTATGAACAATACAAAGAACTACTAACCAATGCCAAGGGCAAGGCAAACATCATTCAGCTGGCCCGTTCCTTCACAGACGACTTAACGCAACTTGTGAAAATTCTTCGTGAAACTTACTCCAGTATTTCTAGTAGATCCATTAAAAATAGAATCTCTAGAATTATCAAGAAATTGGAACTCAACGCTAGCTGGTCCGAAGACAAGGAAAAAGATATCTCTGGCTCATCTCTAGACCTTGGATCCCACTCTGATGCGATCATCTCTGTAGAAGACCTTTCTCATATTCCGCCGTAGATTTAACCTTACCTACACTTAATAATGAATAATAACAATTCGAGCCTTCGCATTAACTCTGACCTCAAAGTTGTTTTCTGGAATTGGAGAGGTATCTCTAATTGCAATATAGAGCTCCAAAAATGCTTGGAGGATGTTGATATCTTTATTGGCGTAGAAACCATGCTTAATAGTAACAAAAAATTTAACCTTCCCGGCTTTCGCTGTTTTAGAATTGATACCGACTAATGTTCTGCTGCGAGAGTCCAAGCTCTGTTTACTTCGACATAGATCCATTTTTCTATGCAATGTTACGTATGAAGAATATTCCATACGTCGCTCTCAACGCGTTTTCGAGCTCGCGTCTATGATGGGAAAACGCCCTAAAACTCTTTCGGTTACCATAAACAGAAAAAGGGGTCCTGAGCACATGTGCGACCAGCTGCATTATGACCAAGGCGGTCGTGGTCCGACGAAGACTCCTCAATTTCCTTATATGGAAAGTTCTAATGCGTTCCGCGCATTTCGGGGGTATATAAACCCTTTGGTTTCTACCCTCGTCGGTTCAGAGTTACACAGTCACGCGTAACGTCACGTCGTGCCACGCTCGTACAGAGTCAGTTATATCTAGTGAGATTGGGCTTAGCGCACCTTTCGAATCATAGATTAACCCGTTAGAATCCGCTAGTCCGGTTGAAGTTCTTTCGGCATACTATAAAGCGGCTCTCAGACCCCGCATCGCCAGTGCGTCAACACCGTGCAAATACTTAGGTAACTTACACACTTTAATATTATTTCATCGCGACAATTACATATGTACAGACGACTGATCTCAAATATATATATAACTTGTTCACCATTAAATCGAGTAGATTCGTTAAACCTATATTTACCCCGTAATCCTTTATATCGGTAGTAACGTTCCCACAGATACAACTTAACCGCTCGAGTTGTATCGAATATTAATTTAAAAGTTACGAGACAAACTAACATTTCCTGCGACTCCCTGATTTCGCATCAGGTTCGTCCGCACGCCTTATCCAAACAAAATAACTACAAATACTCCAACCCAGTGGCTCCCCGATTTCGCATCGGGTTCGTCCACGAAACCAAACCCATCCTACAGCTCCCTGGTTTCGCACCAGGTTCGTCTGTATCCTACGGCTCCCTGATTTTGCATCAGGTTCGTCCGTACGTTTTCCAACCTCCGAGCAGCTCCCCGGCTCCGCGCCGGGTTCGTCTGTGAATAAGCCAACCTCCTAGCAGCTCCCCGATTTCGCATCGGGTTCGTCTGCGAACTTCTTTCCTAGTGGCTCCCCGATTTCGCATCGGGTTCGTCCAGGACGTTTCACCCTCCTGCGGCTCCCTGATTTCGCATCAGGTTCGTCCGCGCTTGACTCTATTCCTGAGGCTCCCTGATTTCGCATCGGGTTCGTCCTCGCTACACATATTCCAGCGGCTCCCCGATTTCTCATCGGGTTCGTCCGTGCACCTTACTAACAAATTCTCAACCGTATTCGTTGGGGTATATCAACCTCGCCGGTCTAGGCGTTGCCCACAGTTCAGGCTCGTAACATGTTAAATCCAGCTATGTAATATTACGTTCACAATTGGCATAGAAAATGCAAGAAGAAAAACAAGAAAATTCTAATAAAACATACACGAAATTTCAAAAGCTGGACGTCATACAAGTTAGAAGCCTTTCAGAGTGTGATAATTCTTGAAACATGGAGCTACACACAGCCCAAAATCACATTCATTACCATGATTGCCGGATTCTGGCGTGTACATCTGTATACGCAGCTTTCATTGTATAGTCGGGCAAATTTTACCCTAAGAACTTTATGAGCAATAACGTGCGACGGCTGAAACCTTTTGGGATTTATTCAGTACAGCGTCCACGACGGCACGTGTCAAAATCCAGGCGATCAGAGTAGCGTCCCCTAATGTAAATACAGTAATGCCTTGATCGATGCGAAAGCCTCGGGTCTGAACGTTCGCTTCCATCGTGTAGTTCCTACATTGTTTGAAATTTGCCGACAGCGTCGAACGTAGAAAAGGACAGCGAGTAAAGAAAGACAACCGAGCAGCCAAGCCAAAAAACAATATCCAGCGTATCGGTGAAATAATACTAATGCAAAGATAAAACTTTTTTATTTCTCGTCCTTTTCTTATGAAATTTTTACATAGCATAGCTGACAATTTTCTGATTAAAATGACACCAAACACGATATAATTCGGACTATATTTACTGTCTTAATTAACGGTAATAAGTTGGTATGTTAAACCGGGTACTGGGCCTTTGATCTCTGCCGATTGCCACGATCGCAGCTTCTCTTTTCTTTTCACTAGCTATCCTTTTCTGCGGTCGAAACTTATTATTGTCAATTAAGGCAGTAAATTTCATAAGAAAAGGATGAGAAATAGCAAAGTTTCATCGTTCAATTAGTATTAGCTCACCGATATACCCGAGCGCGGATCGCTTTACACTGATCGCCAAGTGAACTTCTGGACGCCTCAAGGGGTATACCCCGCAGTGGTGGGGATAAACTTTTCGCTTGCATGGTGTAGAAATCTTTCGCGTCGATCAAGGCATTACTGTAGTTTTAGCTATATTTAGCTATATACCAAAATTTTAGCTATTTGCAATCGTTATTCATAACCAGAGAAGATACAAAATAAAAATTTTGTAATATCTTCATTTCTTCAAAAATTTTATGATAAATCCCTTCCTTTACAATAAAAATTAACTTTCGATTAATGATTTTTTCCTCGAAATTTTTAAAAATAACTCTTACTTTTCTATCAGAAACAAATATTATTTTACGGTTCTGACTATTACTAACTCTAGCGCAAGATATAACGACACTGCCCAATTTTCCCCTAAACATTAGTAATTCCGCAAAACTGTTCATTTATTCATAGTAATGATTTTAACGCAGGGTATACTAGAGTCTGCGATAAAAATAACAAACGAGCCACCATCGGGAATTCAAGCAAACATTCACAAAGCCTTAGATAACTTTACCCAGGAAACGTTGGATTCCTGTAGCAAAGAAACTGAATTTAAGGCCATATTGTTTGCACTTTGCTATTATCACGCAGTTCTTTGCGAACGAAGAAAGTTTGGGCCACAAGGATGGAATAGAGTATGTCGCTAATTCTGCTTTACTTAATTGTTAGCAGCATCTGAATATCCACAAATTATATGCAAAGAAAGAGGAAAAGGAAACAAAAATTACAAAATAAAAGGTTTTAATAGAGTCATTCATTATAATATTTTCAGCATTCAAGTCTCTTAATTAGTACGCGAAGAAAAGAAAAAACAATAACAGCATCTGAATTACAGCCTCTTCCATGTATTAATTTCGAATTAATAGTTTTTAATTAAATATTAGTCCTTACAATATTTTCTGTTCCCTTTTTCTTTCTCGTTTACATTGTATTACTTGCACTATTACATGACACTGTGCCTCCTCATAGTAATGAGTTGTTTCGAAATTTCCTATAAAAATAAGACAAATATTAAGACATTATATATTTCCTCCAAGAATGTTAATATATTTTATTTCAGTGATTTCTCATGATTTATCGAATAAGCTACGATCCATGCTAGTCATTTTTTAATAACATTTAATCGATTGATTTCTTTTTGAAAAATGTTTTCAACCCGAAAAATAAACTAAATACATTAATTCAAACATTTCGGTTCATATACCAATTTTGCTCTTATATACTAATTACGAAAACTGTAAATACTAAAAATTAAGTTCCTTGACCTACAACTTTTAATTGCTGTTCAACACATATAATTCAACAGTTTATTATCTTTTAGATGACATTTATGTGGTGTAATATTAAACCCAGTAATAATTATCAAAAACATTAACATCAACACCTGACAAAAATGCTACGAATAGTCTAAAGTCTAAACAATCCAATTCGTATATTTGATTGAACGTAAAATTGTTGTTTTTCATTTAATAAGTATTTTTCTCAATTATATTTTAGTGGTGCTCAATCAGGTGAATATGGATGGTGATTTATTTTTCTTCCAATTTGTTCTGGATCACGAAACTTGCATACGGTCTTGTTTTTTTGAAACTTTCAATAGCAAGACGGTTACTTTTCCACTGACGATAAATGACTGTACTTCAAATAAATTCAGGGCTGGCCGGGAACAAAGTGGGAAAAACATTTATAGCCCAAAGGGTTAACCTTTTTACAAGAAGTTACGATGGCATTTAATAGAAAACGCAAAAATTTCCAAACAACCCAGTACAAGTACATACTATATTGAAAGTTACAAGGAATTCGTATTCTTAAAGTTGACAATTTTTAAGTTGTAACATTTAATTTTCTCTTACAAAATATTGTTTTCTGTGCCCAGTCCTATCCGTTTAATTTTGGGGATTTAACAATCAGCGTATCCGTGCTATTCAATTACTTGGAAAACAGTATTAAAGTTCCTTGGGAAGATCTTCGCTATTTATTTGGAGAAATAATGTACGGTGGTCATATCACAGATGACTGGGACAGACGACTGTGTCGAACTTACTTGATAGAATACCTTAAACAAGAATTAGTTGAAGGTAAGAAATTTGTTGCAAAAAGTACCGAAGTAAGGTCAGCGTTCGATGTACATATGTACATTGAAACATTGACAGCTGTTCCAAAAATGGTACACGTATGTATATGTATAGAGTGTCCCGCCTAACGTAAGCACCTCAAATATGTCGCCTACTTTTAATGATACAAAAAATTGTTTTATTCGAAGGGCCAAATATTATGGTATGCCGCAATTTTGTCACATAGCCATATACTTGAGTTTTCACGCTTATCGGCACTGTTTTAAATGGGATTACGTATTCTTATTATTATCATGCAATATCTAAGAACAAAGTCAAGTTAATGGCCTATACTAAATTCTATGACACGACCAATAGTCCGAAACATTCAGTACAAGATATTTGAGATGCGAGTCATCCCATGCTAAATCGGACACATTTTGGAGCAATATTTTTTATTTTTCTGAAACTTGAATATGTTGAAATCATTAGTGATATATAAACATATGTCGACGTATTTTCTAAAATTGTTTGAATTGTTAATTTTACAATTTGTTAATTGTACAACTGTAACGGATAAACGAACAAGGATGAACTTTCAGGTGCTTACAGTGGAGACATAAGAGGATAGACCAAATTAAGCTTATTTAAGGTAAAAATGTTATTCAATCATTTGTTTTACAATGGTTTTATTGGCAAGTTTTAGAAAAATCAGAATTCTTGCCGCTAAATGTGCGACTTAGCGTTGGGCGACCCGCACTCAAGTTAAAAACGACACTGTATGTCTCACTCGTGCGTTGTGTATTCAGATTTTCAGTGCATATTTCATTAAATAATTTCCGACTAATATTTAGTCAATTATTTTTTGGGCACGTCTCATCTGAGTGCTTGTAGTATATTTCAAACCATTGTTATACTCAACTAAATCTAGTTCACCATTGTGAACAACAATATTCAAAAAAGTGGCTGAAAATATCCTCTTGTTACGTTGTACAATAGATAGTACAATATCGTCTTATTACACGGTTGTAACGGAAAAATTGTAAAGTGGAAAGTTATTCGCGTTCTACGTATAGAATCTTTTAGAAATACGTACGATACCAGTGAACCCTTTTATATCGTTATCCAGTCACCACTCATACTTTCGTAAATTCATAAAATATACCTTTGACTGATTTTTACATTCCTCGTAAAATTTTCCAGCGCTAGCGCACGGTTCTTATATTCTAACGATAATTTTCCAGCTTGTTCGATGCAATGCAACAACTCTAACACAAAGATCGAAACGCATACTTTATTTATTTCGAAGCGACATAAAACGAAGAAAAGAATAATACAAATATTACAGAGAAACTTTTCTTTACCCCTTTTGCAGGTGAATTGTACCTTGCCCCAGAATTTTTGGTTCCAGCTAATACTGATTATTCTGCATATCATCAATATGTGGACGACTACCTTCCTACCGAAAGCCCTGTCCTTTATGGACTGCATCCAAATGCGGAAATTGGTAAATACAGCGTCTTACATACACTGCTTTCCATAAATATAGGACCAATCAAAAGTTTCTAGTTCTAGAATGTTACGAGCAACTTTTGTGAAACCAAGTATAATATGTATGATTGCGTATTGAAAACCGATATTTCAATCCAATCGCACATCTTTTTATACATATACACAAAGTAAATTTTAAAAAACGGGATCACCGCTGTCTCGTCACTATAGAACCAAATCTATCAACACTGTTTTGTATAGCTATTTTATCAGTTCTGGTTTGGTGTTTGTTGGTGTGGAGGTAGTACAATTTTCAAGCTTCGCAATGCCAGGAGAAAATTATTTGTCTGAGCGGGAGACTGAAAAGATCTTAGCTTACCGTGAACGTGATGCACATGTACGACAAATTGCTCACAGATTTCATAAATCACACAACGTAGGTGCGAATTTTTTACAGGGCTCGCATAATTATCGTAAAAATAAAAGGAGAGCCAAAATATGAATTTTCTGACTACTCGAACAGTATTTCGATTGAAAATGTTAGCTGGGCAAAACTAAATTTCAGGGCTCTCTTTAAATTTTACAAAGAATTGTGTTAAACGAAAGTTAAACTGCATTTAAGTCTGCATAACTTCTACTAATCAAAATTTTGTCACCCGTATTTGTTTCGGAAATGTGAACGTTAACTTTTCATTTTTTAATAGAACTATAATATTTTTTAAATATATTTTATTAGTAGGAATTGTTACAAATACAACGACCACAATTACATTGGAAAAGAAGGTATAATTAACGTAAGTAATGCATCGTAACTTGTGGAGAGTCACGGCATACTATTATCATATATTATTATAATTTTGCTTTTAATCAAACTCGGTTGCATTATATCATATAGATTCTATATTATTGGAACATACAAATTTCAGGATGGTTTTATAGTCGTAAAACGCAGTGCATTCAAAGTGATTGATGATTTTTTCAGTACTGCTACGTTTTTATTATCGTATTATTATATTATAGCTGATAATCAATAGATATCAGATATGGGTGATGCACGATAGTATTGGTTGTTAAACGGATTCTTAGAATTGTTGTTCTAGAAAATTAAGCTTAACATTAAATATTTATATTTTTCTTCGATTCTTTAAAAACTTTTTGCATAAAGGCCCTTGTTCTTTCCAATTGTATCGCAATTTCGTTCACGTACCGCATTATAATTTTGTTCTTTGAAACATCTGAAGAAGGAATTTTATTCCACACTGGAAGGTTTCGATGTGGAAAAATGGGGGAAAATACTTTGGCAAGTTATTAAGAAACATATAGATCTCAAGTATGTGACTTTGGGGTCCGATGCAACTGGAAAAATATTTGAGCTCGGGACCGTATAATTTAAAATGATTCCATTAATGTCAACGGACTATGTGACTTTAAAGTTGCATGAGTGTACAGCGGGTTAACTAACTCTTACGGTTAGGTGTTTTACTCATGGCAAAACACCTTCAAGCTATCAAGGTGGGCGGATGGCCGATGGATGTAAAATTTAAAAGAACTGCCCAAGGGTGTAGGTGGCCTCCGGCTTGCCAAAAATGCCAAAGTCCACCAGAACTCCGAAGTATTGTATTATATACAGACAGCCAACTCGTTTTTAAATAGAACACTATTCCAAGCAGCGCACTACCATTTTCTAAATTCATAACATTGAACCCGAGCCACCCCCGCACAGTTATTATCGCAAATTATGCTCAATCAGACTATACTGCATATTTTGAAATGCGTAATCTTACATCTTCCACTGACTTACTTAAATACAATTACGTAGATGAATAAGTTTCGTTTTTATTTTATCACTGTCACTGTGAATAATGTGATTACTTGCAAACAAATTTGGATGCTCTGAATAATCTTCGAATATTGTTAATATTTTTAATATTTTGCAAAATCTATAACAAATCGTAAACGCATAAATGATACTTTAACTAGGATTTCTAACTTCAACTGCGGAGAATTTGTTTAAAACATTGCTGGAAATGCTGACCAGAACTGCCAGCGATGCTGCAAGTGGTGAAACATCAAGGGAGGATAAGCTTAGGGGAATTATAGAAGATCTATTGGACAAGCTTCCAGGCGAATTTAATATGCAGGAACTTTACAGCAAGGTTTTCATTGTTTTAAATATATAAAGATTAATTTTCACTAACATTGGTCATGAAATACAGCAACTTCAATCAGGTCAGAAATTTCAAGTGCTTCAGAAATCTTTAAATGCCTGATAGAGTACGTACAATACTTGTACATATATGTATGTATATACAGAGGTTACCGTGACATAATGGCACAACTTCAGTAGTAAAGTCAGCATATTTTGTGATAAATTAAAATGATATTTATTAATTAACATATAGTTATTTGACTTTCAGTAATTTGTAGTGGCAGTTTCTACACTAGCGGGGGAAAGGGGGGCACGAAAAACTTGCCGTCGCAAAAACTCAAACGTGATGACAAAAACATTCTTACCTACAAATCCTATTATCCTATAACATGTTCCAACTATCACCGCGTCCAATTGTAAGACAGGCCTGCTAGAGTAGGGGGTACCCTTCTGGTGAATTTAGACTACAGACTTTGGTTCAGCATCGCGGTTGCTCCATCCATAGCGAAGGGCATAAAGATTGTTTTCATCTGCATTTGATCCAAAGTAAACTTGCAACAAACAAGGTACAGGCAATCTCTGCTTTGGATGAATTGCATGGATGATTCAACACTTGTAAGCAAAGCTGATCTGAAGAAGGTATCGGTCTTCCGAATGAAGAGACTACCACTGCATGCTCACATATGATACACTCTGCAAACTGATAATTATCAGAGTGTATAGTCTGTTTTGTTGAACATTTTAAAGAAATGCGCATTGTTCGCGCAAGCATGCTAATGATTTAGGCATTAAATAGTTAGTTGCTTAGAAATTATTGTAGTTAACATTTATGTTAAATATCTTAGATGGAGGATCGCACACCGTTTGTTACGGTTGCGTTACAAGAATGCGAACGAATGAATCTACTCTGTGAAGAATTGAAAAGGTCTCTGCAAGAATTGGAGTTGGGATTAAAGGTAAACGTTTTGGCTTCCTGCGCATTAGGTCGTCCAACAAATTCGTATCGTTTGTTGCAAATATAGAAATTGTTTAATACAAGCTAATGTGACATGGCAACACCGATTACAAATAAAGTCCAAAGAATTTTGGGTACTATTTTTTTGTTGCGTGAAATGCACATAAGTACTTTAGATTGGCTATAAAATAGTTTGAATAATTAGTTTATGTGTGCTGTGAGATGAAAAGAATGAAAATCGTTGATGTAGAAGATTATTTTTGTTGAGAAATGTACTTTATACCAATTTATCGACATAATTTTCGTAGTATAGACTCTGCTATATTAATTAGCAGGGTTTTCGACAGTTATTCCTACGAGTTAATCAACTATTGTCAGTTAAACAAAATGCTATATGCATAATATGTATAAAGTATAGGTATATTTATTGTTCGACGAAAAAAATTATAAACTGACAACACGATTAACAAGAAAATCAGGTAAACACTCTCAAGCATTCGAAGCTACTAACCAATTTATATGCTTGTCTTATAAAAGGAATGAAATCAAAGTATTTACACAATATCCCACTATACTTACTGTACTGATATTACTTCTTTAGAATTCTAATAAATAATAAACAATAAGACCAAACGTTTTAAATGAATCCTGGCAATTAATTGAAGGTTTTCTTCAAAGGGAGAGTTAACGATCAATGCTGAAATGGAAGATCTGCAAAGCTACATAATGATGGATTCCGTTCCGCCTTCTTGGACAAAAAGAGCTTACCCTTCAAATTTGGGATTGAACAGTTGGTTCTCTGACATGTTGAACCGAATAAATGAATTAACAAATTGGACCGCAGACTTTAATGTAAAATTTCATTTACCATTCCTTAACAGTATTTTAATTCAATGAATATAATTATGATTTCATAGAAATTTATTAATCGCTGGCAGGTGCTTCAAAATGATGATCTCTCCGCTATAATGGAATCGTTAAAATCAGAAACAGTATAAATCAGTTTCAAGTAACTTTTCATAAATGAGAAAGAAATAGTTTCCATGAAAAATACTTGCAATGATATTTTTTTCAAAATACCTCCGGGTATGATTTGTGCTGTACTTGCTGTCGTTTAATGTGAACTATTTTGGGGGAAGATGCCTAAGGTGTCTTAATAAAGTAACAAGACTGCTATATGTAAGAGTAAACAGACTATCGTACAATTTGCGGGGGCCAACGGACTCTCACGCACACGCACACAGCATTCTTGCTGCAACCTCTCTCCTACATACTATGTATATATATTTCTATCGAATCAACTAACAATTGGCCTCTTCGAATTCCTCGCTTAGATTCGCATTGTTTACTGAAATAAATGAGTTGGAAACTCTATACTAGCACGGCATCTTACCCCTATATATTGGGGAAGATGCCAAGTTCGTTAAGCAATTCAAGCCAATCATTTGTGAAAAGGTCAGAATAAATAAGAAGAAACAAACAACCAGTCGCTGTTGATAACACATTCTTTTTTTTATAACAACACAATATATCAAGCGGCAGCCAAACGAATGCTCCAGCCTAACTTTCTACAAACCATACCAAAATCACCTGGTCGTTTTTAGCAACTAACATAACAAAAAAACTTGTCAATACGATTTTTCTAACATCTACTGGATAAACTCTGATGCTTGGCATTTTCCCCCTAGTTACCTTATTTAAATGTGAACACCATTATTCGACGCACAATTCAATTTAAAGAACGGATATCATTTATTTAATTCAAGCTGGTGAAATAATTAGTAAATTAAAATTTCAATAGCTACCGCCGTCCGTGTGGCTCGGAGGCTTTTTCAATCCGCAGTCGTTCCTTACTGCCATAATGCAACAAACTGCGCGCAGAAACGAGTGGCCATTGGACAAAATGTGCTTATACTGCGAAGTTATGAGAAAATACAAAGATGAAGTCACGTAAGTATGAAAAACCTTACATTTTTTGTCTCTGCAAACATTTTCTGTTCTTGTATTTGTATACTGTAACTCTTTTGTCAATGCACATTGAATAGTTATTAATTTCATAGCAATATTATTAATTAACCGCGTCAATAAGTAATCCACTGTTTTCTTACAAATTTTATTATTTACCTCAAATTGGGTCACTATAGTAAACATTGTAGTATAGTAAAGACAAATTTCTTTTGATTTTATGCCATTTCTCTGAAAAGTTTTTATTTTGCTGTGACTATCAAATAAATCGTGGCGGGACGATGCTGGACACTGTATAACGAAATTTTCAAGAGACGTTATATGTTAATTTACCAGGAATATTTGAAATTGACTGCCATACTGACTGGACATAACAGCATCGTACTATTACATGTTTACGTTAATGTATTAATGGTTCCTACTATACAAACTGAAATCATCCCGAGTATAATAATTAAACACATTGAAAAATGCGGGTTTTAGAAAACGGCAATATAAAACAAATATAACAAGTTTAGTCCTTGTCACCATAATACTTTTATTAATTAACATCTTAGCTTTGGTGCCGCTATTTAGAATTGTGTATCTACGTGGTGCTAAAATGAGTATACTCGACATTACAAAAAAAATTGCTATGTCTTCATGACGAGTATACGCATCTTTCACAGCAAGAGGAGCAACCCCTCTTAAGAAGAAAATTATTTTTAAAATGAAAAATCAAAATAGGCTATATAAGGAAAAAGGAAGGACTGAATTCAAATTGTTTTCATTGTTCTTCAAGTACAAAAGTCGCAAATGAAGGATCCAATTTCACAAACACTGCCAAAAATTGTACAGTGTGTACGCTTTATGTGGAAACGCGTAAACATCTGGAAATCTATGAAAGATAGGAAAATACATTTCAAGTAACTACTGTTAGATGTCGATGGTGGCATATAACGCCGATATATATTTCACCTTGAAATGGCCTTGAAAACTTATGTGAAGGTCAAGTATATCATTTTACATGGGAATTATGTTTTTTATTGCATATTCTTATAGCCGACATTGTAACGTTTTCAAAACACTACTAACTCATGTCTTCTGCACGAACCATTATCGAGATATTAAATTTCAAACGCAGCTCTTTCTAAAGCCGAGTCCGGCCGGACATCCTCCCAGTACATTCGCTTTAACCGAAAATAACTATGTACATATCTGGGGAAAAATAAAGATACGAAATAATTCAGGCGAATGTTGGAGGATATTAGGGAACACATGATGACGCTGAAATGACTTGTCACCATCAGATTTAGATTTTTCAATGGGCCTCTATACTTGTTCTCAAATGTTTTTGTAGCTGCCATCAAATCCTTTACAATACCCTACTTAAATGTGTATTTTAAGACAATTTCTGAATATAAAATATGCTTCGATGAATGGCTTTTACCCGAGGCACAGTCATCTCCAACGTCTTGCTATTGGATGAAAGGATGTTATGTTCGACTGTTTTGGCATACGCAAACAGATATTCGCTCTACTTAAGACCACTATAACGCACAAAGTCCGACCGAGCAACCTCCGGGCAACATACAACAGTAAACGCCCGTGGTGAGAATGATAGAGTTCTTTGTATTGGAGTTCTACACTGATTATATTTCATTTCTAGTTGAGTTTTCCCTGATTTCTGACTGAATTGTATCCTTAAAAAGCGTAGGTCAGTGGATTTTAAAACCTCGTGTCCTCCCTCCTATTACGCCCTTAGCGCGTTGTGTCTCTGGAAGGGCAACAGGCCCAGCCCTGAATTCGCGTTGCAACTCTTCAGCAGAAGATACGTACGTATTAGAAGTGTTTTGAAAACGTTACAATGTCGGCTATAAGAATATGTAATAAAGAAATACAAATTATATGCGTGACCTGTACAATACTTTTCAGGGTCATTGCAAGATCAAATACATATCGGCGTCCTATGTGCCCTCGACATCGTACAATATTTGCTTGAAATATATTTTTGATCTCCCCTAGTTTTACAGATATCTACGCGTCTCCAGATAAAACTGACACACCGTGTACCTCAATTCGGAATCGATTCATGCAAATCTTGTTACACGACTATACACAATTAGTAGCGCAGACGTCAGTACGACTAATAGTTGTATTTTGGCTAATACTTGTGCAATTAAATTGCCCACTTAATTTTAAAAATAATATGCTGTTTCATATTACCACCCCATCCCATATTCAAAATTAGTAATAATATTTTTCCCAACACAATTTCTCAGGTCAGCACCAAGAGAAGGTGCTTATGTAGACGGGCTGTACATGGAGGGTGCACGATGGGACATGCAAGCAGGATGCATAATGGACTCTCGATTTAAAGAGTTGTTTCCGTTACTGCCAGTACTGTATATCAGAGCTATCACACAGGACAAGCAAGACTTTAAGAATGTGTACGAATGTCCTGTATATAAAACACGATCGCGAGGACCCACTTTCGTGTGGACTTTTAATTTAAAAACTAAAGAAAGGGCCAGCAAGTGGATCCTTGGTGGTGTTGCGATTATATTGCAAATATAGTTACAAGAATACTACATAAATTGTTAAGTAACCGTGTAATTTAAATAAAACATTAAACGTTGGCACAGCTCATTGGAACTTTAACTTTATTTATACTAAGGTCTGCTGACGGCTTTTTGAAAAGTCACAGTAGTAGCTGAAAAACTGATCAAACTTTTTCTTAGATATAATTATCTATAAAAAACATTATTATTTATTTCTGTGACTATTTTACAACATTTTACAGGCCTATACATTTCACGAGTATAAATGTGATGAGTAGACTGCGAAAGTTTATGCACGATAAATATGTAAAATACATATGAAAAATATGCACGAAAATATACAAAGTATCTAAGTATGTATAACATGTAGTACACCAATTTTTTAACACATTTTATACGGATTTTCAAGGAATTGACAAGAGTTAATATCTAATATACTGATATAAGTAAGATACTTTTCACAATTATTCCGATATATTATAGTTCGCGTGGCAATAAATTACAAGCATTATTTCTAAATTTAACGTTGTTAATTGGTGACGTTTGGCGGGCAAAATTAATTTATAAGTGGAGAATGACCGCTTTGCGTCACAGGAAGTAATCTGTGCGTAATTAAATTTACTCCAATATCGTGCTGGCACAATTATGGGTCCTTGAGCGCCCTCGTTATTTAAAGTACTTGAAATCTTCGATAACGTACGGAATCCTAAATTCATTTGTAACGTACTATTAATTTGTTGTCTAATTTTTGCACCGCAATCATCAGAAATGTTTTTTAAACGTATTATACTATTCATTTAGATTAATTCATTTAGCGATAAACCTACAGTTTCCAATTTCCGCCATTGTTGGTGGCAAAGTGTTTAAACGAGCCTTAATGTACATTAGATTTTGAGCAAGCTGATCTTGCTGGAGCACTTCTTGTGCAGTTTTAATTGCGGCAGCATCCTTTGGTTTGAATAATTGAACTACCTATTAACATAAATGAAATTTCTGGGTAAAATTGTATTTAGATCTATTGAAATTCTATATTACCACTTACGGGACTTGAGATATCTTGACAATCTTGACAAAAATATGCATTTGCATAAAGTTCCGCAGTCTAGTGAGCATTACTTGGCAAAGTGTGATTCCACCAATGTTATTTTCCAAAACACAGAACTGTGAGATTTCAAGAACAATAGGTCTGGACTGTAAGAAATCTAATTTAATTGGGTGTCCTGAATTTTTTGCGAGTTCACTGACATGCTTGACGTCACACATTTTCGCGTAGAAAGTACTGTTGCACTGGTTGCATTTTCACCAGTTTTAAGTAATCTGTGCCGTTCTTTCTTTCGAATAAAAATCTGCTTTCACCGATAAATTTAATATATCTTTTACTTGAGTTTAAATGTAGATGTTTAAGCAATTTGTAATTGTAATTCTTTATTGGCCATGGACCTTTCATCCATTAATTGACATGCAGAATTCTCTTCGTTTTTTGGAACATCGTGCTATTTTTTGCTTAAATTCGTGAAGTCAGATGGCTCTAATCTTTCCCTGCTCCCTTATTATTTTCAACCTCGCCTATATATTAATGCGTCGAGACCACATAAAAGGTGCATGGAGTGTACCCATCGTAGATCAATATTTTTCCAATAATATTCCACTTTCCGTATTATTTTTACGGGACGCACCAAGAAATTCTCTTCGTAAAGTGATTTTACATCGGAGGAAAACTGCTCTTTTGGCGATGCCTAAAACATATTTCTGTTTTTTTTAAATACAGTTAAAAAGGTTAAAGGATAATAGGTAGTCCAATATTTCCAGGTACCCTCTAGTTTCTTTTTATCAAACTTTTTTTATCTTTAGTAAACTGTGGCATGCTTTGATTATTTGATTATGAATCAGATAAAACTAATGTGAAGCGAACATGAAGGTGTAAATTTTAAGAGTAAGTGGATTTAGATTGTATGTTGTTAAAGGGAAATATATATGAATAGAAGAACAACAATAATCTAAACACAACATAAGATGTCAACCATATTTTATTCCACAAACTTTCGAAATAACCGTTATTACCATTCATCGATTACAAGTCCGAAGCTTGAAATCATTTCATTTAACCGAGAAAGGTTTTTGAATTCTTAACATAATATTAATTGTCGATTCCTTTTAATAAGTCTATCCAAATTGCAACTTCAAATGATTTCAAACTTTTGCCTGATATTATTACATTTATATGTATTCTTCAAACTGTATACAACTTTATTTATAAAAGAAACAAAGTATAAAATTTGCACACGATTTGTTGCAGTTATTTTTAATTTCTTTACGACGAAAAAGAGATAAAAGTTGTTGTATGTGCTTTGTTGAAAAAATTAAATAAATGTCTAAACGCGTTTTTTAATATACTAAAGGGAAGAACCTATTACAATGATACAAAGTGTTATTTATTCGGAACATAAGGGAAATTGTTGTATACAAATAAAAAATTTTCGCTATCTACTTTTATCTTCTTTTAAAGCCATATTTTTTCCTCTCGTAAAACAGATCTGTCTTCGAGCTTCCGAGATTTACAATTTTCGGACAACCGTCTCTCTGTAACAAAGAAATTAAGAAGGCGTTGAATAGTAATATAATTTGTTAACAGTATTAGAATCGATACATTTGATATTAAATTTTAGTGGGACAAGATAATTAAAAATGTAATATAAGAATTATTAAAGAGGTACAGTAATGTCTCGATTAGTGTACCTCGCTTGGGACCGAATGTGAACACTAATCGTGTGCAGACACGATTCTCCAGCGAGTTCAGGTCCCCTTTGAAGTGTGGCAGCCGAGATACGGGGCAACGTTCCAGGAAAAAAGCAAGTTTAAATACCCCTGTACGTGAGACAACACTACCGCGATCAAAATCTAATATTAAAACCTGTTCATTTTTGGTCCGTTTTAAATTAAATTTTACCAAAGTGTTCGTTACAATATCCTGATTAAAATGATACCAAACACGATATGGTTTGGACAATTTTTACTTATCACGGTATTAATAATTTTATTCTCCTTTATTATTATTTTGAATAACAACTAGAATATGTGTATATTAGTTAACAGCAATAAGGTAATTAGTAGTGAGATTGTAAATTTGGAAGTAAACTCTCGAATCGTGAGTCTCTTAATTCTCTTAATCTTAAATTGCTATATTTAGATAATCGCAAAATATTGTTGTATCGAGAATTATTCTCGTTCCTGTGACATTACATTCGGTGTTCATAAGAGTTTATAATTTTTACTGATAAGAAATTGTAAGAATTTATATCTACTTTTTAGATAAAGAAACTAAGCAGAGAAGAGAGCTGGGTCATTCATCGCATCAATAATAATAAGTAAATATATGTATAGTAACGAAATATATAATTCTAATTGTTATCGAAAACAATAATAAAGGGCAACGAAATTATTAATACCGTGATAAGTAAAAATTGTACAAAGCATAACATGTTTAATGTCATTTTAATCAGGAGATTGTAACGAACATTTGCGTAAAATTTCATTTAAAACTGACACAAAATTGAAAAAATTTTAGTCTTAAATTTTGATCGCGTTAGTATTGTCTCCCGTACACGGGTATTTAAACTTGCTTCTTTCTTGGTCACTGCCGCGTGTCTCGGCTGCCACAGCATTGAAGGTGACCTGCTGCTCAAGAAACGTGTCTGCACACGATTACTGTTCACATTCGGTCCGAGTTTACTTCCAAATTTATGATCTTAATACTAGTTACCTTATTGCTAACAACTAATATACACATATTCTAGTTGTCATCGGAAACAATAATGAAGGGGAATAAAATTATTAATACCACGGTAAGTAAAAATTATCGAAATCATATTGTGTTTGGTGTCATTGTAATCAGGAGATTGTAATGAACATTTGTGTCAAATTTCATTTAAAACGGACCAAAAATGGACAGGCTTTAATTTTTAATCCTGCTTGCATCAGTGTTGGATCTCACAGACATTCGATGTGACTTCAGATTACATGCTCGGTGAAAGTACAGGCTACGATGGGAACTTTGTAGTGTAGAATGAAAAAAGGTAGTTTACGAACAGTAATCATAAATAAAAGAAATACCAAATTTCTTAAAGACTTACATCTTTTTCCTGAATTGTGCATTCTTTGCAGTAATAAGCATCAGAAACGCCAGGTCCACCACAGATAACACATCGTCCTTGATAAGAACCGTAATTGCATTCGTCGCAAATTCGAACTAAGGTGCATGGTCTGACATAAGAATCGCAAATCACACATTTACCATCGCATTTTTCGCATAATCTCCCAATTGCTGAAAAGATAAAATTTCATTTTGTCCATAGAACACAATTATATATTTTTTCAGTTACGAATATGTACCACCCCGTAATATTTTCTTTAATCAATTTTTTACACTTTCTATCTATGTTGAAACTATATTGCAATTTTATTCCATTGTAAGATGTAAATTGGCACATTACGCAAGCATACAATAATATAACAAGTTAAACTTTGTACAAATTCCAAACACTTTTGTTATTTTTTGTATCTATTTAGTAGGATGTGTTCTCTGTTAGCAAGGATATAGCAGACAGAGTAATTTTGACTTATACAAAGTGTCCCACTCTAATCTATAAATGCCAACAAATCATAAATTATCCGCTGTAGGAAAAAAATGGTTCAAAGAAAAGTTGAGTAGGTTCACAGGGACAAATAATCTGGTGTAATTAATGTTTTCTTCAGATGAATGTGTGGGGGACATATGAAGGTGGCATACTTTCCTTAAAATGAAATCAGATAATTTTTAAGGCATCACTACATGCAGTGATGCAGTGATGCATGACATAGGTATTAATCAATGTCACTGTTATACGTCCATTTGAGTTTGTTCATAATTCTAACAGAAAAAATAAAGGATCTATGTAGACTAGAGAAATACAAAGAAGTTATGAATAGACTGACTATAATTTAACTCCTGGGCAAGGAATAAAAGGGTCTACATAGTTGTTATATTGTAACTACAGAGTTATAGAATTAATAACCTGTTAAACAAGGTCTAGAAGAGAAAATAAAGAACACTATTAGTTTATAGAATATGCTTTTTAATTTCATTACCCTGAAGTACAGGCATATTTGCGATATATATTAAATTTTACACATAATCTATAGAGAATAAGTGTAAAAATTGTACCACTTAAGATGTTTTGTACTATATTTCCTGCTTGCCATTAATTTCTTCGCAAGTTAGTATTGAATATTGTAATTTCATGTATAAGACACCTGCTACTATGTATTTAATCTTTCCCTGAGGTTAAAATAGGTTGTTATAAATATTCTTCTAATCTTATGTAAAAAGTACAAAAGGTAGGCAACTGGTCCCTTAAATTGCACGGGTAGCAGTTTATTAAATCTTACTTCCTCTAAAACTATTACATTTATGAATATGTTTTGTGTTTGACTTAATTGCCTTCTTCATATTATCTTTGCTCCATTCTTGATAAATTCTTCCTGTCATTTCAAAATACAGTAATGTCTCGGTATAAGCAAAACCCCTGAGACCGAATTTTTGCTTATGGCGAATATGTACTTCAGGCGTTTCTCTAGCTTCACTAATAGAGCTGAACGTGGAATAGGACAACGAGTAAAAAGAAAATGTTAATGCAACGATAAAACTTTTTAATTTTTTGTACGAAACCTTTACCAACGAATCTGTGACATTTTTCTAATTAAAATAACACTAAAAACTATACAATTTGATCCATACTTATTGTTCACAATGCATTGTACTCTACTCATTAAATAATGTAAATGAGATCCAAATAATCATCAATTAACTGTCGAGGTAAATATTTTGTAAGAGAAGAATGAGAAATAGCAGAGTTTCATCTTTGAATTAGTATTAATTCACCAAAATACCCAATACCAGGATCACGTTACATTACTGGCAATTATATTGCTTTTATGGGGGCCAATACTGGCACTCCATTGATAGGGACAAACTCTTTGCCTACATCGAAGACTTCTTTTTTGCTTATATCAAAACCTTAATGTACTGAAAAAATTTTATATACGTAATTACATATACTTAAGCAAGCAGTTTAGATGCAACCAAACATATATATAAACCGATATTTATAAAATAAATAAATAAGAATTTTCTACATTTAGGAAAGTATAAAGTTTAACATTGAAAATGTATTTTGAAAGTATAATAAGCTAAAGAAGCTTACAAGGAAACATATCAAATCGTCCGCCTCCGATTCTGATCAAAGTTGGTGGATATATTAAGCAGGTGAAAATAAGGGACGTATTTTTTCATAGCGGCAAACTACTTCTTAACTAGATCATACTGCAATGCATACTAATGTAAATAATGTTACTATTGCAAATTTGAGGATATTAGATGACCCTGTTGTGCCTATACATGTATAGTTTGTGTGGTCGCAGCCCGGTGGACTCGCACGATCTGCGTATTACATGATTTACGAAACTGTAGGAGCCAAATTCATCATATTATATATCAATGGATCCAGACAAAAATTCCAGTTCTGTTCTGTCATTATATAAATTCTTGTATCTCTCAAAATAATGTAACAATAAATCTGTTTATTATAAAGAAACACTTTTTACAAAATCTGTGGCCACTGTTTTAGTTTCCTTGTTAGTCAGAAGTTACATCTCGTCTACCTATTTTATTTAAATATCTGTAGCATACATAAAAAATAGTAGTTGTCTTGTATATGTTTATCTTGTAAAAATATTCCCTTAATTGCTAATAAATTAACAAAACATATATCACATAACCTAGAAAAAAGAACCATAATCGGCCGGCTATAAATGCAAGACTTACCAACTCCTGGTTGTTTTCTGCAAAAAATCAAATCAGGATGATGCTTTGCCATGTCGCAGATATAAATTTAAGTAGTACGAAATGTAAGAAACTATGTAATACCTAATTAATGCTGAAACATTTGTGATGGTTCAATTTTGTTTACGTTTTATGGTTCGTTTCAATGTCACGATAATTTACACATATGGGCAACCTTGCAGTGATAATATTCAAAAATTTTCTATGATGATGCGTATCCATTGTTACGCTGTTGCGTATCTATTGGTGGGATATAGGGAGTTTATGCAGGTTCGGTTGCCCGTGGAGCGCTGAACCGCTCTGCTTGTGAAGAGGCGCGGGAGAATTAAACACAGATTGCAGAGTTTAGAAAGAACAACTGTTTATTCTATTATTCAGCGTAAGAGATACCGATCGTTCGAGAAATAACGATGTTCCGAGGCTTTTTCTTCTTCCCTTTTCGGCTCCGGTTCCTCTCCTCGAAGTCCTTGATTGTTCTCTTGTTTTTTCCTGGTCCAATTGGGCAGAGTTTTGTAAGGTTTTGGCTCGTTCCTGGGCGAGTGGAGGTGGTAACGTTTCTGCCTTTGCGAGGCCGTCGGGGTTTCGCGCGCTTAAGGGGAAATCGAAGAGACGTGCGGAAGCCAGAGAAAGCGCGCCAACGAAACGAAAGCCTTTTTGTTTTTTGGCATGGCGCATATGCATTTTGAACATAACTAGATTATTATGATCTGCAATACACAGCGTTTAGGGTAATCCAAACGAATGTTTTAGGCGTTCGAATCCTCGGGCTTTCTGTTCCTTCGATTTCTAATAGTCGGTGTTTAAACAATTATAATGGCGTATTTCAACAATATGATGTATGTACATGCGGCCGATTTCGAATCCCGTCTTTAATTTATTCATTACAATTGTGATTGACATTGTATGTGGCCTAGACGCTCAGAAGTGACGCAGCAGTCTAATAACAATACAATGTAGTGTCGTGCGTGGCAACGGAACCTTCGAGAACCAGGTGCACGTTGTTTAGAATCCTGACGCTTGACAACGACTCGGTGTTGCAATAATGATACAATGTTGTGTTTTTGCGTGCTAATGGAGCCTTCGAGAGAATTCGATGGCTTGGAAATTTCGGGGGAATAACCGCGTCATGAAAAGGGGGGAGGGGCCTTTCAGATTAGTTAGTAGAGTATTTATTTAAAATTAAATAGACATTTTATAATTAAATATGTGTAGTTTCCTATCTTCCTATACAGTTTCCATCGGTGATCGCTCATTCGCCAGTCAAGGACAGCCAGTAGCGCTGTATCGCCAGTAGCGTAACAACGCTATCGCGTTAGTAGGCCTTAATATCTAGTGACATCGAATCGACGGTCGACGATATAATTATAACTATCGATACTGATAATAACTTAGGAGCGAAATTCGAAACCGGATGGGGGGGATACACGATAAATAAAGCATACATTATTTATAGTACAGATGTTAGAACACTTCACTTGGAAGTTCTAAAGCTTATTTACTACAGACCGTAAAAATGTAGCTAAGCCTAAAAAGTCATGTACAACCCTTGAAAAGTCGACCCCACGATATCCGTGGCGGTCCACACATGGCCTATCCCGAAACAAAGGAACCCTTGAGAACCCCACCAGCTCACCGGTGCGCTCTCCCCGACTTTCGCGCGTTTTCTTCTAGTTTTCCCGCACTTTTCCCTTAACTCGCGTGCACCCTGGCTTGTCACACGGAAACGGAAGCGTTGCCACCTCCACATGCCCAGCCACAACAAGACCCAACCTCATTGGACAAAACGAAGTCAAAAGGAGGAGCAAAGAACCAGGAAGAAGGAAGAGGAACCAGAGCCGAAAAGGAAAGAAGAAGAAGCCTCGCAGATCAGAACTTCTTTATCTCTCGTTACGAACAGTACTTTCTACGCTGATGTACAGAATAAACAGTCGTCCTTTTTAGTTTTACAATTTGTGTTTGATTTTTCCGCGCTTCCCCACAAGCAGAGCGGTCCAGCGCTCCACTGGAACCTGGCTATGAATGAAGCAGCCGGTTTGTGTTAGGATAGAAGCAGATTATGTTGAGTTAGGGCATTTAAATTTTAAATGGAAACGCTTATATGATATATGATTTATGTATATATCGTATGTCATATAAATGAATAAAAACACATAATAACAATTTTGTAAAGAGCTCATTTAAATGCCCCAACTCAACATAATCTGCTTCTATTCTAACCCAAACCGGCTTCTTCATTCATAGCCAGGTTCTTTCTCGAGGTCGCCGTCGGTCTGTTATGTCGCAGGTTTTGTCTCGAGGTGGTCATCAATTTGCGGATACAGCTGCATATGATTTTGTACACAGGTTCTGTTTCGCTTTGTCGCGGTTCTACATCCAGTCTGCCGTCAAAAGGCTATCTGGGTATACATATATATACTATTAATAAAATGCATGTAAACAAAATACTGTTAGTTAAATGTTTGAAACCAGGATTTTAAACAGTGCAAACATAGCGGGAATTCACGTCTAAAGAACGCGAGAAAGAACTCTCGATTTTCCACAGTAATGGCTTCAGAAAATCCGAGAGTGTTTCTCCTCTCTCCTGTTCTCTAACTTTCTCCTGTAGAGGCGCGCAGTTCAGTGCACTCGTGCGCATACATAGTGCGCTAACACGGAGGCTCACTTATGCATAAATAATGTATAATATTTATAATTCCCAACAGGCTGGGCACAACCGTGTGCCCAACCTGACCATATGTATATGTATACATAACAAATAAATTATTATTAATTAATAAATTATTATATTTCAACATTTAAAAAATATCATGTAAATATAATATAAATAAAATGAATTAAATCTTAAAAACGAAAAAATCGACTGCGTTCCTATCACGTTTATATAGTTTTCCTTATTCCTAAACACTCCTATTTCGGAAAAAGTTAGATTTTAAATACCATTTATCGGTTGCAGGATCTGCTAGGTTTGTCCCTCTAATCTGCTCTAGCATATTTTGTTATATCCCACCCTCCCTATCAGCCAAAGCTGTTACAACAGGCCATTGCGTATGCCTGTTGCCAGGCTTTGTAAGCAGACTAGCGACAGTCCGTTGCGTTATCTGTTACACGCAGCAAGCTGCCGGCAGGTAGGCAACAAAACCTCGTTACAACAGATTAGCGGCACAGACCTAGCAGGCCTGCTGAGGAGAAATAGCATATATAGTCTATCTATATATATGCACTACTGCACTGAATTGCGCGCCTCTACAGGAGAAAGTTAGACTCTCGGATTTTTGCGATGCCATTATACTGTAGAAGATCGAGAGTTCTTCCTCGTGTTCTGCAGACATTTTTTTTTTTTTTTTTTTACGTGAGGGAAATCTTGCATAAGACACCCCGGTCCGTCAGTAGTAGACCGGGGTAGTGTCGGATTCCTACCGACTAAAACCCTCACGGTGGGCACGGGGAAGTCAACCTGTATTTGTGTTAACCTATAACAAGATTGAGAAAAAGTTGAATGTCGTATTTCAGTTATTTACCCAACAAGTGAGTTTATACCAGCTAATAAAAACAGCCACAAAGCTAAGTGAGTTTATACCAGTGAATTAAAAAATCCACGAAGTTCAGTGAGTTTATACCGGTGAATTAAAAAAAGCCACGACGCTACTTGCACATACGTAAGTACACGTGTTTTAATATTCTGATTAGATATATAATACAAAATTTTTCCACGTACAATGTACATGGCCAGCTGCATTTGGTCAATGACGTCAGACGTCTTGGTCCATTAGATACGTTCTCTGCCTTTCCCTATGAGAACAACATGAGGATATTTAAGAAGTTTTGTAGAAAGCCGGGTCTACCTCTTCAGCAGTTATCCAATAGAATGGCGGAGATTGATGGTCATGGAAGTAATAGTACAAGGGTTGTAGGATCTTCAGATATTAAAGTATCTATGCCTCTTGGTAGCGATACTGAAATCTTCCAGTATCGCAAGATACAATTCAATGGCATATCGTTCAGTATTGATGTACGCGATAATTGCTGCATCTTGCACGACGGTGCCATATGTATTTTGTGCTCCATCTCAAAGCACGAAAATACATTCCAACTAGGGGTTAGAAAATTTAGTAAAGTCGAGGACATTTATGATATTGGTGTAAAGTCCTCGGCCTTAGGGTTATATAAATGTAGTATTTTAGGTGCTTTATATTATATTAATACAACAAATATTCGGAAAAAATGTTACAGAATGCCTTTTGGCGATGCCAAGCAGGATGGTAATGAAGAGGAAGGGCAAGAAAGAAGAGAATACTGCGTGGCTGAGATGCTACATCCCGACACATGTAAGATCACTCTTTATTTCAGGACATAATATAATACGTATTCTTCTCTCTGCACCTCTTTCAATATTAATATTTGTTTTACAGGCTACAACTAAAACCGAAGAGGACGAAGAGGCCTATAAAAAGTTGAACACAAAAATTTCTACTTGTGTCAACATAAATTAATATATCCATTTGTAGTTGCAGGTGCAAGGTTCACTAAGCAGATGACATTGCATGCTTCAACTCCTTTAATCTCGAGGTATGAATCATAACATTCTGTATAAAAAACAGTAATAAACAGTTTATCCTGGAAAACCATTATTTCAGGAGACAATATTGGACATTAAAATATACAGTGGAGGATAGAGCAAGACAGCAGTTATAAATATATGTATGTTATGATATATATATATCAAGGTTCAGATTCTGAACAAGTTTCCTGGACTCCAGACTATTCATCTTCTGATATGGATCACTGGAAAAATTTATGAAAAAAAATATATATATATGTTATAAATATTAATTTTTCCAGGGATCCATATCAGAAGATGAATAGTCTAGAGTCCAGGAAACTTGTTCAGAATCTGAACCTTGACGACACACTTTTATAGTTATCAAAACTGGTGAAGACTCCACTTTTTTAGATCATGCTACATTGTCCATAGTAACTTGTTTCTTCCATTCATACTAATGAATTGTACTTTTTTTTTCATGTAAAGCAACGCAGAAGTTTCAAGAAGAATCAGCTCGATACGTGGTGCATGTACGAACACGCTGGCCTCAGTCCAAATACAGTGAAGAAGAGGCATGCAGTCATCAGACAACGAAAAAATGAACAAACTACTAGCAGTGACATAGTATATATATGTATTATATCATATTATGTCATATAAATTAATAAAAACACATAATAATAATTTTGTATTGAGCTCATTCAAATGCCCCAGTAGAAGCGCTTCCCCTCAAATTTAAATGCCCCAGTAGAAGCGCTTCCCCTCAAATTTAAATGCCCCAGTAGAAGCGCTTCCCCTCAAATTTAAATGCCTGGTCGACTGGCAGGTCTGCCGGCATATTGCTGCGATACCGCGGATACAGTTTGGTATGAACTGTCGACAGGTTTTGTCAGAAATTGCCTGGATTTGTCGCAATTCTGCTGCAAGTCTGTTGCGAAATGGCTATTAGGGCTACTTCCTGCAGCAGTTTCTGTACTTAACAGGCAATGTATCAAATCTATGGGAATCCTGATACCATAACCTGCTAGAAGGCGCATGCAAAGACCTGCAAGAGCAGGTTTGGCTATCTGGGTCCGGAGGTCTTACATGTTTCAATAAACTTTAGCCAATTCTTTATGGTCCGTAATAAATAACCTTTAGAAACGTCCAAGAGAAGTGTTCTAAGATCTGTACTGTAAATAATGTACAGTTTTATCTATCGTGTATCCCTATCCGGATTCGAATTACGCTCCTAAGTTAGTATCGCTATCGATAGTTATAATTATATCGTCGACCGTTGACTCGATGTCACTAGATATTAAGGCCTACTGTTACGCTATCGCGTGAACCGAGTTTCAATTCCCTAGAAATCCCAAATGAGATACCGCCAATATAAACTGTAACGATAAGTAGTTTAAGAGCGAAATTCGAAACCGGAAAAGGAATGTACACAACCCTTGGAATGTTGAGTACTACGATACCCAGAACCGGCCTCCACATAGCTTACCCGAAACAAAGGAGCCTTTGATAACTCCCACCTACTCTCGACGCAATCTTCTGGCTTTCCCGCGCTTTTCCCTTAGCTCGTGCGCACCCTGACTTGTCACGCGAACATGGAAGCGTTGCCACCCCCACGGCCCAGCCACAGCAAGACTCTACCCCATTGGACAAGACGAAGGCAAAAGGAGGAGCCAGGAATGCAGGAAGAGGAAACAGAGCCGAAAAGGGAAGAAGAAAAAGCCTCGCTGATGGAGAACTTCTTTATAACTCGTTGCAACCAGTACTGTCTACATTGATTTACTGAATAAATAGTCGTTCTTGTTAAAGATTATAACTTGTGTTTAATTTCGCCGCGCTTCACCACAAGCAGAGCGGTTCAGCGCTCCACGGGCAACCGAACCTGCATAAACTCCCTATATCCCACCAATAGATACGCAACACTACTAACGCGATAGCGGAACAATGACATTTTATTTACTTAGTTTTCTAATAATTTAAAACTTTTGAGATGTGCACGTAAAATGTATATAATTTGTAGAACGTTACAATATTATTTTTATATTTCATTCAAACTTCGTCAAAATTATATTTTATGAGTGGATTCTTTTAATTGTACGTTTATAATTATATTATGCAACTGCATTATTTTAAACATTAAAAACACCGAAATACCGCTATTTGAAGTAAAAGATATATTTTTTTGCTTTAAAATGTTGCGTTATCGCGGAATCTACAGTGGGGACTGTAATTGAAACTATCGATAGCGATAACGACTTAGGAGCGAAATTAAAATCCGGATGAACGTACACCGTACGCGATACATAAAGTGTATACAGGTTCTTCCGTAACTATGGGAACTCTCGAAAATGGCAGGTTGCTGGAGTAACTCTAAACAACCCTTTCCATTACCAAAATGTTGGTTGAAACTTCGTTTTTGAATTATTTACGAAAAACACTGGCCAATCAGAGCGCCCGCTGAACGCGTGGCTCTTAACCGTGTTCGGTGCCGCTGCGTTGGTTCAGGACCAAGAAAAAGTTGTTCAGTCACCCCAGCAACCCATTTCCGAGTTGGACAGAGGTTTCGAGACACCCTGTATAAAAAATAAATTTATATTCCAGATGGCGCTTACCATACATTCAGGCAGATTGTTCTCATTGATGATTTGATAGATTGAATATAACACAAAACAAGAATGTCCGAAAATTCAATTTACGATGTGGCTTATCGTGGTAAAACTGCAGAAGTGAAAACTATGTTAGATGAAAACGCGAAACTTAAAACAGCTACGGATAGTGTGGGTACCTGCATATTTGGTCAAATATTTTTCGAGGGTATGTTACGAGTCCAATGTATCTTTTCAGAATGGACGAATGTTAATACATTGGGCAGCACTTGGAGGGCACGATGATTTAGTCAGATATTTATTATCTCTGGATGTGCCAGTTGATCCTACTGACGATGTGAGTAGAATAAGTCATCAATGAATCTTTCTTAAACTCTTTCATTTACTACATAATAATACCCAGTGTTACATGTATTTAATTTATCTACTTATTAGTTCAACTAAACACCAAAGTGCCGATTTGATCAATTCAATATTGCTAAAAACTTTAAAATTATTGTATAACTCATACGAATTCTACTCATTTAATTCTTACTTCAAACAAAAATACTTTTAGTCTGTCACAAAACTATTTATAAAAAATAATGTTAATATTATAGTTTGGAATAGTTTATATTATCTTTTATATTGGATGGACAGTTACAAATTATTTTGTCGTAAATACTTGGTAGTTTTAAATTAATATCTAGCAAACTTTAAAGAAACTTATACACCTGAGTAACCGGCTTATATTTAAAAATTTATTTTATTATAATTTTCACAAAATATTGTTAGATTATAAGAATCGTTATACCATTTTTGCTAACATACAATTTTTGAAGTAAATACCTTAGTGGACAAGATATTAACAATGAAAAATTACGTAGCAATTTATGTTCAAAATTATGTATCAATGCATAAGAGAATTTGGTTTGAATGTGACTGAATCTTTGAGCGTCATTCGAATTTTGGCAGTTCTACATATTTCTACGCACATACATAGTTACAGAAATATTTATGCTTGACCAACTTGTACAGTTTATTTTATTTATACAGTTATTTTGTCATTTTGTTTTTAGTTATTTGTTTCTGTGATAAACAAATCAGTAATTACCAAATGAACATATTTAGACAGATATGACACCATTAATTTTGGCGGCATCGGCAGGACGAGAGAAAGTTGTCAATACGTTATTAACCGAAGGTGCAAATGTTAATGCCAAATCACAACAAGGGCATTCGGCATTACAATACTCAGCATCAAAGAACTGGAAATCCATTTGTGCTGCATTACTCGAGAAAGATGCAGACGTGAATGTTGTAGACAATCGCGGTGCAACGCCTCTGCATAGAGCCGCATCAAAAGGCAATATAGCGATTGTAAAACTTTTGATGGAAACTGGAAGACATTTAGATATTGGTAAAAATATGCTTAAGCCTTACATTTTATATAGTTGGAAAATTCTAGTAATTATTTTACAATAAATTTTCCATAAACGTATTTATATAAATTGAAACTTGAGAGGTTCAATATTATAAATTGTTAAGAATTTTTAAAAACAATTGTACTTTTGATAGATTTACAATTATAATTGGTCTATTTACGTTACAGTTTTCAGAGCAGTTAAGTCCATTTAAAATCCATGTACAAAAATTCTGAAAAATTAGACATATGTAATGAATTATGAGTATTGAATATTTCTATAAAAGGAAATTGTTTTAATGGTTCCAGATAGTAAAGACATTGATGGCAATAGTGCGTTGCATTTAGCATGCGAGGAAGATCGTGTCGATGAAGCTAAGTTATTAGTTGAAAATGGCGCTAGTATATCTTTGATGAACAAAGAGAAGAAAACGCCTTTGGATGTTGCGAGTCCAGGATTGGTGCGACAACTGAAAGAAATTCATGAAAAATTATTGTTGACAATCAAATAAAGCGTGATGTCATTGGTTCAGTGGTGTTCGACCTATCTTTTTATACTATTTAAACTTGAACGGTTCGTAACACAACAAATGTTTTCTATGATTTCAAATTACAAAGATAATTTTTCAAATTGTTAAAGAATATTCAGATGAAGAATATTCATGTATTAGAAGTTTATATCATTTCTCTAGTACAGATGTATTGAAAAAGTAGAAATTTAATATTTTGATTCGAAATTGATTTGAAAATATTAAATTTAAATTTTAATATCTTGATTCGAAATTGATTAGAAAATATTAAATTTAAATTTTAATATCTTGATTCGAAATTGATTAGAAAATATTAAATTTAAACTTTAATATTTTGATTCGAAATTGATTTGAAAATATTAAATTTAAACTTTAATATTTTGAAAAATAGATTTTTTATATTTCTAGTATATAATGAATAAATTATGACAAGTTTAATTTGTGTATACACTTTTTTTATATCCTATGAAATCAGCTATCAAAACTAACAAAAGTATATGCAGAACAATTGTATAAAATAAAATTAGTTTCTGCTTGTACCAGATAAAACTTGAATTTTGATTTTCCTTATAGATAATAGGTTAGTAATACATTTGAAACCAAACATTTAGTTTACAAATCTGTTTACTTATTTATTTCTATTGAAAGAACTTTTTGAAAAATATATTTACTAATTTAAATTAATGGCCTCTGATAATCAAGAAATTATTTTTGCTTCCACACTGACTTGTTCTCATAATACTATGGTCCTTTTATCTTTATTATTATATTTTGATTGTATCATATAATTTACCCTGTCGTTATAATTGTATGTCACATTAAATTAATAAATTTTTCCAAATACGAACACACTTCTATGTAATCTTACTAAATCTTTTTAAATACTGAGAAATAGTAATAGGGGAAAATATCGAAATAATATAAATTATCAATTAAACAGGAGATTGAAAATCACTGAACATGGCAATGTCCTCGTTATTCTTAGTTTTCAGCATTTATTATGCTTTCTTCTTAACATACTTAAGTGTTGTTAATGTTTGATTTATACATATAAAATGTATCAAAATGCATTACTATTTCGCTTGCCAAGTCTTAGTCGCATATTCTTCTTTTTCTTGCTTTCGTTCTTTCAGCTTCTTTTTCGTTTATTCAGTCATTTCAACCTCGTTGATTTGGTATTTCTAAACAGTGACAACGCTTTAAACTTCGAAGCTAATTGCTTAAATAAAACGCACCAAAGAGTTAATATTTTCTGTGCTTATTTACACAAATTCACAGGGATCCGTGGGTAATAGTAGATGATTTAGATATCTTTTTTTCAGAGAAATTCTGGATGGGTTATAAAAAATATGTTATTGAATTTCTAATGTTCAATTGATTTTTAAACATTTTTTTGATGTCACTTGTTATTTTACGTAAACCGTATTTGGTCGACAAATTTTTAAGATTAAAATACATATACTGCTATAACTTTATTTGTATTTTCTGTGGCACTTATGTTTTTAAGTTTCGTAACACATCGAATATTTGCATTATTTTTTAATAATGAACGTGAAGAGTTTTTTAATTTGTCAGAAAAGTTCAATGAAAATGAGAGAAAGGTTTTCCTGATTATCGAAAAATTAGTTAACCAGCTGTGAAAATAAAACGAGAAAAAAATTTTGTTTTGAATTTTATCATGATTGTATTCAAAATATTTCAGTATAATAGTAATGTTTTTCATATTTCTTTTACATTAAATTCATTAGTTGCAATACAAATAATAATTATCCTAATGGTACGATTTTGCATATTTAAGCAATTATATTTTTTACAATCATCCAAATTTCCATAAAAAAGAAATGCCTTTGATAAGAAGGTTGTCGACGTTTCAGCGTTCGGTGTTCAAGCTTTCTACAATGTATAAAAGATTCTGAGGTTCAGAGCTTTCATTTATATTTCTGGAACCAATAGGGCTACAAGCAGGAATATTCCCTTATGTTCCATTTAAAATGCATTACATTAATGCATTGTCGACATCTACATTTTCTTTAAAAGAGGCATAATTCATTATCATTTCCCCTTTTTACAAATGAAATGATATAATGTGCTTCTTCTTATTAAGAAAATCCGTTGAAAATTGATATACAAAGTTTAATAAATTTATTCAAAAGATTTTCTGATTTATTTAATAGTTATTACGTGGAGTAAATAATGGTCCACGATGTGTTAAATGGCAGTTCAATTGTAAATTTAAAAAGCCCGCCTAAAAATCACTAGAAAGCTGTTTACCGTAAAAAACAGGCCGGTTTCGTTCATGTACAATCATTTAGCCGTATCAAAAAATAGTATAACCCTGATACATGTAGAGCGTACAATAAAGCGTGTTGCACTCGGAAAACAATGCTTTTATGTCAGGCGTATGAAAAGTATTCATGTTCCATCAGGATTATTGATCACAAAATTACCGAGTTTTTTTAGTACCAAAATTGACTGCATATGTAGCCATGTACATATATACCTAGAAAATTTTCGGTACTTACATTTCGTTTCAGTCTTTAATTTAAGAATTAAACAAACTGGTACAAAAAACATCGATTATGTGAAAGCATTAATCCCTTTAACCGAAGATAGCATATTAACTCGACATTGAAAAATGTTTCTCCAGCGTACAAGTTAACTCTTCATCCGCGGTTAAAATATTAAAAACATTACTCTTGAACGCAAGACTTGTTTACCAAATGTCCCATACTTTACAGTATACACTCTGTACATGTGTACATATGTCGCGTAATATGTATATCGCCCGTTAACCCCTTTTTGTCTTTCATTCCAAGCCATGAACACCTTCGAGAATACCTACATTCAAGGAGTAATTAAAATTTGAGGCTAACAAGCAAAAAAATGGATTCTACCACCTACTTCCGAACATTCCGATTCAATTCTGGTTGATATTAATTACGTTCCTCTGTTACATGTTTACACTTTTCAAAATAAATAATATATCTTCGTATAAACTCTCTTCCGTATTTTTAACTCCCATTACTTACTTTGCCTAAATCATGGCAAAAAGAGGTTAAAAATGCGTTCCTTTCGAATGCATGAGAAATGCACATACATGTAAAAAATGTATGTATAAAAAACATAACTGTTTCCATTCTCTTCTTTCTTTTATTCAGTTTCGTTCTGCGATTATTGAAAATTTAATTTTAAATGCATCAAGAAGTTTCTCGGAACATTGATTTTCTGTTGATATCGCAATTAATTGAAGCAAAGACATGCTCCAGAATATTTCGCCACACGTAATATGTTTTGAAAGAAATTAACCTGCAATTTGATCATAAACTTAAGCACAATCGAGTAATATTGGCCTGAAACAATTCATACAATTCTTCCATGCATTTAAAATTGAATAGTACGAAATGAGTCTTCGATCTAAGATCGGCCGTAAGTACCAATTGATAAATCTCGATCGTCAATTACGGGTCCGTTCCGATAGGCGAGTCAGTTTAATCGAAAACAAAAAAATTATTACACGGAAAGAAAGTAAGAACAAAATAAACTCCAATTAAACCTAAAATGCGAAATTCTTCTTAAAAATAATAATACTTTTCCATTTCCCCTTGAAATTTTTCCATGCCAGAATCCTTTCCCCCCCACCCCTTTATCTTGCAAAGTGTTTGAATATAAGAAGATACCCCTCACTTTTCTTAAAACATTATTCGCTTTCGATCGTTGCGATGCATAGAAATCTTGTTCATCTAGAATCTTTAACCTTTTTTTAAACACAAACCAATTAACGCAAAAGAAGTTGCACGTTTACCTTCCTAATCGCATAATTGGATATTGTTAGCTAACATTTAAAAAAAACTGCTCATTTTTAACACCTTATTAATAGAAAGTAGATCTCAAACTTTCGATAATTTCGTGCTCTCAAAACCTTTCGAAACGATGCCTGAATCGTCCGTCATTAGCTCGATTATTAAAGATAATTACAAATAACATATTACGATGTTTCTCGCGATAAAAATAATAATTAATAATAATAATAATAATTAATAATAATATAACTATAATATAATTATAATAGATATTAATGCTGCCTAAATGCGGTGTTAATTCGTTATCGATTATGCAGCCCCAATAATATATTTCTAGTCTCAATCTTACCCGACGAAGTAGTAGCATTGCCCACAAAAAATGACGAAAACGTAAAAAAAACAATAGACAGTTAAAAGAATGTCTAACGTAAAGCTTGTACTTAGTATGGCATTCTAGCAGCGTTAATGCATCAATGGCATTGCATTAACATACGCATTTCGTACACGTATACCTCTCAGGGCTGTACGTATTCGAAGGGAAACACGGGGAAAATTTACTTGTACAATCTCTTCTCGCTGTATAATGGATAACAAGAGAAGTCACTAATAAAGCTTCCTCCAGAGCGTCAGGGAAGAATTGATTGTGTCGAGATTTTCAAAGGATATTCGTCATTTTCTGCGGAATTCCGGAAGAAAGGAGTTAAAATACTACTTGGAACGGCTCTGCCGGGTCTCTTATGTACAGAAGAAAGCCGTCTTCTCATCTAATGGCATCATTGGGTGCATAGGAATCGATTCCTGAACTCATGCAAACGAGCTCCCCGTTTCGATTACAGTTTTCGTCGAAGCGGATCTTGCGCGCACCTCTTGGACCTGGATATTTTTTTTATGGATTTCCTGCGTTGTGAGGGTTCAATAAATGGTGTGTTTTCTCGTTCAGTTGACAGTTTCCTCACCATCGATGCTTTCGTCCTGCGTCGTCGAATCATCGCCGGAGCCACCGGTTTGAACAGAACCGCGTTTTAGGCGCGTCGAGCTGAGGCTTATTGGTGGCCCTCGTCTGCGAAAATATATTATGCAGGTTTACTGAATCTGTTTATTACCACAAATAATTCAGTACAGATAAAGCTATCTTCAAACATTCGTAATTTAATGCCGTTTGGCATATAATTTTTACCCAGAATCGATTCACCAGATTATTATTTAGCATTCTAAATGCTCTAAGTTGTTTGAGAAAGATGAATAAGCACGGAGAAATTAAGTGAAATCTAGGTAAATGAAGAACAGACGAATGCAGTTAAAATAAAGTAAAATAAAGTAAAATAAAGTAAACACTTTTGGGAAAATAGAAAATGCAGAAATGAATTTGTACCTTTGAAATAGAAAAGTACTAATATTATTGTAATCAGGCATATAATGAATAATCACTTTTGGGGTGACGGGATTGCTGTATAGTTGATACATTTAGTCGTATATCATATGTAGAAAAGAGAATAGAAAATACATATCAATGGAGAAAGTGAAATGCAGGAAAAACTTCGATCATGAACATATAACACATACGATAATACATAAAAGAATAATTCAAGAATTAAACGGAAGTTAAGTAATAAAACAGAAAATATATTTAATAATTCTAATAAATAAAAGATACGAAAACACTTATTGCAAATATGAGAATTTTCAAGGTATGTAAAGAAATGAATAAATCCAAGCCGAACGAGACGAAAAAAAGTGAAGGAGAAAGGATGAGCGTTATAATATATGGCAAATATGTTATCTAGTATCTAAAATACAATTCGGATATCTAAAATTAAATTAATTCATAAACTAACCAAAAGGTCGTCGAACTCTTGAAACTGGGAGAATTTCAGCTTTTTCACGTGGGATATGAACTATTCTTTTTTCCTGGTCGCCTAAATATTTTGGGTAGTTTTTAAAGTAGCTTCCAATAATTGTAATAAACTATAATCAATCAAAATTTGGCATCAAATAGGAATCTGTTTCTTTTCTGTTTACAAATACTGCAAATATTGTAACTTTAGCTGTGTATAAATCCAAAGTGTTTTAATAAAAAGTTTACTCGTACAAACACAGAAGGAATAAAATAAAACTAAAAGGTTATCATGCTCACCTTAATTTATTTTTAAGATTTGCCACCTCTCTGGTTAGCTCTTCCTGAGATTCAAGCATGTCATCCATTTCTCTTTGTGCTTTCCTCTTCATTGCCTTATGCCTGCTAATTTCTTCTTCAGCTTCGTCCAGCTGTCGCTTCAGAGCCTTCATTCTAGCATTTACTTTTTCTGCTTGTTCTTTATATTGGTCCGAATTTCTTCTTTCATCTTCCAACTGTAAACTCAACTCCTTTAATTTTTTCTCCAATTTTCTATTTATCTTTTGCTGTGCAAATCTTTCCTTTGCTTCTGTTTCTAACTGCTCGTCAAGATTATTAATCTTCGACTCCAATTGCTGAATAGTCGCTTTGGTCTTCGCCCTTTGAGCAGTTTCCAATTCTGTAAGTTTCGCCTTCAGTTCCTTGTTTTGCCTTTCTAACAACAATTTGTGCGATTCCAATTTCTGTGTAGTTGATCGCTCTGTAGTTAGATCGTTCGTCAACTGCTCAATCGTTATTTGGGCCTTTCTGGCTCGATCCATTAGCAACTCAGCATTAGATTGTTCCTCTTCCAATTCCTCTTCTAGTGTCGCGATTCTTGCTTCCAATCTGCGTTTTTCATCCAACATCAGAGTTCCTTTGTTGGCGTTGTTGTTCAGTTCTTCTTGTAATTCGTCTCTTTCATTCTCCGCAGCCCTTCTGGCTCGTTCACTGCTAGCATAGTCTTCGGTTAACTGCATCAAGTCTGCCTCTAAGCTCTTCACCTTTCTCTCAGTTTCTTTAGCAGTTGCTGCCAGCTCATCTCTCGCAGCTCTAGCCTCTTCGGTTTCTCTGGTGCTATCTTTTATCTGCGCTTGAAGTTTCTTCAGTTGTTTCAGCGCATCTTCTTTCACCTTATTGTGCATTTCCAGCTGCTGCTCGATATCTTTATAATCTGCCTCCATCTTTTTGCGTTGCGCAATAGCAGCAGCCCTTTGTTTCCTTTCGTCCTCCAACTCTGCTTCAAGATCGCGTAACTGTTTTACTAATCCTCTTCGTTTTTCCTCAGCCTGTTCCTCTTTAGCTTGCAAATCTCGTTCAAACTGAGCTCTTAGAGCTTGCATATTCACTTCCAGGCGTAATTTTGCATCTTCCGTGAACTGTAATTCATCTTCAAGCTCTTCTACCTGAGAACGTTGCTCTGCCAATTGCGACTCTAGCGCCCGTTTTGCTTTTTCAAGTTCATGCACGTTTTTGTCTGCAGTCCCTTGATTGTTCACAAGCTCGTCGAGCTCTGATTGGAGGCTGCGACGAATTCGTTCCAGTTCTTCGACTTTTTCATTCATCTCGTCAAGTTCACGAGTTAAAGATAGAACGCGAGTTTCTTTTTCGCGTGCCTCGCGTTCAGCAGCATCGCGCTGTTCTGCGTATTGTTCAGAAACCGCCTTTTCTTCGGCCAGCACCTTGAAAAGGATGATAAAGTTCGGTGGAAAAGTTTGAAAAACAGATCGCGTTGATTCTACGATTGCATAGGAACTTGGGAAAATTTTGTGGCGTCTTAATATCATGTAGGGATAAGTAAAACTTACTTTACTAATAATTGAATATGTTATGAACCGTGATTAATATGTGAAAGTTTTGTGAACACTATGATACACTTATAATTTAATGATGTCAGCAATTGTGTTTGTTCTCATGTGTTTGTGCAGGTCGAAATTTTAGTGCGGTCAACAAGTATAGGATACAACAGATTGGGCAATGATAGTTTATAATCGTTTTTAACGGCAAAGTAACTACGTGAAACAATAAGACTGATCAATGAATAATGATAATTATAAGAAAAACTCACAGAAAATTCCTCAAACTATTGTTAATAATTAAAAAAAAGTAATAATTCTATTAATCTCAAGTTAGTATAGGATTAAAGTGTAGCAATAGCAATAAGTGTTTCATTGAAAGAATTGAGCAAATATCATTAAAAAGAAAAAATTAATAACATAATTACTTAATGTAAACATTCAAAAATAATTTCCTTTGAATCGTCAAATGAAAACTAATCAATTGAAATCCAAAAGGAGTATTTATTAGTTTCAAATTTAACCCTTCTATTATGATCAGAACTATACATATGAACCAATCGCTTCTCTATCTTAATCTAACTTTTCTTTTTCCATTTGTTTGAATCTCGCGGTTTTGTCCATTTTTTTCGGTATTACAGTATAGTAAATAAATTTTAATTTCTGTAATTGAATCAATATGAATCAAACAGAATTAACGTAAGTTTCTATGGCCACAATAGGAGGGTAGAGATAAATCTAATATTATTTGAAATTTTACTTTATAATTGTAGTAATCAAAACTATGAAATCAATTACCTTATCGAAATTCTTCTGCTTCTTCTCCAATTCCAGCACTTTTGCTCTTTGCGCTTCAAGCTCAATGATACTATCTTCCAATTCAGCTTGAACTTTCTTTTTCGATTTATCTAGCTTATCATTAGCAGCTTGTAATTCTTCCACTTGCCTTTGAAGTGCTTCGATATCTTTCATACACCTTTTTCTAGCTTCCTCTAATGCCGCAGCTGCTTCAGTCTCTTCCTCGGCTCGTTTCTTAGCTTCAGCCAATTGTACATTCAAACCAAGTACCTGTTTCAAACAAGGAAAACCTTTAATCTTTAGGTTCTTTTTTTAGTATTTAAAGTCATAAAGCTTGTAATGTAATAACATGTTAAATACGTCGATGATTATTTGTCTCGATAGTAAAAATACCGTGCGTGTCATATCTACTGATTTTGTTAACTAATTTCGGTGCCAGTTTCCTATACAGAGAAGTGCGGTTATTGCAAAATTGATTCTTTTTTCTATATGTATATATTTATAGCCATTTTAAGCCAGCGCTTACTAAATTATCGTGGAGGATTAGATCACGCGGATCAGAGAAAGAATTTCCAGCGCGAAAGGTCAAATAGTACAATAGAAGTACCTGTTTGTCTAAGGCTCTCTTTGCTTCCTCCTCTTCTTCTAGTTGGTCGTGTAGACTTTCCTTTTCGCTTTCCAGCGCCCTCAACTTTGAACTTAACGCTAATTTCTGTCTGGTTTCTTCCTCCAGTTGTTGCTGAAGTTCTGTGAACTGAGATTCACAAGTTGCAGACGCCTTCAGTGCCGCAGATGCTTTCAATTCTGCAGCTTCCAATTGCTGCATGATACTTTCGGATTCTTGTTGCAATTTTGTAACTCTCTCAACAAATTCTTGTCGATTTCTTTCCACTTCCGCAAGTTTTGCATTTACTTCGGCCAGTTGCTGTTCGGCTTGTTTTCTTCTTCTATCAGATTCCTGTCTGCTTGCACTCACAGATCTGAGTTCTGTGGCTAGGTCAGCATTCTCGGCCTCCAAGGTTGCCTTTGCCTTTTCTAAGACAGCCTTCGTCTTTTTTAATGCATCCATTTGCTCATTTAAAGCAGTCAATTCTTGCGTATGCTTATGGCGCATATCAGCCAACGTTGCCTCGTGCATCGATGTTTCTTCTTCTAAGTTTTTCTTCAATGTTGCCAATTCCTGTTCTCGTTTACTTCTCAATTCTTGCTGCGCAGCAGTTGTATCCAAGGAATCCAGTAACTCGTTTTTCAAGGCTTCCAATTCTTCGTTCAGATCGCGTTTCAATTTTTCAGCTTTTCCTCTAGCAGCTTTCTCAGCTTCTAAATCTTCTTGTAGTTCCGCCAATTGTGACTCCAATTCACGGAGAGCTTTCTGTGCTTGAGCTTTCGCGGCTCCTTCTTCGTCCATTTTTGCCATTACTTGATTCAATTCTTCCTCTCGCTTACCAAGCTGTAGTTGCAGTTCTTCTACCTGCAAAAATTATTAATGTTACTTTTGCATTATAAACTGTTTAAATACAATCGAATGCAATACCGTTGTAAAAAGAAGTTACACGGGCTGCCACCGTTGTTTTTTTTTTAGAGCTTTACCTTTTAATTGTAATATTTATGTATTCAGAATTATAATGTATAATAATATTGAATATTTGTCTCACTCACTACTTCGAAAACACAATTGCTCCAATTTTGTCATCCAAATTTTTCAGTTTTATTGCAAAAATAACGTCTATTACTGCCACATTGAATTATGACTTATTTTGTAGAAGAAAAACATAAAAACAAATTGTGAGGGACTCCGACTTGTGCTAGATTTGACTGCGGACTGAGAACTGACTAGCCTTTCTCGAAAAATTAGCAGTTACTGATGAGAAAAATTTGAAACGAAGACGACGATTTGTATACATTACCGTGGGCGATATACACATTGCATAAATAAAGCAATCTTATGTACTAATCCGGGATCCATGCTTTCAAAATACCAACAAAATATAATCAGTCCTGTAGTAGGCAAGGTATACTAGAAATCTTAACATTATACAAAATACGGGAAAAAATGAATAAAAAAAACTGATTCCCTGGTCTAAATAGACCCATCTATTATTTTGCGAAGGGTAATATATAAGAAAAAAGAAGAAACTGTTAGAGAATTCCAATTACCTGTGTTTTCCTTTCTGCAAGCTGCTCTTTCAAATCTGATACCTCAGTTTCTATTTTCCTCTTCGATCTGTCTACCTCTTGTCTCTGTTGATGATCTTTCAATAATCTTTCCTCAAGATCTGCGATTGTCGCCTCGTGTTTTGCTTTCAACTTCGACAAATGTTTCGCTTTCTCCTCTTCTTCTGCGAGTGTCTGCGACAAATCGTTTGCTCTTTCCTCGAGAATCTTCTTCTCTTTCAACAACTTTTGATTAGTGTCGTCTGAAAGAGCAAGATCTTCCTCCAGTTTCTTAATTTTCGCGTCGCACTGTACTTTCTCCAATTGCAGCTTCTGTCTAGCAGCTTCCTCTTCTTCCAATTGCTCCTCGAGATCACTGATATTTAATTGCAATTTCTTTTTCTCCTGAGTCAACGCCGCGCTTCTTTCTTCCTCTTCTTCGATTCTTGCCTCCAAATCGTGCAGAATTTCTTCCAGTTCTTGCTTTCTAGCAGCCAATCTAGCACGCATTTCTTCAGCTTCTGCACATAACTCGACTTCAGCTTGCAATTGTTCTGCCAACATGGTTTTCTCCTCCATTGCTTGCTGATATTTCCTTTCATACTCTTGCGCAGAATGGAATTGCAAGTCTAACTTGTCCCGCACTTGTTTCAATTCGTCCTCCTTCTGCGTTAACTTCTCCTCTTGTTTCGTTACCTCCAAAAGCGGTTTTACTTTAGTGTACAAACGCCACCACTGCCAATTTCGAAGTTTCAAATAAGCTGCACAATTTCTTTGGATGATCCTAATGGCATTTAATTGTTGCAGTCGTTTTTGATAGTTTCTACGGGCGAGGAAACCACGACAGAACGCTTGGAAATTCACAATTATGTCGGTAATTTTATAATCACGTTCCTCTTCGAGGTGGGCTAGAACACCAGCACGGAAGAAAATTTTGGATTGACCAACACGATAGAGATTGGGGTCAAGTTCCAGTGCTTGAATCTGAAAACAAATATTGCAAAACGTGTGCTTTAGTATTTCTATGAAATGACTAAGTGTAAATGATAATAGTTTGCTTTACGAATATAAAACCGATACAGTTAATACGTTGCAGTGCTTAAGAGAAGAAATTAGTGTGACAGTTTGAAAAATCGTACTATTTTGTATGTTTTTAAATATGCAAGGTCTCAAAAATATCCCCTTGAAATATTAGTGTGAAATTCGAAGAAATAACGAAGTTACAACATGTTTTGTGCAGCAATGCAAGTCTTGAAAACCTCGTCTAGAAGCTTTGGAGGCATTACCATTTTCTCGCAAGCCTTCTTTCCATCCATGAATCCTTTAGGAATAGCGTTCGGTGTCAAAAGTTCGTATCTTTGCCTGAATTCCTGGAATGGTATTCTATTTGGGAAGCCTTGCCTGCAAATCCTAATTCCTTCTAGGACACCGTTACATCTCAGTTGGTCCAATACCAATGGGGCATCGATCTTTCCTGCCTTTTTTTCATGGTTCGGTATAATACATCTTACGAAATTGGGATTGGTATTTCTCAAAGTAACCATCAATTTTGCCAACTGTTCCTTGTACAATTGAGAAACTGTCCTGAACATGCCCTTCCTTGTTCTTGCACCGAACTGCGTATCGGTTAACGCTTGCTGAGCCATTCCCACAATTTCTGCATCTTTCCAAATATGACAAACGAAAGGATCTTGCGAATTTTGCAGGAGGCTAACAACGTTTTCATTTAAGGGGTCCATATTTTTCATTAACCATTTTGCGGCTGAGTAATCAACTTTTCCAGCATAATGTATAATGGCAAAGTCTGCAACACCTCTAAAATCTGTTTTCATGAACTTCGGATGTACACTATGAGCACCCACTAACTTCTCGACGAATGTTTTATCTGTAGCTTTGGGGAACCAACATTCTTCGTCCAATAACGCCATTATACCTGTTTCGAAAAAAAATTTCCTTAGATTCTCTTCGTAATAAACTTTAAGATAAGGAGAATTAAATGCAATTCGAAAAGCTATGTTAAATAAATTGGGAACATAAGTGCATTTTATTAAGAAATGTCACAAATTATTGACGGAAAACGCGAAACGGCGTTATTCAGTTTCCAGGCGATCAAGACAGGAGACAGCGATTCACATTACTATTAAGATCATTAGTAATTATTCCGAAAATGTGCGGAAACAGAAGCCCGATCCGCTTCGCAGGACATGACATTGTTTTGTCAACAATCCGTTAAAATAAAAGTTTACAACATAGAAGAAGGGCGAAGTAATTTACAAATACTGAAAGGTAAGTTAAAATTTAAAATCAATGCGAGAATATTAAAAGTGCAGTTTAATATTTGGAGTTCGGTAAGAATAATGCTTAGTCACGAACGTACCCATTGGTTTATCAATCAAATCAATAGTTGGCTGCAAGTCTAACCCAAAATCGATAAATTTCCATTCGATTCCTTCGCGCTGATATTCTTCCTGTTCCAAAATGAACATAGTATGATTGAACAGCTGTTGCAATTTCTCGTTCGTGTAATTGATGCACAGCTGCTCGAAACTGTTCAACTCAAATATTTCAAAGCCAGCCATATCAAGGATCCCAATAAAACTTGCTCCTTGTCTTTTCGTCCGATCCAAAGATCTGTTGATTCTGTTCACAAGCCATCTGAACATTCTCTCGTAACATGCCTTTGAAATTGCTTCCACGGCAAATTCAACTTGCTCCTTGGTCTGCGCTTTCGTTACGAAGTCTCTGCCAACCTTAATTCTTGGTTTTAAAAACGCTTTCGTCATTTCTGTTACGCTCAAACCCAATAAGTGTGAAATTTTTTGGGCGACAGTGTTATCCGGCAATGTAGCTTGATCCGAGTTTCTTTCTTGTCGGAACTGCATCGAACCGAAGAGCATTACTGCAGACACGATGCGGAAGATAGAAGAAAAGTCTTCATTTGTCATGCCCATAATGTGCATGGACTTCACGGTAGAGAAGAACTCGGCTGAATCGTCTACTCCTGGAACTGGCAAGGCGCCATTGGATAGGAATGGGTAATGTTTGGGGTCCTCCAGTATAAATTCCTCTGAAAATTTTAAACGCTACATTATTCCGTTGATTTTGTTTACCTTGAAATGAATTAGCACAAAATTTTGCACAAGTACAAAATAAAAATAAAGTACAAAATTGTCTGGAAACAAAAACCAATTCGTGACCAAGATAAAAATTCTCGCTGTAAGAAATACAGATTCCGATATTTCTGTACTTCGACATAGAATCGATGCACGGAGGTACACTTCCTGCAATTTTCAAGTATCTTATATTGTACATACTTATAACTGAATACAAATTTAATTAATAAGATTGCTGCACTAAATCTAAATTCGGTTGACTGAAAGAGTGGTGACGTATTCCTCATAAGCAATTTTATATCTATGGAACGATATCCAAAATCATTAGTTGCCTAACATTCCATGCGCCAATAATTGAACTTCAAGTCAGGTAGCACAGCTGAGTCATCTATGAAGAAGGTTGTTTTGAATCAATCGTATCCCGAAGGGGTAAGCGTAATCGAAGAATAGTAATTCGAGCGTGGATCAAAGTATCTCTGGCAATTACAACACGTAATGAGTGAAAACTTTCAGAGTTTCAGAGCAGGAGTGTCGATATACATCCTACTTTCGAATATTAATTAACAGTGTGCCTTAAAAATATAATTCGGGGCTTCGATTAAACAAATCTCACAACTCCATTGAACGTAAAGTATTCAACAATTTTTTTTTATTCTAACAATAACTTTTTAAAGCAA